>JAYEPQ010000013.1:1222500-1635000 GCA_036321105.1 Dracaena cambodiana
AAACCAAAAACAAGCATATCATGCTGCATGAAGAGAAGAAAATGCAACCTACCTAACATGTTATCCAATTAAAAGTAATCTTAACCAGATGGTACTTCCCAACCACTTCCTACTACTAAAAAGAAACCAACTTTCAGCAATTCTCTCCAATTAGAAGCAAAACCAAATCATGCATCTTGCAAGTAACTTTTGCATTATGTGTCTTTTTACACTACTACCAAGTACACTAATATTCAACAAGTACATTAATTTTTTGTTTATCCTCAATAAAACCCGAACCAAAACCAATTCGAAGACAGTGTTCCATTGGATAATTCATGAAGTCCTCAAATCACCCGATGTTATTTGGGAACAACTTCCTACTACAGAAAACCCCCAACTTTCATCAATCTCCTCCCGTCAAATTCCAAGGAACCAAATACCCAGTAAGAGAAATCAACATGAAATCCTAAGAACATAAATTTCAATTATTATGTTCACATATTGGTTACCAAATTTAATCTCAAAGCTAAAGTGCAATATTATCAAACCAAAACCCAATCCAGAGACATACCATCTTGAGTAACAAGAGGATAATCCGATGCACTGAGTGTTATGAACCAATCCCATCCCCCGTCCAGCCTCATCATTGCCGCCGCAGCCCGCAGCGTCGCGGCAAGCCCCGATGTTCCCATCTTCGTCGTTGCATCGGCCTTCCCCACAACATCCACATTCCCAAACGCCCTCGCTGCTGGCAGTGCGACCCTCACCGACACCGCCAGCGAGTTCCTCTCCTTGTCCGTGGCCTCATGGGACAAATGAAGCAGGTAGCGGTTTCTAGGGTGGTAGACTGCGAGCAGGAGGCGGAGCACCCGAGGGGCGTCGCCGCGCGAGCCAGTGATGAGGTAGGCGAAGGAGGGGAGGGCGGTGGGCCCGTAGCGGAGGAACTCCGGCGGCGGGAGTCCGGAGAAGAGGAAGTAGGAGGAGGCGGTGAGGCCCGAGATCGCCGACAGGAACAAAATCAAAGAGATGAAGGAGATGGAAACGATCGGGAACAGGTACCTCTCCGCCGACGCCGCCATTGGAGGGGAGCTAGGGTTAGGGTTTCGGTTTACGAGACGACGGAGGTGCCATTGGCCGGCAGATCTCGGAGTTGGGATCGGAGAATTCTAGAGATTCAGGAATTTGGGAGCTCAAAGATAGAATCTTTGGTGGGAGCTCTGAGCTCAGATTGATTTGATTCTGAGATTTGATATGAAAATTTCTGTTTTCTTCGTTTTTTCCTTCTTTTTATTTTTTGAATTGAAGTTGGGGAGAGAGAGAGAGAGAGAGAGAGCGAGGATGAAGAGGGCGTTATAGTATTAATCGGAGGGGGAAAATTGAATAAAAGAGAGATTGCTTGCATTGGGGAGTTTCTAAAGGAGCACACCATTTTTCCTAGTCAGCCGAGTTGTTCGCGCTGAATAGTGGACTCACTGGGAAAAGTGGTGTGCCCCTTTGGAAACTCCCTCGCATTGCCTTGGGGAATTTCTAAATGAGCACATCCTTGTCTTGGTGAGCACACCTTCTCGGTGAACCCACCACCTCTTTTGAAAAGATATGGATTCGCTTCTTGAATGCATCAAATTTTTCCATATCTCTCCCTTTCTCGTCTATATATGCATTTCTCTATATCTCTCCCTTGCTTGCCTCCACATCCAATCGCCTGCTCTACGTCCTCCTCCCCGCTTGCACCCTCCCTTCCTCTTCTACAAGGCAACGCCCTTATTTTTATCTCTGTCACTTTCACCTCCACGCTTGCGCCCAAGCTCTCATCTTCACCTCCATGCCCACCACCTTGCCCACGCTCCCCTCGCCTCCACTCCGTACCTCTGCCCCCCTCTATTTCTTTGGAAGAGTCGGGAGGTTGAAAATGAGGAGAATTTTGTTCAGAAAATAATAGTAAAATTGTAAATTATTGGAACTTCATGAGTTATTCTCACCAGACCAGTGCTGAGCTCGTTTAGTAATTCCCCTTGTAAAATGGTCCCCGTAATCTTATTTATTTCGGTTATTATTATTTATTAATCATTGTTAGCTTAATAATAGTCTTAATCACAGACTTTGACGATGAAATAAAATTGTTGTTTTCTCCTTTACAATTGAAAATAGTACCAATTTCTTGAGAAATATTTAAATGAGAGCTGTTACTTTCTCTTCTTCTTTTTTCTTTTTTTTCGTTTTGCAAAAGGATTAAAAGGTTTGTACTTTGTAGAAATTCCTTAAAATTAATTAATTCTTAGATTTAATTACTATAGTATGAAAACATAATAGGTTAAATAATTAAATTTAAATTTGACATAACTATACAATTTAAAAGAATAAATAATATTTATATATGTCTTTTAGTAAGACATATGCACGTAACGAACAGATCGTAAGACAAATTCAAACTTTTATTATCTTTTTATAACTCCTTCAAATATTCCCAATCACTTGCATTTAATTAGGAAACATATTAAAAGTTGTAAACTATGTGTAGTTTCAAATTTTTTGTTGAATACTTCGTAGATAAAAATGAATATTCTAAACATCTTGACATTGGTACAAGTATATCTTCATTTACCCCGAGTTTATTTTTTTTCCCCTCTTATATATCCAAAATTTTCTAATTTTAGAAAACTTACACTTAAAGATCTCCCTGTATCGATTTTGATATTTATAAAGTTTAAGTCTCATATTGAAGATTCTAATTTCAGATAAAACACATAATGTACTTACTAAATGGATATGATTTTTTATATTCTTTCCATATCTTTGTTTAGATATGGATGTGAGATGCACAAACTGTTAAATTAGTTCATATGTGAGTATAGTCCCACATCGGATAGGACAAAGAAAGTCTATGAGTTTAAATACAAAGTTGGGATCTTAACCTAATAGCTTAAGTTTTTTTTGTCAAACTGGTTCTAAGTTTTGTATTTAGACCCATTATGCTTTCGGTTGGACCCGACATTCTCCCAAACCACTGTATTCATGAATGTATATGAATGTGAAGAAATAAGAAGTACCGTACTATACATTTTACTAGAATACAAATAATGAAATGATGATATTATATGTTACGGTTGCCTCACACAAATATATCTTGAGATGAATCTAGACAATATAAATTTACAAAATGCAAGAGTTTCATATAGGAGGACAATAAAATGAATAATAAATAAATTGAATTATTCCGAGTAATATGTCACATCACTTAATCATACCACCTTATCTTTTATCACATTATTGCATTCATATATATATTTATATTTATGTTTATTATTTTATGCATAATTCATAATAAATATGTTGTGTATGTACACCTCTCCTTAGGCTTTATGTATAGTTTCATACTTGTACATCAGTACTAATCAACGTAGATGTATGTGTGTGTACTGTAAGAGTATCATACTTAAATGTAAATGTGTGTACTGTAAGAGTATCATATAGAGATTGGGTTTTATACTATATATTAAGACTAAAACAAAGTTAGTTGACTTGGGTCGTATATATTATGTAGGTAATTTGTTTATTTTTTGCGGATGTTATTCAAATTTTTATTGAAAGTTGATAATTTTAGATCATGAAGATGTCTAAAGGTGTACTATCACACTTATTTATTGCATGGTTGATATTAGTTAAAATTGTAGTTTTGTACTTATGTTGGTTAATTAGTTGTGTTTGAGATTGTACTTGTGATGTGTGAGACTTTGGTTAATTCAAAGTTTTTTTTTTTCTCAAACGAATATCAAGTATATTATTTTTTTAATAAAAAAATATTTCTTTTGAGTTAGAAATTGTTCGGTTGCCTGCAAGTATGTACTAATGCAAGTGAAATTGCAATAACAAAATTGTTATAGGAGTTGTAAGTGATAATTAGAGTTAAAAATATTTTTAATTTTTAATTTTTTAGTTTCAAGAGGTATGAAAATTATTTTAATTTTAAAAAATACATTTATTACTTGCAAATGAGAGTAACAAGTTGTCGTACTTTTTTTTTTCTCCCATAACTATAATTAGTGTACGTACATAAATAATTGTAATTATAATTATAAAATTTTTGAAAGTTGTAACTGCAACTAAATATCATAAAATCCCACTTAATTATAAAGACAATAGGCACGTGCATCGCCAACCAAACAATCACTTGAACAGTAAATTCTAAATGCGCACCATATTTCAATAATGAGCACCATTTTCCTCTATTTTGTAAATTACTTTTTTTCTATGTATTATGTGGTGCTAACTAGAAAAATGTGGTGCGCATTTAGAATTTACCACTTAGAAAGTATCCTCAATTTCTTGTAAAGATATATGGGCCATTATTAAGCCCAGGCCCAAAAAAGCAACAACCAGCTTATCTCTTTTGCTAGCCTCAGCTCTCTCCTACTCCCAGTGAGAGGGTGAGAGCGAGAGAGAACAAAAATAATAGAAAAAAAAAAAAAAAAAAAAAAATGGGGGTTTTTGATTTCAAGGGGCTGGGCCGCATCCTTGCGATGTTGGCGACGGCGCTCTTCGTCCGCGCGATCACAGGCGTGGGCCCCGCCCTCCCTCCGCCGGAGGACGAGGAGGAATACTCCGGCGACGAGGAATCTCGAGGGGAATATTCCGGCAAGGTGGCCCCCGTCACCATCCGGTGGACCAACATCACCTGCTGCCTCTCCGACAAGCGGGGGAAGACGGTAAGCTTACCTCCTTCTTGAAATGGCTGGCGTAGGTTAGCACAGCAACCTGCATTCTGATAATGTGCACGGACACGGTGCACGGATGGCGCCTGCACTCTGCTAAAGTGCGCAGGATACAGCTTTTAGTACTAGGCCTGTGAACTTGATAATGTGCACTAGTTTCTTTGTTGAAGGGGGGTGAGACATTATCTACTGAAATTGTTTGGGCGCTACTTCGAGGTTTGGAGCATTTATTTAATTGCTAGTTGTTAATTTAATATACTATTTTATTTTAGAAATGGGCTGTGTAAATTATTGTTATTATGTAGAACCATATGATGCTTTAAGTTAAATTTAAAAAGCAACAATGTTGCCACTGGCTCGTTTGAACTCGTGCACATTTATATTTTCTCCAAAGATAGGTAGTAAGTTAGCTTGGAATACACGCGGTTTTGAATCTTCATATTTGCCTAGAATTTCCCTAATAGTGGTTTCGGGTGTGTTGAAACATACTTAGTTTTCGTAGTTTCTCTTCAATAATGTAAATTGAATTGCTTCTCCTTTAGTTTAACTGCATGTTGTTGGTAAATTACTACTAGGAATGAGAATGAGTGGGTCCAAGAGCCAATTTTTGGCTCTTCATATTCACAATTTTGAATTAGAAAAATAAAAATTTTACTTTTAATTCAAAATTTTGAATGAGGTGGGCCAAAAATTAGCCCTTGGACCTGCCCATTCTCATCCCTATCTACTGCTGTGGAGGAAGCACAAGCTAGTGCTCAAGTGCGTGTTCTTATGATTGTTTGTTCTTTCTTCATGGCAGGATAAGTTTGTTATTAAAAAATTTAGATTATAATATTTATCCAATATATACTTCACCTGAATATATGTATATAAAAAAAAATGCTAAATGTGCTTTATGGACAGTGGAAGCACAGAAGATGAATAATTTGGATAAAACTGTCTATATGGTACTTACGTTAACAAGGACAATCTTCTATGCACCAACAAGGACAATCTTCTATGCACCAACTCCTTTTTTTGTAGCTGCCAAGGCAAATCCAAAATATCAGTTATTTATCTTTTTCCAAATTTTATGATGTTATTCCACTTCAAATTTCCTTCACTTTTCTGTTGTTATAATTTCACTAAATTTTGCTATACTGCTTTTATAGGATTTGCAGGTTGGAGGCACCCTATACTGATGACTGCTTGCATAATAGGATGAAATATGCTCTAATCATAACCTTCTCTCATTACAGTTTATGATTCTAAGAAATCTTATTGATGTAGCAAATTATCGTTGAATTTACCAGTACTAGGTATCTTACCTATAAATAACAACAAGTATCCATACAATATTTTCCTTCCACAATCTTAGAAACTTTTTGCATCTTCTCCCTCTACCTTTTCCTTTAATACAGGAATCATTACCACCATCATAATTATAAGAAAGTCCATGTGATTCTGAATAAATAGCAAGGAATTGTATCTTCTGAGAGGAGTTGCATCAATTTCGTTCTCCTTTTCCTGAAGTTGGTTTCAGGGTGTCAAGTTCAACCATTTGATTGTTGGGTAGAACCTAAGTGATTAGAAACTTATATCACTATATTTTATCTTGGAAGTTTTACTTAACCACTTTCAAAGGCTAGATCTAGTGCATAATGATGGACAAGTGTAGGTGTAGAGCATTTTTTCTGTGGATTTATGATGGACTTAATGGTTCATTTTTGGGTTTCTTTGGGTTAACAGTCGATGATGGTTTAAGCGGTGAAAGTTTAGGGTTTCTCTATTTATTCCTCAACGCATGCTGAATCTCTTGAAGTGACAGATCATTGGTTGGTGTAGCGGTATTAGGGATTTGCTCGGATTCATCAAAAATGGGAATTTAGGGCTTCTTCAATGTCGTCTTTCTTTATGGATTAAGTTTGTTAATAGGTTGAGGTCATCTCTTGATGGTTTCTAAGTGAATAATAGGGGAGATAAGCCGATTGAAGGATTGAGCAGCATGCAATGTTATGTTATTTATCTTCTATTTTATGATTTGCATGGGAAATGTTGTTCAATTTCTCTTTGTCATTTCCTGGGAAACCTTGGTTCATTGCATTTATCTATTTTTTTTTTTTAATGGACTCTTATGTATCTTTTGATTCTTATTATAATGGACTTTATGTATTAATAGCTGCATCCAGCTGCTTATTTTCTCTTTTCTGGTTATGTTCTATTACATATAGGGTTCAACTTTGGCTACCTTTGTCATTTTCTACATATTTTGTTAATGCGTTCTTATTATTTACATTTTCCTGATTTCTCTTAAGTTCTCTGTGATTTCTCTTGAAATCTTAGGTTCTGTTGCTTTCTGTCTCGTGATTCAGTACATTCATTGGATGTTTGGTATTCTCCTAAATCAGTTGGGAATTGTTTTTGAAATTCATCAAGTGATAGAGACTAATGTTCATTTTTGTTAGAAATACATTTTGTAGATTTCTATAAGTTCTGTCATTTGTTTTAGATCTTAGGTTATCTTGTGCTTCCTTCTGTCCTTTGATTATTAATTTATTTATTGAATGTTTTGCAGTCTACTAAACCAGTTAAGGTTTAGGTTATTTTTCTATCAAAAATATCTTTTCTATTGCTAAATTTCAATATTATTTCATAGATTTTGCTGGATTTATTTCAGATTGTCGACGTGATTTCTGTTTGTCATTATTTTTCTGAGTTCTGACATTGGATTTGCATGCTTAATGAATAACATTTGATTTCTTTCATATTTTTCTTTAACTCTATAATGGGCACTTTCTTGATGAGCTTAGGTTTTGTTTTCTTTCCTTCTTGAACTGTATGCAACGGGCAAAAGGTTGTATTGGAGATACCAGCTCACATTTCTTACAAATTTAATAATCTCCACATACTTTTATATTTTTAACTATTATTTTCTATATGTGAATTTTTTTTCCTATTCGGTTTTCATATGTTCTATATAAGGTTTATAATTTTCTAATAATTAGTTGCATTAAGATGGTAGTTATAAATATACTTAGTGAATCGAGAAGTGGTGCTCCATCATGTAAGGATACATTATGCTGGAATGAAGAGATGAAAACTGTTAATAAGATTAAGAGGGCTTTTACAAAGAATTGAAGAAGAACAATAATTAAGTAAGCTTTGAACGGTATAAACTAGCCAAAAAGTAGGCTAAGAAAGCTGTTCGAGATGTAAGAGCAATTATATAAAGAAGTGTATGAAAAGTTGGATGCTAAAGAGGCTAGAAAAGATATATGTAGAATTACTCGAATAAGAGAGAAAAGTTTAGAGGCTTATGGATGTAAAGTGTATTAAAAATGAGGATTTGATGGTTCTAATTTGTACGAAGAGATTAAAGAAAGATGGAGAGTTTATTTTGATAGGTTATATAGTAGTAGCTTTACGTAAAATTTGGATGACTTTATTATTCAGTATGAGGATATGAATCATAGTTTTATATGCATGATTAAAGAATCTAAAATAGAACGGGCTTTTAAGAGGATGAAATTAAGAAACTTGTTAGTCTAGATGTGATTTCTATTGAGGCATGAAGATACATAGGAGAGATGAATGTGAGGTGGCTAATATATCTATTTTTAATAAGATTTGGCAAGTTAAGAAGATGCTAAATGAGTGAAGGGTATCATAGTACCTCTATAAAGAAGAAGAGTGATATTCAGAATTGTTCTAACCAATGTTTAAAATAACGATAACGGTAACGTAACGTTTTGTCTCTGTTAGGTTATATAGTATATAGCGTAACACATAACGTAGATTATGCGATTTTCTATTTATTTAATAAAAATAAATATAAAACTATATAAAATGAATTTTATAAATTTAAAATTGAATTAAAAAAATTCTAAAAGAAAATATAAAAAAATTATATCCTAGTATTAATTCTAAATTTTTAACAAGTTTCACAGTAATTCTCATATTTATCTTCATAAATTAAATTACATTTACACTCATAATTTCAGTGATCATCTAAATAAGAAACTAAGATTTCAAATTTATTTTTAATTATTATCAATATTGTAATTTATATTTTGTAATGCTCAATTTATGTTATTTTTAATTGTTTATTTTAGATTAGCTGATAATTTAATTTAATCAGTAAGTAAAAAATTTCAGTAATTGGAAATGAATTATATCAAGTAAATAAGGATGTATAAGTTAACAATACCACAAGAAATCAATTAAGCAAACAACAAGCCATCAAATGAAAAAACTACAGCAATTCGCTAACTATCAAAATAAATAATCGAAATCAATATAAAAACTATTTAACAATTTTTGTAAATAACGTAACATGATGTAATTTAACGTAACGTAAAATAATGTAAAATAACATAAAAATGCATCGTTACGGTGCATTGAGTTATTTTTGACTGTTAAGTAATGTTGGATCTCTGTTAGGTTTCATAACGCAACATAACGGGTTTCATAACGTGTTATTTTCAACATTGGTTCTAACTACCATAAAATAAAATTCATGTGTCATATTACAAAGCTTTTGGAAACGGTATTTGAACACAGGTTAAGGTAGATTGTTAGGATATTGTAGAACCATTTGGGCTCATACCATGGCGATTGAAGACAAAAACTATTTATTTGCTTCGTTAACTTATATATCAATTTCGAGAGAGAAGTAGAGATTTGCACATGGTCTTTATTGATTTAGAAAAAACCTATGATAAGATAACAAAGAGGTGTTATTAGTGGACATTGATGTATACGAGAGTCTCCATCAATCATATTGACATAATTAAGGATATGTATGATGGAGTAGTGACAATTGTTAGAATTTGTTGTGGCCAAACAAGTGATTTTTTTACCACAATTAGATTGTATCAAAGATCTGCATTAATTGTGTGCTTACTAAAACTATTCGGAATGAGATACCTTAATGTATACTATTCGCAGATGATATTGTTTTAGTCAACGAGATGAAGGTAGAAGTAAATACTAAGTTGGAGTTATGAATGTAAACTAGATTTTATATTGAGTAGGTTCAAAATAGAGTATATGGAGTGCAAATTTTGTAACGAATGACTTAAGACTATAGTGCTGGGACACTAGACGAGTGAGAGATACAAATGGGCAATTAATTTAAGTATTTGATTTTTATGATTTAAAATAATGGACAAATCGGTAGTGATTACTTTGGGATCCAAGCTGGTTAGTTGAAATGGAGGTGCACAACGAAAATTTTATATGATCATAACATTCCATTAAAACTGAAGGAAAAATTTTATATTGTTACTAGGCCAGTTTTGTTATATGGACGAAATGTTGAGCTATAAACAGATGATATTAATAGAAGATAAGTGTAGTAGAGATGCACATGATTCATTGGATGTGCGGTAACACTAAGAAAGATAAAGTGAGAAATGATAATATTCTTGATAAGGTAGGTGATCCCCCATAGAAGAGAAAAAAAACGAGAAAAGCGCCTACGATAGTCCATAGCTTGATTCATTTCTGATGTCATTTTCGTTTAACTAGAAGTTTTTTTTTACATTTATTTTTCAACCCTATTTTGTTATTGTGTAGGAGTTAAATGCCTATCTTCTTTTGAAGAGTTCTTAATGTGGATTCATGCCCATACCTGACCCCATGTTGATTTGGGAAATGCTTAAAATGTTGATAAATGAATATTATTACCTTTTTTGGTGGTTCAATAGTGAAATACTGCTCCTTTTTTATCTTTCAGAGCTCATATGAATCCTAATTTCATTTCATTTATCTTTGCTACTTCAAAAGAAATAAAATAATTTAGTTTTGATCTTTTCAAGGAGCAACTTCTCTTTGCTTTATGAGTTATTAATATCCAAACTGAAATTTGACCGACCGCATTTTGATGGGAAAAGGCTTAGACGACGAGGATGATAAGGAAATTTCTTCTAAATGATGATGGGAGGCATTCTAAACATATTGTTGGATATAAATAATATTTTTTTATTGTGTCCAACAAATTTTCAAAAGGTTTTATTCTTTTTCGTAAAGAAAAGGAAGTACTGTTTGTATGATTTATTCATATCGAAAATGAAATTTGGATTTATGTAAGACTTTCTTTTTAGTTGATGATGGGACTTTCTAAACATAGTGTTCTTTGATAAATCATTCTTCTTATTTTGTCAGTGTTATTTTCCATGTCAAGGGGAAAGAGGGAAGTATGGTTGATTGAGATATTTATCGACTAAAGCTTAAAGTTCTAAATTTGCAGTTAACATATTTTCAGGTAAAATTTCTTCTGACAAATGTTGGTGGGGAGGCAAAACCAGGAAGATTGCTTGCAATCATGGGCCCTTCAGGGTCAGGGAAGACTACTTTACTCAATGTGCTAGCAGGTCAGCTTGCAGCATCACCCCGTTTACATCTTTCTGGTCATTTGGACATTAATGGCAGACCTAGGTCAAACAGAGGGTTTAAGTAAGTTTCTGTTTGCTGAATTCTGTAGATGCAAGTTTTTGTTCAGTCAAGTTATAATTAAACTTTGATATGGTCATTTACCATGCCAAGCATTACATTGTATAGTTGATCCATGTGAATATAAAACTTTGTTTTGCAGGATCGCATATGTGAGGCAGGAAGACCTTTTCTTCTCGCAGCTTACAGTGCGGGAGACACTTTCACTAGCTGCCGAGCTTCAACTTCCTGGTATAATATCAGTGGAGAAGAGAGATGAGTATGTGAGCAAGCTCTTATTCAGATTAGGCTTGGTAAGTCCCATGCTATAACTAGAGAACTGAATGAAATAATGGATTACACTTCACGCCACAAGCTCTTATCAATTAACGTGTTACTGTGAGTCCAATAATAAATATGGGGCTAATTAGGTCTCAATCTGGGGCAATTTCATCCTGATATACAAGTAAAAGTAAATGAAATAAAATTATTTTTTTTGAAATTTCTCAAATTTTTTCTTGAAAGAATAAGTTGCACCTAGAATCTTGGCCACTTATTGCTATATTTTTCTTGAACTCCATTATGGTTTTATATTGCATAGTTTATGTTTATTATTGACTGATTTTTCGGGGAAGTTGTCTTAAACTGTCAAACCCTTTAAAGCATGGACAATTCAAATTGAGTGCCATGTCTATGTCGGATATGTATTGGATACCGACACCTGCACGATACTTACCAATACATATCGGACATACTGAAACCGTGTCGGGCTTTAAGAACCTAAAAATTTTCGTGTTGGAATCCTAACAAAAAGTCATATAGATTCGCCTATCGACCGTGTACGTTTTTTAAAAGTCATAGAGTTTGCGAGTTGAGCACTATAAAGCCAACACTGTCTAAAAAGATATAATTCTTTTCATATAAAAAGGATGCTATGCTAATAGACCCCAAATATCTTGTAAAGATAGATGCTTGAAATATTTTATTTAAGGTACTGTCCATTTAATCATATATTTTTCTTTAGTATAGTTACTTAATTGGATTTTATGTTTTAAGTTATTTAAAAAAAATTCTTTTCTTTCTATTTCAGAAAATGTCTCAATTAGTACGAGTTTTGATACTTATTATATATATATCACATGCATTAATATGCGTATATTTATTACGCCATGTCCCATGCTCATGCATCCCTCTTTTTTAAGATTTGTTGTTTTTCCATATTTGTATCATGTTGTATCTGTATCCCGTGTCCATGTCCTTGCTTCGTGGGTCAAAACAGTTGCTAAAAGTTTATGCTAACTTACGAAGAAACATATCACTTTGTTTGGTCTTTTACTTCTTCCCTCCTGATTGTTTGACTATTTGAATAGTCATTATTGGCATAGAATGGTTCATAAGATTGAAATCTTAGCAGTAGTAGTTGATACATTGTTTGATGGTTGTAGCTTATGCCTTTATTCTATTAACTTTAAGGCAGTTATAATAAAATAAATCCAAATATCTCATATTATGGAAGTGTGTATATGAATGAAGAATACATGAATATCATTTTTGGCTCGCATACTAAAAGAGAACACTTTTTAGCTTGTTAAATGAATCTTGAGAGTTACTTTATCTAATTTATATGATTTGTTTGTTATTGAATGTTTAGAGAACTACAAGCTACAAAGTATGCTAAGTACCTTCCATTTTTTTTCTGCATTGTTCATTCTGTTTTTTAAAAGATCAACTGCGCTGATTCTATTGTTGGTGATGCGAAAGTTCGTGGAATTAGTGGTGGTGAAAAGAAACGTCTATCACTTGCTTGTGAACTGATTGCAAGTCCATCTGTAATCTTTGCAGATGAACCCACAACTGGTACCTTTCTTCATTGAAATAGCTTTTCTTGTTTCATGATTTTGGGAGATTATATTTTTCAGTATCACAATGTGGATATGTTAACATATAATATGGAAGTTTTATAAGATTAAAAACCCCAAGCATCTAAAAGATCCTTCTAAGTACATGATTGAATGTGGAATTTGCTTTTTTTTCTTATGCTGAGCCGTTACATCATGTGTTCAACAGTTTATATCCTGTTCCAGGCATAGAAGTTTAATGTATCTCAAGTCATTTGAAAATTGAGAAGATTATTAATATCTATATTTATGTATGCAACTATTTTCTTATATTCTACCTGAAAATAGCAGTTTAGATATTGATTATATGGGATCTTTTGACTCTTGTTATCTTGTACAATCATAATAGGGATGGTTCTTAGTTGTTAAATATTGCCTCCTAATCAGACTTCTGCAGAGTGTTCCATCAAATTTAGTTTCTTTCCTTTTATTCTAGGGAGCTAATCTGACTTTTTTGGACACTATTTTCAAGACATTTTTTTTTTTTAACCTTGATAATCAAGAGAGCTGAATCAGGCTATATAAGTAATAGAAATATCTTCAAAGAGCACCAAAATCTTTAAACTTTGGAAGAATGTATGAAATGACAGAAGCAATTTTGGATCTTATAATGCCATATTACGATGACTTTACAATCACAAATACATTTTTTATAACAAGAGCTGGACTTCAAATATATCTTAACAGTAGATCAAAATATAGCCAATAAATTTAAAAAGTACTTGGAGGATTGATAGTTAGTAGGCAGGGAGCTTAACCACACACACGCCATAGATTGGAGGTATTGGACATTTGTGTGAATAAATGTAGAAGGAAATCAGGATTGAATGACACACATGAACCAAGGGTGTATGTGGTTGGTGGTAGTTGGTATTCGAGAGTTCTATTGAAAAGAAAGGGAACATTTGAATTTTAGTGGGAATTCCTATTTGTCATGCAAAATTTTAACATTGGTTCAATTGCACCCACTAATTTGCATTGAGATTAGGAATTCTAACCAAAATGCAAAATTTCCCTCTTTTCAATTACCAAATACAACTCTCTAATACCAACTACCACCAACCAGATACACCTTAAATATTGGAACTTCAAAGGTGAACTTGACAATGTTCAAGGATAACACAGATGAAGCTAATTATGTGGAATGATAATATGATATACCTATTTGTAACAAGGAATGAGCAAACCGCCATCTGCCCTCCTCCCAATCACGAACATCACCACCAACACCAACCAAAAATACCAAAAAGAAGAAAGAATAACTCTTTGGAGGATTAAGAGTTACCAAATGAAGAGCCCCTTCTCCCTACTAATGAGGAAGTCCAAAAGCAAGCTGTAGCAAAGAGGGCATCTTATAAGATCTTGCAAAAATGCAAAGTGGTTGATTCAAATAATTCTTTTTTTTCGAAATGCAGGTTAATCAATAAGGGAGCTCTTCATGAAATGAAAATATAATCCCGGATAATTTATATCATAAGTTAGAAAGTAAGGGTGTAACGAATTGTATATACGAGAGTGTTAAGATGAGGGAAAATGACAATAGGTAATGTTAAGCATATGCCATGACTGAAGACCGTAGACCAGAGTCATGGTAAAAGAAGATGCATTACAGAGAATCACATAATTAATCCAAGGTAGGAACTGGAAGTATTTTTCATTTTTTTTTTGATATATGGGAAATGATAACGGGAGATCTGTAGTACCTGATAACGCCCTTGTTGATATTTAAAAATGTTAAACTGCAAAATAGTGACATGAGTAAGCAAGTCATTCATCAAACTATGGCTTGGTTATCTAATGAATGGAGGAGAAGCACTTGGAAAGAACTAATTTAGCAAAGAGAGGCAGGAATCAAACTTATGAGCCATATGATAAAACTTTGGAAAGGAGCAACTAAGCAAATTCTGAGAAACTTATATCTGAAAAGTTCTGACGTCTACCATTTATTTACTTGCAAGGCAGCTGATGCAAATATATTGTGAGAAGAAAACCTACATTTGGTTTCTGAATTTAGAGAAAAGCTTGGTTATCAGAATGAGTTTGTGGTACTTACGATGATTATTTGATAGATAATGTGTATGATATTTCGTATTACATTAGAAGAAATGAAATTTTTTAGATCAGTGACAACTTCAATTAAGGATAGTGTGAGAGAGAAATGGGGTAGGATGATCATTTGATCGATGATGTACGTGATATTTCGTATTACATTGGAAGAAATGAAACCCTTAAGATTAGAGATAACTTTAATTGAGGATAGTGTGTGAGAGAAATGGGGTGGGATGGGGTTACGAGGTCCTGTCATGTATAGAAGTGTCCGATGAGTAGGTCGGAGTTATGGTCTTATAGTTGAAGGAGCATTGGAGTAGCTTCAACTAGAGGTAAACCTAAAAGAATGTAGATAGAATCAAGAAAAATGATTTTCTAGTCATATTTATTCACATTAAATCATTTGAATAGATTTTTGTGTGTGCATCGCGTGTGCCAACAATTTATAGGCGGTAGGGTGAATATGAATATGGTGAAATTTGAGTTGTTTCAAGAGTTATTTGTCCAGATTTCTTCGATCGACAATCAGTCAATGACCTTATGGTGGCAAGGAACTGGATTTGGATTCGAATCATCATATACATTTGTCTGTATATCTGATCTAACTCTAACAAAAAATGAAGTTTATCCATATGCACCTTATTCATTTATTTGAAGAGGGATTGGACTTCGAAGATCGAGGTATTAGCATATGCATGCATTATAGCTCTAATTTTATTTCATTATTAACTTTTTGACCTGTAATTAAAGAGTATGCGATATGTATATAAATCCAACTCAACTTCGAATAAATAAAGTTCGGATACAAAGTCTATTAAATTTTGAGCAGGTAGTGATATTCTTGAAGTTGGATGTTGACACAGATTGTATCTGATTCAAATCCAATCTCTTGCCACTATTTGGCTGGTGACTGACTGTCACTAGGACAATTTAGATCAGGATAAACAATTTGAACCAACTTATTTCACTAAGTTCACCCTACTTGCTATAGATTTTTGGCACGAGCAATGCAAGTGAAAGAATCTCTTCAAATGCTTTAAATGTGAATTAATACCAGTCTCTCTAAAATTCCAAATAACATGACACAATCTTGAATCTTCAAAGAAAGTCGTTTAAACAAATTTTGATGGCAAGTTGGTAATTTCATAAAACTTTAAAGTATCTTTTTCTTTAGATGCGGGGTCGTGAGTTGAACATTAGATCAAATTCAATTGGAAATTCATACATTAGGTTTTAATAGAATGCTATATATTATATAATAAAACTTTGGGAAAAGGCAACTAAGCAACTGTGAGAAACATCATAACTGTAAAATCCAGTGACATATACCATTCTTTTACGTATTAAAGCAGTTGAGAAATAGATTAATTGAGATGAAAGCATATATAGGGCCAGTCAGTAGATTTTGTGTGGGTTTTCAGAGTTGAACCGAGTTTGTGGCAGTGGTACTTATGATTTATGATGATCATTTGATAGATAATATGTATATGCTATTTCCTATTACGTTTCCTAGACTAACTATTGGTACTTGGTTAGTCAAGCTGGTTATGGTAGGCTAGTTGAACCTGTTCATGGTATGGTCTCTTTAAAAAATAATTCTTCGTGGCAAAAATAGTAGGGAAGGAAGGACATGGAGAAGGTGGAATAAGTATGTGGATTACCCTAATTGATCTCTTGTCCATCATTATGTTCAAGGATGGCACTAAAGAGATATAAAGGAAGATGTATTGAGTGGGTAACTTCCTTAATCTATCTCTTGTCCCATCATACTCAAGAATGGTATGAGAATGTGGATAAGAATGGGATGGAGGAAGAATCCTTACCGAAAACCCACATGCACCATCATCGTCGTAGAGGCAAATGAAACGCAATTGACAGCCACAAGGTCAGTATCTTCCCCCCAAAGCCAAAAGGTATTATTAGAGTTTCATAAAAGCAACACACCAAAATCTCGTCAAATTTCTGGACGTAAATCACATTGCATAAAAATTTGGAAGCTTATTTTACTACAAAAATAGCTGGGCTAGCATAGCTTAAGCTCAACTTTGATCAACAAGCTAATATACAAATAATCAACCCAAAGCTAGTCCAATAAGAGACCAAAGACAGTCCAGTAAGAGGCTCATATGGATCTCTCCGAACATATCATAGTTGGGCATCACCAAGGGCATAGGCCCTACCAATGAAGACTAACTACCCCTCCATTATATTATAAATAGACAATAATTTATAATTATTCTACACATTCTCCATACAATCTAATATTTGTCTATTTTTCCACTCTCAACCGTCACCAACTTAAGTGTTAGAGGTTCTTTTGTCGGGGCCTAGATCGGAACCATCTGCATTCTTCTTCTGTTCTTCTCCTTGCGGGCTCGCATGGGCTTGGATGTTGGCCTAGGAAACCTGTCGACCCACCTATTCCGCTATTCAATGTCTACCCAGTTTGCATCGGGTAGATAGTTTCTCATAGAGAAACAATAACGAATCCCCAAAGTTTTGGATAATGGCTTTGTTGTCTGAGGTTTAATTTCACAAACATAATCAAGTTTGGGGAAGAAATTTTTGTTTCTTTCACCGCATACTACTGTCAAGAGATAGGATAGGCACCAATCAATCAAGTAGCAGGCACCAACTTGCCTTGCCTGGACCTTTATATGATTTTCAACTTGATAATATGATCAGACTTACATTTGGTAAATCTTCTTAACCTCATAATGTTATCCTAGACAATTTAAAGCAATCAATGGCAAAAATTGCCGCAGATCCTATGAATTTTACCATCCTGACATCTTACTAATTATCATGTGTGAGGCCATCAGGAGAAACAAAAATTCATGTACTTTTATGATGTCTGTTTATGCTGGCCCTTTCTTAGACTCCTTCTAAAACTGTTCTAATCCCCAGCACAGATCTTAAGGTTGGAATTTGAGATCATCATTAGGCTTGTGCTATTACTGATAACATAGGTGCTTGGTGCCTACCCCTTATATTGCAGCAAGACTTAAAGTTCAGATCAATCTTCAAACCCAGTAATGTGATATGAAACAAATCTAATAGTTTGCCCCTCCTTACTCAAAACTTAATGTATCCTGGCTAATTATATGCACATGCCACATCCCAAATGCAAATTACGGTCCACTATGATACCGCTTGCATGCATGCATCTTGTTAGAGGAACTTCTTTCTTGTTCTTGTTGACTGTGCACCTAACCATGCTTTCACTTTTTCTTCATTAAAATATTGAATTATATTTTGCTCTTTGATGTACCGATTCAAGCTAAAGAAATTTTACCAAATTACACCATCTCAAAGTTTCTTAATTCCTATGAAACAGAAAATTATATTTCCTGATCATGTTGTTGTCTTAGAATAATTCTCTTTTTATATGTAACTGTTCCATGGAAATTTCAGTCTGTATCATCTTTTTGATTCTTATGCGAGTTGATGAAACAATCCAGGTCTTGATGCATTCCAGGCTGAGAAGGTTATGGAAACCCTTCGACAGCTTGCACAGGACGGTCATACTGTGATTTGCTCTATTCACCAGCCTAGAGGTTCTATATATAACAAATTTGATGACATCGTGTTGTTGTCAGAGGGTGCAGTTGTTTACATGGGTCCTGCTAAAGATGAGCCTTTAACATACTTCGCAAAATTTGGGTAATTTCTCACCCTTCTTTACTAACAAAGATTGAAGCACTAGACTTCTGTAATGTGATATCTGACTTCAGTGCCCACTTTCTCAGGTAATGTTATGTATTGTCTAGTTATTTTTTAGAACTTTGTACAAAATTTACCTGACAATGAAGGGGCTGGCAATGTCATGGCACTGCTAGGGGAGATGGGCCAACTCTTCTTTTACCCTGCAAAACAAGATTATGAAGATATTAGGCATGTAGTACAGCTCATCTCTAATATTTAAGGCCAAAGGATTGGTGTTCTCTACTCAGGTGCATGCTATCCACAGCCATGACGTGGCGCCCACATTAGTAAACACTGAATGCATGACTGTGCTAAATGTATTAGAGAATTACGGAAAACCCTGTGTAAACTGAAATTAATTTCTTTTACACCTAGATGATTTAAAGCTATGCAAACCCGGCTATCTTTCAAAAAACTTACATGTGCGTAACACATAATACTAGTTCTTAACAACTCAAGAATTTGATCCACGACTCCTGTGACCTAAACCTATTGTTTATATATTTTAACCTAATATCATTTGTTGGAGACACCTAGTTTCAACAGTATGAGCTTTCCCATATTTTGTTCTTCTCCTGACTCATGACAACTTATCAACAATTTGATCCCAACTCCTTGGTTGCAACCAAAACCTATTATTTACATCTTTTAACCTGGTATCACTTAGGCTGGAGAAGCACAGTTTCAGCAGTATGAGATTTCCCTTATTTTTGTTCTATTTCTGAATCATGACTACTTGTGTACAATTTGATCCACAACTCCTTGGATTCTACCAAACCTATTATTTCATCTTTTAACCTAGTATAACTTATGTTTGGAGAAGCACAGTTTCAGCAGTGTGAGATTTTCCTTGTTTTTGTTCAATTTCCGACTCATGACAACTTGATGCTAGGTTTGGGCTCTTCAGAAGCTAATACTTGTATTTTATGTAGATTCCATGTCTCATCTAGTTATCATGTACTTCTCACAAACTTGAAGTTACTCTCAGATATGTTATTTAACAGTTATTATCAAGCATTCAGACTGTAGGAACTTTCATCTCTGAGTTCATCAAAATCAACAAAATTCTCAACTTTGCCCTATGATTGCTTCATCACAAATGATCAGCTACATGTTCTTATTATATTTATAGTGTACGAAATCAATGTGGTATGACACTTGGATGTTGGAAGAGTACAAGGAACAAAGTTTCGAGGCAGAATAGAGAGTGAATTATTATACCAGTGCATGAAAGTAGGTTGACCAGATCCTTTCTGGTTGAGTGGAAATTCTCTATTAAATATGCATTTAACTCATTATTTTGTCATGTTCTGATCACCTTTCTCTCTCAAGAACATACTAATCAAGCTGAAATCTGCCACTCCATCACATCATTATTTGAAAAATTAAGGCTTAAGACTCCGCATCAAAATAGGCTGGTGTAGACTAACGCTGTCACAAAATGTCACTTATCCTGATTCCCGCTCTGTGAGTTGATGTAAATTCCTTGTTAGGGAACTAAAACACTGGGGCTTCCTTTGAAATGTAGTGAGCGGGTAAGAATATATACCCTATTCCTTGTATAGTTTAAGCTCATGCAACCTAATAAGTATGATCTCTCACTGTTGCGAAGAAAAATAATTTACTTTATAGGACTTGAGGCTAGTTTTATTACTGGTAAGTCTGAGGAAGCTCCTCATATCGGCTTGCAAGTCAAAAATTTCATTCTAATACTTTGCAACATTATCTTCAGTCCAGTCTTAAACTGAGAAGTTGGTGGCTTATAACATCTTTTTCTCTTATTAACAAAGCTCTAGCAATTCCACCTGTGTCGAACAATTTGTAACCATCTCCTTCTCAGTTTATCTTGCTCTATGACGTCATTTCCATTCATTTTGTATCCCAATAGCTTGGCTACTATCTTATAAGATGAGATGAATAATCCTAAAGGCTGTTCTTGAGATGATGTGTGTTTTATAACCTCTTGAAGCTGATTGGACAGCTATTCAGGGTGATCCAAGAATTGGAGACACAGTGAATGCTCTCAAATTTGAAGTCTCAGTAATGACATATGCATTCTCAAGTATCGATTTTACAATAACTTTTTCATACACCAGTCTTCTTCTTTTTTATCATATGGCCCTATGCTGTCTTACTATCAGTTTTTCTCTTCTTTTCCTGCTGTTTGATATGCAATGTGTATGCGCTGGTTATTTGCTAATTATGTGTGTGCCAATCAGTGGGAAGGAAAAACATTTCAGAGTTTTATGGACTTCGTTCAGCCATTAAAATATTATTTTATTGAGTCTGTTTGACATGTAGATTAGCAAGCTTTGAAAAGAATCCTGTATGTTAAATCTAAAAGCACAAAGGTTCAATGCATTATACCTTATCTCTTATGACTAATCTGTGTTTTGCTTATGCTGGTGTATCAGGTACCAGTGTCCTGATCATGTAAACCCTGCTGAATTTCTAGCTGATCTCATATCAGTTGATTATAGTTCAGCTGAAAGTGTAGATTCATCGCAGAGAAGAATTGATGAACTTATTGAAGAATTCTCTCGAAACACCCCTGCAATTCAGTGTGTAAGCCCAGTCATCACTTGCAAAGAGTCCAAGGTTCTATCGGAACTCGGTAAGAAATCTGTAGTTAAGCGGAGAGGTGGATGGTGGAGACAGTTCTGGTTGCTCCTGAAACGAGCATGGATGCAGGTTAGTGTTCTCATATTTTCTCCTCCGCGTCTTCAAAATATGCTCGACCTGAACATGTGCACACACACATGCACATACGAAAGAAAAAGAAAAAAAAAGGAGAAAGATAAAGAATGCTGCCTTTTGTCACTGTGATGCAACCTCCATATTGGTACAAGGATTATAACATAGATTCCATATAAAAGGGACATTATGACATAGATGTATCATATCCGGAGGGTGTGGGAGAGCTCATTCTGATAAAATTAAGTTTTGTCCTTGATGCAAAGGATTCTGAAAATTATTTGGAATCTATTCTAAAATTATTTGGAAACTATTCTAAAACAGGTTGGCTGATATTCTTCGCACTGCTCTTAGAGAAGCTACAAAAATATATTATCAATTTATAAAGTCATCCTCTAAAAGAAGGTACCCATAACAACAGAAATAAGGCCTTTGTTACAAACTTATGGGGTCTGCTAAATTAGATATTTATGTAATGTAGATTATAAGATACTAAGGGAAATGTCCAAAATGAAAAGGGCATGTTTCGCAAGAAATTTATATATGATTAACTGATCTCTGATGAGGCACTTTCGTTTTAGGATTTGATATGAAAATTCTTCAATAAAATGTTTATTTCCGATAGCAAATGGATAACCATATACTCTATGTCCATCTTATACTCCACAATATTAACATAAACCACTATGCTTTCTATCGTTGCTGCTGCTTAGGCTTCTCGAGATCGACCAACAAACAAGGTACGCACAAGAATGTCCATCGCATCAGCCATCATATTTGGATCGGTTTTTTGGCGCATGGGAAGAACTCAGACGTCTATACAAGATAGGATGGGGCTTTTGCAGGTATTTATCATCCTAGCCTCTATGTTTTTTCCTTTCAAGATGCTGATTCTGTATTTACTATAGATGATTGATAATTGACATTATTATTGACTAATCTCTGACACATTTTGGAAATAGAGTAAATTTTTGTGAGCCTCACGAAGTCATGATTCTAATAATGAAAATTATAAAATTTAACATTATATTGTCACCTATTATACTGGTTCTGGTTTCTACTAAAATTTGGAAGCCCTTATCAAGCTGTTAGCTCAAACAAATTAACCAAACGTGGCATGCATCATAATTGTCAAGCATGTGGCTTATACCGGCTCTGGTTTCTCCTCTTAAATTTGAAGTCCTTGTTAAGCAATTAGCTCAAACAAATTAACCAAATATGTGGTGTTTATCATCATTGTCATTTATATGGGGTTGACAAGAGAGAGAAGTCAACGCTGAGAAAGCCAGAAGGAAGTATACACTAAAATTTAGGACTCTTTGTAACTTAACATGAAATTCCTGGCCTAGATGATTAGGCTAGAGAGATCTTTGATGTCACTACCCCAAAACTGAATGGTCCCACATTAAGGTGTCTTCTAGATATATAGTTTCAATGAACTGAAGACTTGGGCATCGGGGAGAACTGTGGAAAAGTTTCCGTAGGGAAGCATGCTTGGGTATGAGTAGGACTTGATGGCTAACCTTCTGGGAACATCACTTTGAAGTTTGCACGAAAGCCTATTATTATATGGTTTAAGTTCATGCAATGCAAGGTGATCATGGATACTTAACAGGGTTAGTCTATGAGGAGAGATGGAATCATCACATCTCTTCCAAAAAGAGCGATACCCATGCTTTTGTTTTCGCACACATGATTTCCCTTCGTGATATGTTCATAGTTTTAATCATTTTGCACTGTATGTAGACACAAGGACACAACTTTATATGAATTCTAAAAAATATATAATGTATATCTAACTCATACCAATATATGTAGTGGATTGCTATTGACATATGAAAGAAGTTAGAATGGTAAAAAGAGCCATAGTTTATTTCTTGTCTAAAAGGGTGACATAACATACAAGATGCTTGTCGGACATCTGGAAAATGGTGTTATGTTCGACATGGCTGGACTTGTTAATTTTAAGCTGGGAGAAGTGTTCTACATGTCATAATGTCATGTGTTTTGGCCTTATATTGTGTTCTTGGAATGTGCAGTACGAAGTTATTTGCTGCATTGCATGATAGACACATTGATACAGATGCAACACGAAAAATATGAAAATAATGCAAATATAATTAACACAACAAGAAATGTCAAGCCTGGAATAGCTTCCAACAAATCATCTGTCGTAATTGTACAAACCACAACACTGCAAGAGAATACAGCTGTATATAGCTATATTCCTAACACCCTCCCTCAAGCTCACTGTGGGTCCAACAATGAGAGTTTGCCCAAGAGAAAAAGATGTTGCTCAACAGTTTATGGCTTGGTGAAGAAGCCTGTAAGCTGCTTATGAGAGTGCATGCTGATGATATTGTCCCTGAAAAAAAGCGTTGATGGATGAAGTGACAGTAAAGCTTTACATATTTTGTGTGCTCGTGAAAAACTGGAAATTACTTCAGTAGTGGTGGATGTCATGGCTTGATACTAGGCTTCAGTACTAGAACGAGAGATAACATCCTGCTTTTAGGCTTTGCAGGAGATCACAGAATTATCAACAAAGATCTAATAACCAGTGGTAGAGCCATGATCAGTAACGTCATTACCCAGTCAGCGTCACTATAAGCATGCAATTGAAGGGAATAGATGACAGGAAAGATAGTGATATAGGAATTGTCCCTCACAGATATTGAAAAATGTGAAGTAAGGCTACATAATGAATATATGAGGAGTGTGGACAAACTGGCTAATGATATGGACTGCATGGACGATATCCTCATGGACGATATCTGACCTGCTGATAGTAAAGTAAACAAGGTTGCTAACAAGCTGATGATGACTAGTTGGATCAGAAAGTGGCTCCCCATCATCTGGGCAAAGTTTGACCAATATTGAAAAAAACGTATTATCCGTTACATTGCGTTACGAAACCTAACGGAACTCCAACGCTACATAACAACTGAAAATGACTTAGTGCACCGTAACAGTACGTTTTTTTTATGATATTTTACGTTATATTACGTATCGTTATGTTATTTACAATTATTTTTTTTGTAATTTGTATATTGTTATTGATTATTATTTTAATTATTAGTAAATTGCTGTAATTTTCTTACTTGATTAGTTGTTGGTTTATTTAATTGCTTGTGAAATTGCTAATTTGCTATCGTTTTCTTGTTCGCTTGTTGTAATTCCTCTCAGATTATTGATATATCTTGTTGATTCTATTGAATTTTTAATTAAACTAAAATTAACAATTACAAATAATATAAATTGCAACATGATAATAACGGGAATTGAAATAAAAAATTAGAATCTTATTTTCTTTTTTAGATGATGACTGGAATTACGCTTGTAGATTTAATGTAACTTATGAAGATAAATGTAGAAATTATTGTAAAATTTAATATAAAATTAGAATAGATTATGTATTGCAAAATGATTTTATATTTTTTTTAGAAATTTTATATTTATTTTTCAATTTAAATTTTTTTTATAGTTTATATTTTTATTAAATAATTAAGAAATTACATAATCTACGTTATGCATTACGCTATATGCGACATAACCTAATAGAGGCAAAATATTACGTTACCGTTATCCCTATTTTAAACATTGAGTTTGACATTAAGTTCCAACGGTGTAGTTGAAATTTTGGTATTGTCAAGCCAGAGCGACCTAGGATATTTTGGTATGAGAGAATGTAACCGGAAAGAGATTGGTCAATTTCTAATCCTAGAAAGTAACGAGGATGTCCAAGGTCCTTCATCGCAGAGTCCCAATTTAACAACATATTGAATGTGATTAGAGCTAGATCCAGTAATGATCATTTCATCCACAGTATGAAAAATAGTACTAAAGGTGTGAGTGAACAAAGCTGGATCATTCTGACTTGAAATAAATTCTGAATCATGAATAACAAAATTAAATGAGCAAACCAAGTACGAGGAGTTTACTTTAGGCCATAGAGTACACAACAAAGATGCTACACCTGTTCTCGGCTATGGGGGAGTCCATCCGGAGGTAACATGTAGATACCCTCTGAAATATCACCACATAAGAATGTGTTCTTCACATTCACTTGAAAGATAGACCAAGATTGAGCAGAAGCGACTGCAAGGAGAGTATGTACTGTAGTCATCTTGGCAGTAAAAGCAAAAAATCTCATCATAGTTAACACGATACTGGTTTTTGAAGCCGCGAGCAACAAGATGTGCTTTGTATGTTGATATGGTACCATTGGCTTTCATCTTGATTTATAAATCCATTTGTAGCTAATGGGGCTCTTATCTGAGGCAAAGAAGTAAGATCCCGTGTGTGTATACTGTAGAGCTCAATGTCCTCATTTATTTCCTCCTGCTATTTAGATACTTTTACAGCCTTGTGATAGGATTGTGGTTCCCAATGATTTGACATTGCTGCAAGGAATATTTGAATGGTAGGTGAAATAGAGGTGAACAAATTTAGTCTATCTGGTGGATGCCACTCTTTAGCAAACAATCCAGAGGAGAGCTTCATCAAAAGGGTGCATATTATGAGCAGCAATAGTGACCTCAGGTATATCGCTAATAGACTAGATAATATGACGGGGTGGTGGGATAGATGGAGTGAGGAGGTGTCAGAAATAGGATCATAAATATTTGGATCGAGAAACATGAGTGACTTGGGTGTTGATGGTGGTAGAGGAAATGGTAATGTATAATAAGGTAGATGTTCATAAAAGTGATATGACAGGAGATATGGAGCTGCTTTGCATTAGGAAAATAACATCATAGCCTTTATGCTGAAAGACTCCACGAAAAATGCACATGACATGTCTAGATAAAAGTTTGTTGCGCTAAGTGGAAGGGATGAGTACAAAACAAGTTTATCCAAAAACCTACAAAAGCAGAATAATCATGTATAGACTCATAGTCTTTGATATAGAGATAGACTTTGAAGAAAGGAACAAGTTATGCGGTTTATTAAATAAACACTAGTGAGAGAGCTTCTATCTGAAATTGGATAGGAACCAAGGTAGATAGAAGTAGGGAACTAGTGGTTTCTAGAATGTGACAATGACTTCTTTCAGCCACCACATTTTACTGGTGAATAGAGGACACGAGTGGGAGAGAGTGCCTTGCAACATATGGAATTCATGAAATTTGTAAGAAGTGAATTCCCCATGAACCAGAGCGATATATTTTGATCTTTCTAGAAAATTGGGTTTTTAAATTTTTTGCAAATTCTTGTACTCAGAAAAGACATTGAAATTTTGTGCTAGTAGGTGCATGTATAGCGAGATAATCATCGACTAAAATGACATAATACCTTCTACCCCTTAGGAAATTTGTGACAATGGTATGTACGTATATGTATGTATATGTATATGGGTTTTTAAAATTTTTGCAAATTCTTGTACTGAGAAAAGACATCAAAATTTTGTGCTAGTAGGTACATGAATAGCGAGATAATCATCGACTAAAATGACATAATACCTTCTACCCCTTAGGAAATTTGTGACAATATATATATATATATATATATATATATATATATATATATATATATATATATATATATATATATATATATATATATATATATATATATATATATATATATATGGTTACTAGTGGAAAATGGTAAGACCAAGTGTGTGCTGCCATCTTGTAACCAATATATGGATTTGAAGATTGAGGAGAAATTTTCGAAAACACCGGAATTTGTTAGGTATCTTGGATATCATAGAGAAAGATGCCTAAGATGACAGATGCCAAATATCACATGTGGTAGGAAGGGTTGTGATGAGACGGGTTACAATGACATAGGGCATGGAAGAGTTAATTTGTCCACGGAGTGGAGACCGTCTTTTTTATGTCATGTCCCAATCCTTATCCTGTATGAAGATCCTGTAGAGAACAAGTGGCGGAATCAAATGAGAGAAAACAATTCATATAATTGAGAGACAAAAAGAAGATTTTTGGTACATGATGGACATTAGGAAAAGGGAAGATGGGAGAAATTAATAAATGACAGTAGATGTAATAGGCAATGGAGCGTCATCGGTAGTGCGAGTTAGTGTTAGGTGAAACAGGAGATACAGAGAAAGATTCGAAGCATCAAACATCAAATGATGGGTTGCATCGGAGTCCAAAATCCATGAGGAAGTGGACATACCTGAACGTGTTAAACAAGTGAAGGCAGCAGTTGGAGTATTAGAATGACTACCGGAGAGTTTTGGCATATAAAATAGCTTCTCAAACTGTTACAGCGTTTCCTGATAATCAAGAGGACGATCCATTGGAGAGCTCTCTTGAGTTAGATGCAGGTGTTGATTCTGCTATGGCAACCTGAAGAATGGAACTTTTATGGTGCTGTTGCAGATGATTAGAGATGGACTTGTCACGTTTTCTCACAAGCACTCTGCATTCTTCAGTAGAATGCCCCTTGTGCTTGTGGTATCGACACCGTTTTGGGGCAGTGCCAGGATGAGCGGTGGCAAGAGCAGAGTTATTGGAAGAAGATGAATACTCTGTAGCAGCAAGAACAAAACTCTGGGAAGAATGTTGCTGAGAAAGAGATAGCAGGCATGTTTCCTCAGCAATTTGTTCGGCAACAGCAGTATCTAATGTAGAACGAGGTGATAGATGAATCAGTAACCAATACATTCTGTTTTTCTGCTTCTTTTAGTCTCCATAACCATCATATTCTTTTACCGATATATCTGCATAAAATTCTCTTCCTGGAAATTGGACACTTGGCCCTCTTAGTGGGATTAATGCACATCTTTAACAAAAGTTTTATTTATCCATTGAAACCAATGTAATCATTAATTAGAGAGCAGTTCCATGCATTAGTAGATAATCTGAACACAAAAGTGGATCATCCAAACATAAACTGTAGTTTTATCCTATCGTTTCACTTGGGGCTTAAGGTTAATAAACACATATCAGCCACTTGAATTTCTTTTAATACTCTCAATTTTGTTATAGTCTTATTCGCAATAAAATTCTTGCTGACTTTTTCTTTTCTTGGGAAAGGTTGCTGCTATTAACACAGCAATGGCTGCGCTTACAAAGACTGTAGGCGTGTTTCCAAAGGAACGTGCAATAGTAGATAGAGAACGTGCCAAGGGTTCCTACTCACTGGGCCCTTATCTGTTGTCTAAACTGCTAGCAGAAATCCCTATTGGAGCAGCATTCCCACTAATGTTTGGAACAGTTCTCTACCCAATGGCTCGTCTCCATCCTTCTTTATCCAGGCGAGTTCTTATTGCTTTAAAGTGATTACTTACGTGTGAAAATTGTGCAAAACCATCTTTTTGCATGGGTCCAGCTTTTAAAGATGTCTATGTGTTACTATTGGAATGAGTTTTTTTAAATCTTTCTTCAAAAACTTGAAATTCTCCCTAATATGTCTTTGTTATGAGATGGTTTCTGATACATCTATTTATAGAATCACAAGCACTCCAAAATATTTGAGAAATAATTCAAGTACCAATAAAACCTCCAATAGGGGTCAAATCTTGTAGGCATGATTTACATGAAATTTCTTCTCAAGAAGTAAATAGCTACAAAAATCTGAATGCTATGAAACTACTGATATATTAATAGGTTGAAATGTGAGTATATCCATTTTTGCTTTCTACTAGGTTTGAAGTTGTCAATGTGTTGAATTTCATTCTGTGATTGAGTGATCTGAACTCTGAAGTGTAATTGCATGTTGCTTTTCCTTGTTGACAAGTTGATGGTATACATGAATCTCTTGGTTACTTTATTCTTTCCTTCAATATTGTAATACAGTTTTTGGCCAGGTAAAAATTTGTAGTGAATGCTAGAGGTTCTTAGGAAATATTTCTCTCTAGGCATTGCTACAAAATGTCATCTCAGAGGAGGATGCTAAAGGAAATGCAAGAATTCAAAGTTATCATCAAATTAAAAAAACAGTTTGTCTCTTTTTATTCCATCTAGCAATCATAGATATTTCCAAAATCTAAGGTTTAAGAATTAAGAACTTCCAGTGCAAGAGCTTAGTTAGGATTTATATTGAAGGCTGGCAAATTTTACTGCTATCTTGGATTATAGCTAAACTAAATCTTTGAGTAGGTTTGGTAATATTAATGGGCAGTCAACAACAACAACAACAACTAAGCCTTTTATCCCAAGTATTTGGGGTAGGCTATATGAACCAAAAAGAATCACGCCGGATCGATCACTTTGATATTCCTTCTCCATTCATTTCTATCAAGTAATATCTCCTTATTTAAACCTCTAGACTCCATATCTTTGCGTATCACCCCCATCCATATTTTCTTCGGTCTTCCCTTCGTTCTTTTAACTTGTTCTACATTGATAAACTCCCCTCTTCGAACTGGTGCACTTGTAGGCTTACGTTGCACATGACCAAACCATCGTAAGCGATTTTCTCGCATCTTCTCATCGATGGGAGCTACACCTACCTTAGTACGAATATCTTCATTTCTCACTCTATCTCTCCTAGTGTTGCCGTACATCCAACGGAGCATGCGCATCTCTGCTACACTTATCTTTTGTGAATGACATTTCTTTATGGTCCAACATTCCGTGCCATATAATAAAGTTGGCCTAATAGCAGTCCTATAAAATTTTCCTTTCAATCTTAACGGAATGTTACGGTTGCATAAAACTCCCGTTGTCCTCCATTTAAACCAGCCAGCTTGTATCCGAAGATTAACATCATTATCGATCTCTCCATCATTCTGAATAATAGAACCCAAATATCTAAACTGACTGCTCATTTGTATTTCTTACCTATCTAGTTTTACAGCATTATAGTATATGGTCCGTCGTTTACTAAATTTACACTCCATATACTCTGTTTTAGACCTACTCAATCTAAAACCTCTAGATTCTAATGTATACCTCCATAACTCTAACTTGGCATTTACCCCTTCTCTTGTCTCATCAACTAAGACAATATCATCAGCAAATAGCATACATCAAGGTATCTCATCCTGAATGGTTTTAGTAAGCTCATCCATTACTATAGCAAATAAGAATGGACTCAATGCAGATCCTTGATGTAATCCAATTGTGATTGAAAAATCACTAGTTAAACCACCACATGTTCTGACATTGGCTACTATTTCATCATACATGTCCTTAATTATGTCGATATACTTGATAGGAACTCTTTTTTTCATCAGTGTCCACCAAAGTATCTCTCCTGGAACTTTATCATAGGCTTTCTCTAAGTCAATAAATATCATATGCAAATATCTATTTCTCTCTCGGAATCGCTCTATAAGTTGACGAAGTAAATGAATAGTTTCTGTCGTCGATCGCTCCGGCATAAATCCAAACTGGTTCTCCGATATTTTAACAGTTTGTCGCAATCTATGTTCAATTACCCTTTTCCAAAGCTTCATAGTGTGACACATGAGTTTTATTCCCCGATAGTTAGAACAACTCTGAATGTCGCCCTTATTCTTATACAGAGGTATTAGGGTACTCTTTCTCCATTCATTTGGCATTTTCTTAGTTTGCCAAATCTTGTTAAAAAGATCTGTTAGCCACCTCACACCAATCCCTCCTAGGTATCTTCATACCTCTATAGGAATCTCATCTGGACCAACAACTTTTCTTGATTTCATCCTCTTCAAAACCTCTTTTACTTTAGACTCTTTGATTCTGCGCATAAAACTACGATTCATATCCTCACATTGAATAGTAAGATCTCCCAAATCTTGAGTAAAACTACCATTATATAATCTATCAAAATAATTTTTCCATCTTTCTTTAATCTCTTTGTCTCGAACTAGAACCGTCTGATCCTCATCTTTAATACACTTTACAGTACATAAGTCTTTAGACTTTCTCTCTCTTATTCGAGCAATTCTATATATATCCTTTTCTGTCTCTTTATTATCTAGCTTCTCGTACATTTGTTTATATAATTTAGTTTTTGCATCCCGAACAGTTTTCTTAGCCTCCTTCTTTGCTAGTTTATACTTCTCAAAACTTATTCCATTATTATTATTATTCTTCTTCAAATCTCTATAAAGGTTTCGCTTGATTTTAATAGTATTTTTTACCTCTTCATTCCACCATGATGTATCTTTACATGGTGGAACACCGCCCCTCGACTCACCGAATTTATTTTTAGCTATCATTTTAATGCAGCTAGCCATTTTGTTTCATGTTACATTAGGATCATCATGGTCCCTCCAATCTGTTTCTTGTACTACTCTATCTACAAAAACTTTTTGATTATCTTCTAATCGCCACCACTTAATTTTAGGATCTAATTTACACTTAATTTTTCTAAGTTTCTGTCTAATCTGAATATCTAAAACTAAGAGTCTATGTTGGATAACTACACTCTCACCTGGCACTACCTTACAATCGATACAACTAGCTCTATCTACCCTCCTAGTTAAAAAGAAATCTATTTGGTTTGCATTCGATCCACTTTTAAAAGTAACTAAGTGAGAAACTCTCTTTTTAAACCAAGTATTCGCTTAAATTAAATCATAAGACAAAGCAAAATGTAGAATTGAGTTATCTGCTTCATTTTTTTCTCCAAAACCAAATCCTCCATGTACACTATCAAACCCATTACGACTAGTTCCTATATGCCCATTGAGATCACCACCAATAAATAGTTTTTCTTTAGTGGGTATTTCTTGTACTATCTCATCTAGATCCTCCCAAAATTGATATTTACTGGATTCATCAAGTCCTACTTGTGGTGCATAGGCGCTAATGACATTAAAAATCTCTCCATCTAAAATAAGTTTAACTAATAAAATTCTATCACCCTTCCGCCTAATCTCCACTACATCCCCAAGTAATTGCTTATCTATGATCACACCTACCCCATTACGGTTTCTATCTCTACCCGTATACCAAAGTTTATAACCCCAAGTCTCTATGACTTTAGGTTTCTCACCTACCCACTTAGTCTCCTACACGCACAAAATATTAACCCTCATTCTAATCATAACATCAACTAACTCTGCTAATCTACCTGTAAGCGAACCTATAATCCATGATGCCAACCGAAATTTATGTTTATGAGCTAACTTTTTTACCCCCACCCGCTCATTAAGATGTGAGAACCCTCTTATATTTGACACCACATTCGGGCGCCGACGTGGCGAGTCGCTTCTGGGCGACGACCTAGCAACCCTCACACATTTTTCACTACACCCGGGCTCCGATGTAGCGCGTCGCTCAGTAGGGAACGCCCCAACGAAATTCATATTTTGGCTCATTTCATAATATGTGACAATGTTTTACGTTGGCTGTCACTGGCCTACCACAACCCTCCTCTTTTATCCTGGTTTGGGACAGGCAATGCATAGCACTGGCGGAGTTTTTAATGGGCAGTCAAAGAGTTAAAATTTAACTCCTTCTGAGTAGCTAAAAGCTATAAGTTTTCTTCTTTTTTTTAAATATAGAAGAAGAGAACGCTTGGTTTCCTCAATATTAAATAGCATATATTAGGAGAGAACACTTGGTTTCCTCAAAATTAAATCTGCATAATCATTATGGAAAAATCCTAGTCTTGAGGTTAATTATAATCCAAGGAAAGAAACAGAAATTGGTGTTCATAACAATCTTGTAAACTTTTTTTTTAAAGTAATTTTGTATATGATTTCTTTATTCTGTCATTTTGCTTACGTCCAAATGTGATAACTTCTACTGACAGATTTGCGAATTTCTGTGGCATTGTGACGATGGAGTCATTTGCTGCATCAGCAATGGGTCTCACTGTTGGAGCTATGGTTCCAACAACTGAAGCAGCAATGGCTGTAGGGCCTTCTCTTATGACTGTGTTCATTGTTTTTGGAGGCTACTATGTCAATTCTGAAAATACTCCTGTTATCTTCAGATGGATCCCTCGAGTTTCTCTCATTAGATGGTGATTCTTTAAACTAAACAACTCATTTACACCTGTGAACGTTAGCTGGAACTGAGTGATTCACTTCCTTTTTCTTTTGCTCCTCTATATTTCAGGGCTTTTCAGGGACTTTGCATAAATGAGTTTAGGGGTCTCCAGTTTGAACATCAACATTCCTTTGACATCCAAACTGGAGAGCAGGTATTCATTCTAAGCTCATTCTGTGTTGCATTACAATGTTACATGGGTAAACAGTATGGAAGCAACTTAATTTGAATTTTACCAAAACCTGATCAACATGTCTCGAGTTGAAAATTTCACAAAATAGTTCAGATTTTGGCTTGAGTTCCTAATTGGAGTTAGCATTGTTCTAAATATGGGCTGATATGAGCGATAGATGGCCGAGATATTGATCTGTAGGGTCTACCTATATGACATGGAAAGCTGATATTGGCTCATGCCCCTGATATATCGTCCGAGATTTTGCTATCCCATCTATCCTTTAAGAACTTGATATTTGCTTAGAACCTTGGAAATTAGATAGCAGACACGATCTAACTTGAAAATTTTCGAATGCAAGATAACTTAGAATCCACCGAGGATCTCGAATCAAAATCCATCCGAAGAACAAGAAGAATTTTTTGAGGAATTTTTTTATTGAATTCAAAGTCTGCCAGAGACCGGCTGCAGAAAGAGATTAAATAGCCTAGAGTTTCTAAAATCCTCCTCACTCAAAATTACTAGAATAGCCTTCCAAATGAAAGACTTCAAAACTAACTAGAATTCTTGGAAAAACAGAACCTAAAACTGGATTTTCGGCCTTCTAGAGGCTTTATTTGAGGATTCTGTAGACAGTCATGGGCCATCTCATGTGATTCACGTAGAAATCGTCAGGTGATCTCTGAAATGGATCATGTACACAATTCTGACACTTGAGTAGAAAGTTATGAATGAAACAGTGCTGACATGTAATTTCCCCTTCATGCGGACCAACTAGTATAAAGTAATGCAACTTGTTGTGCATCATTGAGTAAGAGCATGCCATATAATGTATATTTTATGAAAGCATACACTATAAATGCATGGATAAATTTATGTTTTGTCTTGGGGGGAATGGTTAGCCTTTTCATGGACTGTAACCCACTACTCCATATAATCCAATGCAACTTGTTTTGCATCATTGCATAAGAGCACATCATATAATGTATTTTTTAAACGCATATATTATATGGTAAGTTAGTGTTTTGTCTTGGGGGAGAAGGTTAGCAGGGACCATAAGGGGCTGATTGGTCGAGTGAGTTAGGGTATGGAAAAGTCAATTCTATCCCCAAAATCAATGTTCACTGTCAGAATTGGGCTGACGTGCAGTGATTTTGCCCCCCCACCGGTGGGGGCAGGGATTTGGTTTTTATTATAATTTTATTATAATTTTTTGTTTTCTTTATCAATTTTCTTGTTTTTAATTGATTTGTTTATTTTTTTTTATTTTTTATTAATATTTGACGATCATGACTCCAAATCTATACCCCAGCAACATTATTTCTTTTCCAGGAACCAGTCAACTCCTATTAATTAGGATAATAAGCACTATTAACTGTCATAAATCCAAATTTCCAAATCCATAACCAATCAACCTCTATTAATTATGAACTGATGAGTACTTTTTGCTATCATAAATTCAAATTTCAAAATCCATGAACTAATCAACTCCTAAATTGGCCTCTTCTTACCTGAAGTTTGAAATACTGTCACTAATATGAGGCAAAGTGGATTCAGCTTAAGATGTCAGGTTAAGAGTTGGCCCTCAGCCTGACGCTGCTGACTTGTGCATCCAAGTTGCAGCGTTAGGATTGTAACATACGGACGGCTCCCCAAATCATTTATCATATTGGTAACTTCTTGTTCGCCAAGAAAAGTTCTAAAAATTGACTTGGTTGACGAGATTTCAGTGAAAAGTTGGAAGCGCTTCCACTTTGAATCTTTTCTACAATATTTATTTCACATAGGATTTGACCTATGAAATCACTAATGATGTTTGGAGGTCTCTAGGTTCAAAAACTAAAGATGATGAACTGCACTTTGTATTCCAAGTTAAAATTAATCAAGATGGTACTTGCATTTCTCTGATCACCCCAATATTTGTGCTCACTTTGCAAGTAAGTTGTGAATTTTGGTGGGGGTGTCATGACCACCATCAGTTTCTGGGACTTTTCCCATCACAATCAGGCAAATATAGAACACAGTTCTAGATTGAGAAGGATCTATCAAAAGATCGACCAAATATATTGACTTCTGCCAAGTGCGAAGCAGCAGTTCCGCCACAATCTTTTATGATTGCAAATGTAGGCAAGAGATATGCTTTACACTAATACTTGCAGCCGCCAATTTTTTGGGAGGAAAACTGCTTTGACAGTCAAGCAGTTCAACTTAATGCAACCAAGTAGCAATTTATAGAAAGAGGCTAGATGAAGTGGGTGATGAACAGATTTGCTTTAGAAAATTACGTTTATCCTCAGAATAGTTCTTCCCTTAATTCATATTCTTGAACATATTTCTATGAATTTGTTTCCAACTGTTGTATTTGTCAAGCCTCTAAGAAGTATTAACTTGTTTCTGCAGGCTCTAGAGAGGCTTTCCTTTGGAGGAAGTCGTATCAGTGATACGATAATAGCACAAGGTAGGATATTAATGTTCTGGTACTGGAACACATATCTTCTCCTTCAAAAGAACAAGCCAAAGTATCAGCAGCTTCAGCCTCCTGCTGCACAGGAGCAAGAACAACTCAACGAACGCTGAATGCTTTCTACTCTACGAAAGGTATGCATTAGTCGTCGAGTTTATTTTAATTCTCAATGGATGCATCTATGGCATGTACACTACACAAAATCAATTAGGAAGAGAATGTATGCACAATTATACTGTAAGGAACCAAGGTTCAAAACTTTCACCTAATAAAATCTTGAAGAGCTTGCTGGCTTATATTTGGGGGAAAATTTTGGGTGAATCTCTTTTTAGTTTAGAATTTGGAGAATGGTAAATAATACACAAGCTTGCATGCTCTTAGAAATGCCTTGTACATGAACAACTCAATTAGATAACAGGATAAGGTGCATGCTGGATGTCAAGTTTTAAAATGTAGGTATCAGTATCAACTGATGATTATTTATCATGTTGGAATCAACAATATTGAGCGTATAGTATCACCAATATTGGAAATATCAGTATATCATGTATCAGGTAGCTCGATTGCGAGAACATATTAAAGGGATTAATAGTAAATTGTGTATCCTGTCATCTATCTTGATATATGAGAATTATACACAAGATAGCTTTCATTTTGAAGTATTTTATAGACATTTGATTGAGGGTTGTAGGAAGGAAAAAGGTTTTATTGTGCAATTAAAATACTTTTTCATCATGGCAGTGCATGTGTAGTTCGAAACTAAATGGTTTAAAATAAAGTAAATAAAACCTCTAGATCAATAACTAAAATATATTTAAATCACATAATTTTTTAGTCATAATACGGAATTCTCTCTTAAATATAAATTGATAAAATAATAATAATACATCCAAATTTGCATGCATCCTTCTGAAAGAGCTGGCTTCAAATAAAATTCAAACTGTCTATCTCAAAAAATATGTTAAATTCTATTTTAGGAATACCAAACTTAGATACTGCATTTTTAATTAGCCTACTTAAATAAACAAACAGATATTCTCCCTATAAACATACACAAGAAGAATATTATTACTATAGTTGTACACCAAGCTTCATTGCTTCCACCAAATGGATCCAAACCAAGACCGGCAAAGCGAGCAAGCTCGTCGCCGTCAAACCCGCCAACCCGATAGCCATCCCGGGTCGGATCCTCATCAACAATATCTGCACCAGACCCACAAACTCGCACACATCATGTCCGTAGTTGGGATAGTACAGCTTCTCCCATTCCGTCCAATGTGACGGTGGTTCGCAGTTGTTCTCCACGGCCTCCATCTCGTGGATCCTCTTTCGGAGCACATTCATGTTCTCATCCACCAACCCAGACCCGTTACCAAAATCTGGCCCTCCTTTGCTGTTGCTCTCGCCCTTCTTAGCGGATACGGGTTTGAAACGGGCGGTATTAAACTTAACGGGAAGGTAGGGCCTGTTAATCCGACGGTTGGAAGAAAATGACGAGTTGGGAGTAACGATTACGGAAGAGGAGATGGCTTCCATTTTGTTTTGAGATTGAGAAGCTCACGAGAAGAATTTCCATGGTATTTATAGATATTTAAATTGAGAATAGGAGGGAAGGTAACTTAGGAGCGGGGATAACGTGTGGGCCGGGCCCCAACAGAAGGGCCGCGTTGAAAGACAGTTGGGGAATAATTGAAAGTGAAGTGACGGCGATGGAGATTGGGGGGGAATTCTAAATGCGCACCCCACCTGACTTGGTGAGCACCATCTTCCCCTTACTATAGGATGTTGTGCTCACAAAGTCTGGTGGTGCACATTCAGAATTTCCCAGAAGATGGGCAAAGAGTCGAGTAATTTCATTTCCCTACGATTGGATCCTAATAATTGCTAAGTGAAGTTTCCTTCGCTTGCTTGTGGCCTTCGCATGCCAATTTCTTAATGCAACTTGGTAATCTTAGGTGCACTACGAGCGCAAGTATCCAGTAACTTGCAAGCATCGTATCGTATCGTTTGGTAAGTTGAGTTAGAGCTTAGGAGTTATGAATTTTGAAATCTCAAAACTTATTTGGTTGGAGTCATAGAGTTAGAGAGTTTGATTAGTTTGATAACTGTAAATTTGTATTACTTCCTGTATTTGCATATTATATGCATGTAAAGGCAGTATTTTAAAATATATATTTTTTTTTGCTTTGTATCATTATATATTTATTAATGAAATGCGAAGAGTTCTACGTGTATATAAAAAAATGAATTAGCCCGTGTTCCTTAGGCTCTAGTATGGATCCATTGTCAAATATTGATAAGTTTCAATATTTAAGTTTAATTATAAAAAAAAAAAATAATTAATGTGCCGTTTGCAATGGGGCGTGCAAGTTGGTAGGCATGTTGTCATGCTATAGGCGTTTGGCTGCCGACGTTGCGCCTCCGCGATTTTTTTTTATTAGTTTATAAATAAAAAATCAAAATTGTATTCTCTGTCCAAGAACGAGCAGCCAAATACAATGTATGTAGACTTGGTCTTCTTAATTTGATTGACACAGCTCAGCGCGATTACTGAGGATTTTTTGTTAATAAAAAAAGTAGTTATAGGAACAGGATCTCAAATTAACATACATTATAATACCATCATTATTTGACTAATAATATTTATACCCAAAAAAAATTTAACCTCTTGTCACCTTAATAAACAGTTGAGACACGTGGCGTCTATCCATCTCCTTCGTTTGGAATCCACCGGCAGCTGTCCTTGTTGAAAAAGACAGCTGTCCATTACCTCCACGCGCTTTGCCTCCCCCATAAATAGAAACCCCTTCCCAACAAATCCTAGCAACAAAAATGGCATCAATCTCCTCATCTATCATCTCCACCGGCCCACTCGCCAGGCCCAAGCTCCCAACCGGGTCCAGAACCGTCCGACTCAGACCCGCATGCGCTAAGAGGCACTCTAACGGTTCGGACTTCGGGTACGGGTCGGGGCTGGTGGACGAGAGCATGATCGTGCTCCGGAAGCGGATCCACGAGCTGGAGGTGGCGGAGCGCAACTATGAGGCCCCCTCGCACTGGTCCGACTGGGAGCGGCGCTACTATGCAGCAGGATACGGGTCGGATGTGTGCGCGCTAGCGGGTCTGCTGCAGACCCTGCTGCTTAAGACCCGACCCGGGGTGGGGATCGGGATCGTGGTTCTGATGGCGATGAGCGTGCCCGCGTCGGCGGTGTTGATCTGGGGGCAGCTGGTGGAGCTTTTGAAGGCGGGTGGGTTTGGCGGGTGAAATATGTGGGTGTACAATAAATGGGTCGGGTGTATTTGGGTAATTGAGGCATTCGGGGAAAAAAACAAAGATTGCATAGCTTAATTATAATCATGTTGTTGTTAAGGGAAATTCTATTTACACACTGTAATTTACTTTTGACACCGTAATTTACTTTTGACACCGTCGTTACTCTTTACACCAAACTTTTGAAACATTACCAATTTACTTTAATGCACCCAAATTTTTTTTCCAAATTTAACCCTCCTCCTTCTCTCTATTTCCTTATGTCGTTCGATCCCAAATTTTTCGAGGATATTAATTTTTAAATTAAAAATATATTGGTCGGATATTAATATCCGACCAAAGAATCGCTTGGTCCGGTATTATAACTCGACCAGCAGCCGACGTCTCCTTTACAAAAGAATCATAAGTAATAATAAATTACAAATAAATACACATAAAAAACTAAGAATAAATTTAAATTATACTTTAGATTTGTCCTTCGATACCAATTGCATGTTGGAATTTTCCATTTGAATAAAAAAAACTCAAACTAAGACTTCAAACCCTAATTTTACTTGTTATAGTGAATTCGAAGAATTTAAAATTTCTCTAGATCTTTTTAGGAACATGGGTTATGAAATCAAATTTAAAAATTAAATTCTACTAAAAAATATTTTTAAAGATTCTGGAGAAAAAACAGAGGAGGAAGACGATGAATTGTAGTTCTAAATTTGAAAAAGTCTTAATTTGTGATTTAGAAGAGTAACTTAGTCAAAAAAAATAAATAAATGGTAAACTTGTAAAGGGTATTTACTGGTTTGTCCATCAAATCTTTATATATTATGATTTTGTCTTCCAAATCTTCATATTTAGGATTTTGTCCCCAAAATCTCATAAGTTACAACAATTTAGTCCCTCTCTCTAACTTTCCCTAACACAATTAAATATTTGATCATTTTACCACTCTTTTCCTCTTCTATTTTCCTCTTCTCTTCTTCTTCTCTCTTCCTCCTCTCTTCTGCTTTTCTTCATTATTTCTCCTATCTTCCTCCTCTCTTCTCCTTCTCTCTTCTCCTTTTCTTCTCCTATCCTCCTATATGAATTTAAAATGTGAAGTAACTCCAAAATAGGAGAAGGAGAAGAGAGGAGGAAAAGAGAAGGAAAAGAGGGGAGGAAGATAGGAGAAATAATGAAGAAAATGAGAAGAAATGAGAAAGAGAGAAGAAGAAGAGAGGAGGAAAATAGAAGAGGAAAAGAGGGGTAAAATGGTCAAATATTTAACTGTGTTAGGGAAAGTTAGAGAGGGGGTTATTGTAACTTATGAGATTTGGGGGACAAAATCCTAAATATGAAGATTTGGGGGACAAAATCATAATATATAAATATTTGAGGGACAAACCAGTAAATACCCCAACTTGTAATTATTTACAAATTTTAAAATCGTGTGTAAATTTTCGTGTGTAAATAGAATTTTCCGTTGTTAATATTTTTTAAATTTTTATATTTATTTCTTAGATCATATTACTATTTACATCTCAGGCCACATTATCTGGTTAAAGAGATTATTTTCGCATCAATCAGAAAATGATGTGAAATTTTATTAATTCCTATACAATGAGTTCTCATAGTTTTATTTTGATTAATTTTGGATTCAAGGATAAAATACTGGTTAAAAATAATAATAATTCCATTACGATCACATAAGGAAGGAAAAAAAAAAAAAAGAAAGAGAAATTTATAACTATCTCACGTTGCAAAATGTTAATTACACTTTACAAAATTTCTCGTAATTTGATTGATTTATTTATATTTTGAAAATAATTTACGCATCAACAACCACAAGTCTTTTATTCTAAATACTTAGGATTGGCTAAATGAACCAAAAAAGAATCACGTCGAATCGATTATTTTGACGGGCCTCGATTTGAAAATAATTTACGCTTCTTACCAAAAAAAATCTGAACAGTGAATAAAGTTAATTTATGGGGACAAAAAAAAAAAAAAAAGTTAGGTTAACTGCTAATCATCTAGAAAGATATATTGGCCTCAAAATGTCAAAATAACAATCAAGAGATTATTATTCTTCTTATCTTAAACATAATGTAGTCATTTCACAAAAAAGGTTAATTTACTGTAGTACTTTTAATGCATGAGAGAGGATAATCATCATCATTTCTTTAAAAAGTAATGGAGGTAGGCTTAGTGCACTAGTGGCACTTTATTGTGTCTATGACTTTTCTATACACTAACTTAAGATGAAATTAGTTAGTTTCTATCAAATTTACAAACAAAAAAAGCCAAACACAAATTGAATAGTAAAATTGTTGGTACTGGCTGGGAAAGAAGAAGGAAAAAAAGAGAGCAAGAATTTGTTTTATTTTAATTAGATATTGCTTTACTAACATAAACAAAAAAAAAATATGTTCGATTAGATTGCTCAGATTATACTCGGCACAGAATTAATACTAGAATAAAAGTGCAATAAGCAGAGAGGAATAACACAACAAATAAAAAATAACGAGAATCTATCGAGAAAAATCTCGAACCAACATAAGTATTTTATTGGAGGAGAGAAGTTTCTCTCTCTACTAGTTTTGGTTTTTCTTGGTCACTAAGGAATCCATCTCGCTCCCTCATAGAGTATAGGATATGTTTTTATAGTAGAGAATATGCTGAAGTACGAGGATTGTAATTGATTTTGAATTAGTTAGTTTTCTTCTATTGGATTAATTTTTTTTTTTTTAAGATTTAATTTCCTTATTCTCGATGATTTGGTAAGTATTTGAACCCATTTTACATTATGTTGTTTTGGACTTTATATATCAACACTAACCAATTTTCTCTATTATTACTGTATATTTATCAAACGACCTCTAGTTTTATACTAGGAGTGAGTATCGATCGGTTCGGTTCGGTTTTGGGAGAAAAAACTCCTACCGAAAACCGAACCGAACTAGTAGAACCGAAACTGAAACCGACCGAATTTTAAAAAAACTGAAACCGAAACCCAATTTTCAGTTCGGTCGGTTTTCGGTTATTTGGGTTGGAAACTAACTATGAAATAAACACCTGTATAAATAAGGAAAGATAATAATTTTTCTTTCTATTTTTTTTCTACCTATAAAACATCAAAAATTTAAAATTTAAAAGAAAAACATATTGAAAATAAATCAAAATAAAAAAAGAATAAACTACAATTGTAAAATTTCGATTTTTTCGGTCGGTTTCGATTGGAGCTAAAGCCACCGAAATCCGATCCGAAATCCGAAATTAATTTCGATTTTTAAACTGATCCGATCGGTTCGGTTCGAGTTTTCTCGGTTTCCTGCTGAGCCCTACAATAAATTCACATCAAATGGTTTGGGAATAATTTAATCATTCTAGAAAAGTAATATTTACTAGTAGATAGTGAAAAATGATATGCCATGAATTTCTAAATGCCCTTAACTTTCAATCTTCTTACAAGGTAACCATTTGTTCATAAAGGCTGAAACAAAAGGGCTAAATGAATAAGATATGAGTATGTAGTTGACTTATTAATTCTTTTTTGTTTTCTTTATCAGGTTTCATCTTTCTACCCAATAATAACTTTCAACTATAGTTATCACATTAACATTTCTTGATCAAAAGACTTTTGATATTTACTTAATAACAAGAAAAGTAGAAATATTAGCTTTCTTGGTTCTAAACTAACTCATTTATAAATGAATTTATGCTTGCCTATTTGAACACACATCTAACAACTAGCTTGTATTACTAATAAGCCAAAACAAACTAGCACTTAAGATAAAAAATACATATACATTTTGTAAGAATAAATTGGATATAAGATAATCTGAAATCCAATATGAACCTGAATCCGATAAGTTATTGAATGAGAACCTTGTAGACCCAAACCCGATCCGTTAGTGTGAAAATTCCTGACTAGTAATCGTATTTTTTTGGATGTGTATAACATATCACCCCCTAAAGTTTTAAACTCTCACTTAGACTTCTGAATCGCTGAAAAAATATCTTCATCTGAGTTTCCTTTTCAGTTTTTTTCTGCGGTCTAAGAGGTCTAAGTAAGAGTTTTAAAATTTAAGCGTAATAAGTTTTACACGTCTCATATTACATAAAATCTGAATGTAATTAACCCTATTTTTTTAAATAGTTTTTTCCCCACGTTTTTCTTTTGTTCAAATAATATTCAATAAATTGAGACGTAAACTAAAACTATGACAAAATCAACCAGTAGACTGAAAATTTTGGATATTAAAAAATACTAAACAATATTTGCACGTGACTTGTTTCTCAGATTGTTGCTTACTCCAACTTGCAAGTCTTTATTTATAATAATTTATTATTCAATTAAGAAGAGACAAATTAAACTTGTCAATTTTTTGGACGCATCCTTACTTTGGTACAACAAACCTTATCAATGTATCTATCAGATAACAATCAACAAGCCGTAAATTTATAATCTTTGTGGCTCGACAAAGAAAATATGGACACGATTGATGTGAAGTTTTCCTAGAATTTTTGTTGTTGTTTATTGCTTTAACTCACCCAATTATATAAATTTAATTTTTAACTTCACGTCCGGTTCCTCTTGCCGACATAACATAAAAAAAAAAAAAAAAAAAATCTAGATTACGAATATGTATCACCGTTCTAAAAAAAGTTTTATGCGGATGAGTATGTGTCCGCATATCATATGCGGACTTGAAACACATAAAAAATTAAGAAATTATCATGTCAACGTGAACAGAGTGATTAATCGTTCTAAACATGAACTATGCAGGTTATGCGCCTGCATAATGCATGCGGATTTATTTTGTTTACGGTTTTAAATTTGAACAAAATAAATACAAAAGAGAAAAATTCACACTAGGTGATTCGATTATCTTTTTGTTATACTTTTTTCTAATATTCTTGAATTTTATATCACTCAACATATATATTTTTAAGTATAATTTTATTAATATATTTATTAAAATATTAATATTCAGCATAACTTTGCATAATCTGTTTAATATTTATGGAATCCTACTCATAATGTAAATGCATTTTAGAACATTGATATGTATGATCTCTTGCATACTTATTAAGCGGTTTTACTACTGCGAAGGTGTGTTGTGAGTAAGACTTGTAACTGGCAGTCGTCGCAATTTAACACTTGAGAAATCATAAAAGGAAAAAAATAAAAATTATAGATAGATATCACAATTAGGGATGGATTCACCTGCGAGTTGTCCAGGGAATCTTGCAGGCGACCGACGTAGGTTCGTGGCGAGCAGCCGAACAGCGAGAGTTCAGAGAGGGCTGGTGCTCACTAAAAAAGACATATAAGAACGTATGAGAGAAGCTTAGAATAAATTGGAAAATTGAATGGGCTCACTAAGGAAAAAGTACGCTTTTACAACTGCCATCACTTTTAACAACAGTTCCCACTCCCAAACGTTTCCCAACTCCCCCGACAAGCCTATAAATAGAGACTTGAGAGACCCCCACCCCTCTCACATTGTAACCAAATCAAAATGGCCACAACTTCACTTTCTCTCTCTTGCTCAATTCTCTCTCCCAAGCCCCCCCAAAACCCGACCCGTTACACTATCGGACCCAAACGGATCCACCTCCGCCTCCGGAAAAACCAAACATCGGCCCGGTCCGCTTCGAAACGAGACGGATACGGATACGGATATGGGTACGGGCACGGGCACGATTACGGTGGCGGGCTGGTGGATGAGAACATGATGGTTCTCCGAAGGCGGATCGAGGAGCTGCGGGCGGCCGAGAGAAGGGACCCGGATCCGCAGGAGAGCTGGACAGAGTGGGAGAAGGACTACTATGAGAGCTGCTACGGGTCGGATGTTTGCCAAGCGGTCGGGTTGATCCAAATGTTCGCGATGAGCGTGAGGCCAGGTGTCTCGCTGGGATTGGTTGGTCTGATTCTTTTGAGTGCACCAATGTCCGTGGTTTTGCTCGGCTTACATTTGGGCCAGGCTCTAAAGATTCTCCTTGTTAATTGAATTTTTGGTAATAATAGGAGGCATTTGGGCCAGGCTTTGAAGATTCTTCTTGTTAATTGAATTTTTGGTAATAATAGGAGGCGTTTAGTTTAGTTGAGATTAATAAGTATTCTATAATGATTTTGGCCATTTTCTTGGGGAAATATGAAAGTTTCTAGTGCGTTTACTTTATTTTGTTTTTGATAGTTGGCCAATAAGCTTTTTTCAATCTTGAGTTGAAAATGATGGCCATGATGGCTCAATTTTTCTGAATTCGAAATATCTAACAAATTTGGAAGGAATGATACAGAGACAAGGCTCATTGACAATAAGCCGCTGCTAAAGCCATTGATTTGGAATAAAAAATAATAATAGAAAAATCTATCGGATTGGGAGAATTTGTCTAAATAGAAGCAACCAAAGTAGAAGTCAACTTTTTTTTTTTTTTTTTTAATTGAGATAGTTATTCCGTATCAATAAGGTTATGTAAGGAAAAAAAAAAAATATTTTGAAGCAAGTAAATAACAAACAGCTAGGAACAAAACAAGAAGAGGTAAGAAGTTTCTATCGTCGCAAGCCCTTCTCCTTTCGCTGACGGATAGATAGTGACACCAAGCAGTTGAAAGCTTCGTCTGATGTCTTTTTAAAATAAAAGATTAATTACACTGAGACTCCATGTACCCCTAAAGTTTAAAACTCTCATTTAGACTTTCTGAACCGCAGAAAAAATATTTGCACGCCCCTCATACTAAGAGAATCTGAATGTAATTAACTCTAAAATAAAAGTAAGAAGAGAGTCTTCTTCATGCCAAATAACTTATATTTATGCGTTCATCTCTACGCTAAAAATAACAGAAAAATGTCCACACCTAAGTGATACATGAAAACGCATTATTAAATATTTTTAATTTAATTAAGAATATAAATAATATTTTAAAAGATTCAAACTAAAGATAAAAAATTCAAGGTGATTACCTCAATAATAAAAATAATAGTAGGCAGTAACTTCCGCTACATGCAATGCAATGGGATAACATCTCAAGCAAGTACATGAACCTAGACCAATTCCAACCCGAACCTGAGTTGAACTCGTTAGCCAATATGCTTACTAGAGTTCCATTTGAAGTCAAATTGCTTGTAAACTTAGACTCAAATTGCTTTCCGATCCAATTATGAGCGAGAACTCAGGTCAGACTCGTCTAACATTATAATGTTGATAGTTTTAGTAAGCATATATATATATATATATATATATATATATATATATATATATATATATATATATATATATATATATATATATATATATATATATATATATATATATATATATATATATACTATAAGTGAGCTGTCAGCTCAGAAAAAATTACGTAAGTTAGCGACAAAACTATAATGTTCTAATAATTTTTTTATAATTACTATCTCTACCTCCTTAACTTTTATCGGATTAAATTTCATAAATTTTAGAGTTCATTTAACTTTTCATCAAGTGCATACAAAATGTTTTATCCATTGAAAACTATTAACTTTGTGTCAGAGCAAATCAAAACTAAAAACTAAGAAATTGGGTATGAGTGAACCCGAGGGGGTCAAGATCATAATCCAAAAGAAAAATTTTTAAAAATATTTTTGAAAATAATAGAAATAATCTGCAATTCAAATAACTTGCGTAAGCTGTCAGTTCATTTCTATTTTTTTTATATATATATATAAAATTTCGTAATAATTAAATTTTATTTACGATTAGATCAAGCACTTAAAAATTCATAAATTTTATAACAAATTCAATTTCGATCGATAGTTAAATAAAATTTAATTTTCCTAAAATTTTATTTTAAATAGTTTATAAATAGTATATTACATCTACCGAAATCGATTTTTGATGCCTAACTATGCACACACATATGCATGCGCGCACACATATGTTTATGAATATAAAGCTTGAAATTAAAAATCAAACGAATTATTTCGGTTCGCTTAGTCGGATCGCTAGTTGCTTTGATTCCATGTTCATGATCACTATAAGGTGACCAACACCCAAGTAATATCACACGCAATATGCATCAACCCTTACCTCATATGCTAACTCAAATTTCAATTTGAACACAAATTTCATCCAACATCAAGGTCTATTGATTATCTGTTTGTTTGCATAAGTATCTGGTTGCACATCTTATTTTCTCAATTCAAACTTCATGCGCCAACAAATCAAATTTTGTTCATTTCTATATAAAATTTTGAATTAAGAAAACAAAACGGGCCAAAATTTGATCCGCAGAGGCATCTATTACCATCCCTATCTATCTCCTACTTGCTCTGATACCATGTCAGACAATCACTATATCCGTTCCCTGTGCGACAAGCATCACGAATGTCACGTCGCACGCCGATATGCGGCAACCCTTGGACACTGCATGATCAAGACCTTGTTGAGGTCTTATCCATTTCTCATGGCGAAGTAGTGGCAAGCAAAGAGACTTGGGGTTTGGGGGTAGTACTATTTAGTGTGAGGTGGTGGGCGGCAGTGGCCTGATAAAATTTGCAGGCTTCAGGTTTTTGTGAGGATCATGTCCCTCTAAAGTGTCCGGAGATGTCATTCATATCCAATGCCTGGGCAGTAGTTTGTGGGGGGTACTGTTTAAATTGACTTGCAACTCAATCACTACTTTTTAGTGAGTGCGGGGCTCCTTTTGGTGGAAAGGTAGGCTTGCACAACTGTAGTGTGTGCATGTGTGTGCGCGCGCTTTCAAATGCAATCCTCCCCTTCTTGTTGCAAGTCTTTCAAATATCATATCACACACATACCCACCCATCCACACTTATTATTAGAACAACTTTATTATATTGTACAGAATGCTGAACTATAAGGAAAAATCATTTACGAAAGAAAGATAATCGTAACAGAGATGTGCATACTTCGTTGGATGTGTGACAATACTAGAAGAGATAAAATAAGAAATAAAAATATTCATGCTAAGATAAGTATAGCCCCCGTCTAAAAGAAGATGCGAGAAAATCATTTATAATGGTTTGGTCATGCGCAACATAGACTTACAAATGCATTAGTTCGATAAGAAAAACTTATCAACATAAAACAAATTAAAAGAGCAAATAAAAAACTTAATAAAACCTGAATGGAAATGATACGAAAAGATATAGATTCTAAATGTTTAAATAAAGACATATTACTCGATAGAAATGAATGGAGAAGGCATATCAGTGTAATCAATCCAGCGTGATTCTCTTTCGGTTCATGCAACCTACTCCGAGTACTTAGAATAAAAAACTTTGTTGTTGTTATTATTGTAGTAAGAAGCCTAAGTTCTACCTGTGCAGTATGTGATACGTCTCGAGCCCCAAGAATTACACTATGGGAACCAGAATGGCCTTAGTCCATGTAGGTAGGAATGATAATAAACAGTGTCATTGGCCAATTATTGGCCGTGCTATTTAAAATTTTGAATTAAAAATAAAAATTTTATTTATTTAATTCAAAATTTTAAATAGAGAAAGCTAAAGATTGGTCTCTAGACCTGGCCGTTCTCATCCAAGGACCCTACGGGCAGTGAGTCATGTAGGCTGTATAATTTTAGGAGAAGTATTGTTTATTTTCAGTTATTGTATCTGACATAGAGGTGCAACTGAAACTATAAGGAACTAGTCATGTCCTCAAACTCATCTTCACAATAAGAACAAAAATTTGAAAGGCAAAGCAAAAGTATTGTTTTTCCCTGCAATTTAGACAATTTGAGAGAGAAAGAAACCTATAAATAAAACTAGTCATATACACACAAACTGATCCTAACATTAAGTACAAAAAAAATGAAAATAGTTGGGCAATTTTAAGAGACATCAATTAAAGCAAACCTTCAACAGGCGATGTAGCAATTTGGCAACTCCATGCAATCGAGGTCAAAGTTCACCGTTTATGCATGAGTCTGATAATTATCGTTTGAACTTGCCGGGTCCTTTGAATATGCTCTCCTTGTAATATTTCAGCTCTCTAATACTTTCTCTGATGTCGTCCATAGCTCTGTGATTCTTCTCCTTCACAGGGGCATTCTTTTTCTCTATTATACGAAAATATGAGGAAAAAAAAATTAAGACAGTTTAGCAACCTACAAGGGCAATCTCTCTTGCACTAATTTGAAGAAAATAATGGGTTGTACGTGAAGTGTGATAGCCGATACAACTAGATCTTAATGATGATGTTTTGATACGGGTCAAGTACCCAGGAAATAACTTACTCTATTTGAATTGAAGAAAAAATATTTTATGTAATAATACAGTGAGAACTGGACAACCACACTACATTCATGCTAGGGGAGTTTTAGCTACATCCCAATTTAGCTATATATATCAACGAAAAATATGTAGAATACTATATGGCAATTATTTCGGCAGCCAGGTACTTTGATACATCTTTGAGAAGTTTGTGAGCTAGTCATTTTATGACAAGGGAGGTAAGATTGTGCATGAAGCTAAAACCAAGCTAACAAGACCATATTATACTCGATATATCATTTTCTTATAAAGAGTGTCAAATTATCATTTATATATATATATATATATATATATATATATATATATATATATATATATATATATATATATATATATATATATATAATTGCTTGAATAAGTAGGTAGAAATTATAGTTTGCTAACTAGCAGTCAAATAAAATGCCACATAGAAATCGCAAAAGTCTCTTTTGTAATACCAATGCTTGTATCTTCCTGTAATTAAGCTTCTCACATGAAGGGATGGTAATTGACATGTCTATGGATCAATTTTTGGCCCACTCTAATTCAAAATTTTGTATAAAAAGAGCCAAAAATTGACCCGTGGATGCGTCCATTATTATCCCTACTCACGTGTTAACAATTCAATTCCCTGTCTTGGGAGCCTAACCACTATTATACTTGAATCGACCTAAAAAGAGCTTAATTGACCCTCCTAAGTATTTCTTATTGTCATACAAGAAATACACACAGCATAGCAGCTACTGGTATCTGTGAACTATCGCGATTGCATAACTAAAATTGCATTTTACTATACAACAAAAAAAAAAGCTCTTTGAAGCAAGTTTGACGAAGACAACCCCCAAGGACAAAGCTAAGCTGAGCTATATTTGACATCTAATGAGTCCAACTTCTTAATTCTAATAGCCTTTGCCGATGTAAATCTTAAGCCAAACATCCTGGTAAACGTCTTATGCTTTTAACCCCCACGTAGAGAATTAGGCTATCTAAAACGCAACCGTGACACCCAGGACAAGTTATAGACAGGAATCCAGATCTACCATCTAAAGCTCATTAAGTAAAATTTGAAAAATCGCAGACACCAGCACCCAAGGGGAATTGAAGTGACATGACCATACAGTTAATCCATAAAATGTAATATGTCGATAAAGCTCTTATCAGAATGAAATATGCATTACCTATGGGAAACCAACGGCTGCATAAAGCCATGATGCTGCTAACGTCAACCAGTACATGAGGGAAGAGCGCTGCTAATCTTGGCATATATTTCTGAAAAGAAAGCATTAGCAACAAATCAACAAATAGAAACCAGATAATATCAAACTGAAAGGTGCAGCCAAAAAAAAAAAAAAACAAACAAACAAAATCTCAGCAATTCTCCAGACTTACACATCTTAAATTGTAAAATGATCCTAGTTGGAGTATTTGTAGGACCAGAAACAGCACTCAATTTAGCTAAGTCTACTAACATTACCATAACATCAATAAGCGTTGTTTCACCATTTAGATCTGGATTTATGTTCATGCTTGACAGGCTGCACCCCTGTCAAGACAAAGATAATACTTTCAAAGTATAATCTTGTACCTTTTCCTCGTATTTAGCCATATACACTTTTGCAGTTCTACCCTTTCTGTATTTATGTTGCTTAAGCACATAACGCCACCTATTTTACTGGGGTTAAGGTGTAGTTTAGTAAAAGAAACTTCAAGACCTATTTCGGCAAACCTTAAGATTTGATTATGCTCAAGATAATGTTTTTCCTAAGGTACCTGTTTGCTTTATCAGTCCAAAAAGAGAGAGCTTACAGGTTTCGTTAAGCTAATATAGTACTCTCGAGACCATGTTTAATGCCAAATAATCTCACCTAACCAACACTGCTTGCCTTGCTTCACTCTCAGATCTAGAAGCAGATATCAATGACAACGCTGTGGAAGCAACCTTCCAGTTGGTCCAAGTCCAAATTGATTATCATATCTACTACCTCCATTCTTCAGACCATAGTGGAAAATAAAATGAATTGCAATTTACAGATTTCATCTTTTTATACGATATTACAAGTGCCAACAACAAAGAATTACACAAGACATGAGTAACTGCTTAACTGACCTTTAAAAATAAGAGATCCATATAAACAGAATTTCCGGCGAGAAGTGCTGTATCTGAGCCAATATGTTTCTCGATAAATTCCATTACCTGAAATAATTTAGAAATTAATTGAAAAAAAAAAAAAACTAGAAAGAGGGCAAATCACAGGAATGCATTCAACCATCCCAGACTAGTGAGCGGTTAAGATTAAGGAAGAGGATTGTCAAATTCCTAGAGAGAAGATAAGAGGATCCACAACTAAGATATGTAACATTGGCCTCATATGCAATGATAGCAGCCATCAACTATCGTCACCATCGCCATTATCTAAACCTTCCCCCATCAGATGCAAATAAAAATCAGGTATAATAAGAAGGGTCTATAGAGAGTGATCCAAACTCAGCATGGCGCTAATTGCGCTAATTTCCTGATAGAGGGAAACATGGGACAGACAGAGGCAAGCCATAAAAGTAAATTCCGTTGTAAAAAGTGAGAAGCAATGTGAAGGTTCATCAAATATCTCTAGATTTGGTGAACTTTGAAGTTAATTGTAGAGACAATATCACGGTTTGTAGTACTTTAACTGGTTTATACATTTTTGAACTCGCAAAGGGTTATTAAACTTATCTTTAAAGAATTACAAAGTTTGATTGGGTTGAGAACTGTTACAAACTTCATTACTAGTTCAACTATTAGATTTGTTGCTCATTAAAAAAATATTAATTTTTTGTTTAAGTTTTAACTTCTCTAAATTCGATAGACCAGAATTACATCAACTCAACCTAGGAAACCTGAATTTTTAAGGTGGATATGGTTTAGGTTTTCAGATTAGTTTGTTAATCAATTAACATGAAGAATAAAAAATTAAAAGTAAAAAACTGGAATTCCTTAGTTGATCAATTAACATGAAATATAAAAAAGAAAGGACTGATAACTATAGATGAAAACTACCCACTATACCTGTTTCTCAGCATCTCTCTCAGTAATAGTACTCTGAAGGACCCTCTCAGTCAATCCTTAGATATATTTGAGAAATAATGTCAACGAGTAACTATGCATTCTTGAAGGAGAAAAAATTATTGTCTTATGAATAGCACTGAGAAAGGTTTCTGATGTACCACTAGTTCCATGATGCTCACGACACCATTCACCCATGTTATCCAGGCACTCCTTTGGCTGGCTAATAACCAAATCCGGACCCTGAAAAGGAAAATACAGAATTATATCTAAGCACCTACTCCTATATCATAAAGACAGGTATCAACCAATAGAGGCGCACAAATTACCACTATAAAGTGTGTCGTGTCTGTACCCAATGCTTATCGAGTACTGATACGGGCACAACACTTGTCGGTATGTAAAGGACACACAGAAGTCATTTGATTTTAAGAAACCAAAAAATTACACATCAAAGTTGTGTCCTCATTCAAAATGTCATACAGATCACACGCCAGCTTTAAAAAAGGTATAAAGATTCATGTTTTGAGCACTAGGAGTTGTACATTGCCCAAGAAGAAACAAAAAATTCTTTTGAACAAAGGGGGATACAAAGCTAAGAGGCCTCATATGCCTTACAAAAATAGAAACTTCAAATATTTTATTCAAGATATTGGTCAATCGGATTGAATTCAAATTCTTTTCTTTGATATACTTACTTGATTAGAATTTATATTTAAATATTTAGAATTTTTTCTTTTTTCTTCTCATTCTAAGAAAATATGACTTAATGATTACGAGTTTTGATGTGCACCATATATATTACACGTATAAATATGTGCATATTTATGTCATCATGCCCCACTTTTTTAGGGTGTCCCGTGTCCCCATATCTATGTCGTATTTGTGTACCGTGTTCATTTCCATGCTTCATAGACCCACACTTTAATGCTAAGAATGTTCAAATGGCAACTTTAGTAAAGCAGTTAGTCTCGAATGCATGCACATATAGGTGAAATTTAATAGTTAGAAAAATAAATAATTGAATGATAACAGCTACCAAACCCTATTCTAATGTTTCGCAGTTAGCACAAAAATATTGCAGTGCAAACATGCAGCAAATAACAGACATTTATTTTGAATCATTTCTTCATTAATGTCCGAGGAGCTAGGGTTTCCTTCTAGAAAGGCTAGGCTTCACTGATATTCCTTTATTAAGTTAAGATCCAAATTAATATCTGATAGTGACAATTGCCGAACTCTTTCAATGGCTTTCCAGTATTAAACAGAGTAATTAAATTGAGGTTTTCTTTAGCATGTATTACCATCTGTTTTCAAGAAGTAGCATATTACAATTTCCTCTATATATATTTCCTAACACAAACTCTATTTTTTAAATTATAATATCCATTTAATCTGCCAAAACCGCATATTGATGATGGTTTTCTTATGAAATGAAGTGTGCTTCACCTAGTTTTGAGACCATACAATATAAAAACTAGCCATAGTTTAACCATTTTTGCGGGATCTGCCAGCAGAAATGACTAGTTGAAGATGGTAAAATACACCAATAAAAAGTGCTAGCTGAAAGGCTAAAGTGATGCAAGAGCATCTCACTATTCTATTTTTGAGAAACATACAAATCAGGATCAATCCATAACCATTGGCATGCTGAAAACTGAGCCAGTTTTGAACAGTATTCTTTGCTCATAGAGACATACAGAAATTTCAACTTTGATACGCATTGAAAGAGAACTGAGTCTAGTTCCTAATGCTTCAAAGAAATGACAGGTGTCCAGACCTAACGAATCAAACTTATTTGGCCTTCTAAATGTCTGCTTGTTTTCCCACGTGTTAATTCAGTTTCTCAAATGTCAGTTCAAGTTTCTAGGAGTTCTCTTTCAGAATTCTAAGCAGTCAATGTGGTATATTTAAAGACTAGAGAGTGTTTCTCCCTATAAATAACTGGCCAAGTATGTGTAAGGAACCTAATACAAGGCCATATAAAAAGGTTGGAAGAATTATGTGAATTTTTAAAATAAAAAAAAACATTAGGTATATATGCTATAAAAGAAACCCTACCAACTTGTAGAATATTTTGCATGTACCCCTTGGGTTTTCTTTAAACTATGGAAGAACTCCACATATTATGGTAATTTCCAAATAGATTTTCCCATTCTATGAAAGATCACAGATAGCTAATTGTTAAAGGTGTTTCTTCCTAAGTTTTTTTTTATTTATTTATTTTTTTTTTTTTTAATAACTTCTAATAAGTAGTGTCTGGCATTTTCATGAACTAGAAGCATCTATATGTAACTAGACATGACGGGAGGAATTTCTCATATGTTCTTATTTTTGAGAAATCTGGACGACTTGCATGCAAAAACCCCTTAATTTATATAGTGAGGGTTAGACTTCTGCTACTTTCATTAGGATTTGGAAGTAAAATTTTCTCATCCAAATGATGCCATTCAAATGGAATCCATTTTGTTCAACTACCATAAATGATAGAGCACAAATAGATCAAGAAAAAAAGTCATGCTCGAAAAAAAATCCATTAAGTTGATATATATTCAGAGTGCATGATCAAATCCCCAGCTCACTTCAGTTGCCATTCTCCTTAAGTGCATCTATAAGCAACACAAAAAGAGGGTTTCGCTCATTATAGGACTTGACCAAACATCTCACGACACAAGCTGACGACAGCCATGCAATACTAGATTGGGAGCCATCTCTTCTAAGGGAGAAAGATCCCACCCTGAGGTAATGAAGAAGCCAACTCCATGATCTAATGCAGCTAGAGGCCGCTATTTCCCCTGCTGAGAAAAACTGATGGTGCAGTGTGTTGGAAACACAACACAACATAGACAAAAGGATTTTGCAATGGAGCTATGGGTCCTCGCGTGCCTTTTCTTTACTTTTCAAGCTCTAAATGCATATCACACTTATCCTTGAGGTAGGAGCTAGTCGAGTCCGTATCGCCATGGAGCAACTGCAGCGTCCAGATATGATTTATCAAATCGACAATTCATCCAATGACTTCACAATCACCAAAGAAGCCCCAAGAAGCATCAAACATTTCTAATGAGATTCATGGAGCAAATTAATGAATTTGAGTTTTCTTGACTATGTGCCTACTAGCATAAAATGTTTTAGATCATACAAATTCTTCATCCAAACCTTGACAACAACTTACAGGCTTGAAAACTTTGATATAATTATTTTTAAGCTCTTCAATAATGTTGATTATGTGCAACATAGACCTACAAAAGCACCAGTTCAACAAGAAGAGCTTATCAACATATGACAAATTAAAAGTGCAAAGTAAAGACAAAAAAAACATGGATGGAGGTGATACGAAAAAATATAGATTCTTGAGGTTTAAATGAGGATATATTACTCGATAAGAATGAATAGAGAAGGATTATCAGTGTGATCGATCCGGCGTGATTTTGATTCATGTAGCCTACCCCAAGTACTTGGGATAAAAAACTTAGTTGTTGTTGTTGTTGCTGTTGTTGTTATTTAAATAATGTTGATCAACCTAAAAGAAATATGCAAGAGGTTGGAAGAATTAGGTAAATTTTAAGATACGTAAGGTACATTTATGCTTAAAAAAGCCCATTAAAGGTGTACATAGTCATCTTCCTCTCTCCCCCTCCCACACGCATCAAGTAGTGTAGCATTGACAGGTGTACAAAATATCTACACAACACGAAATGGCTATATAAGTAAGAAAAAACCCTCTCATACCTCCCTCTCCTTTCGGTCGCGAACAAAATACGAACACAATATGAACCAAATATCCTTCACGTCCCTCCATCAACATGATGTGTACGAAATATGGACACAACATGAAATGTATATTCTTCCCTCCCTCTCTCTCTCCACATGTGCAAGTTACGAGCAAGACAAAAACTGAATACATTAACATGGTAAAAACCATCCTCCCCCTTCCCTCCTTCCTCCTAACATGTCTACGAGATTCGCATCCTCCGTCCAACACCTCCCTCCCAAGAAATTTGGTATATGTGAACCCTAGAGGTAGAGAACATAACTCTAAAATATAAATTCAAAAAAAAAATGGAAGAGTTAGAAATTTCCAGCACTAACAGCACTCGTAAATTATGTATGTGCAAAAAAATTGTACCTAGAGTGTGTCCTTAGAATATTATATAAGTAGGTAACCTATAATCTCATAATGGGATATTAAAATCCAGAATTAGAAGATTCAGAACCGTTGGTTATGATCTCCATATACTAAAATGACAATATATAAAAATCTAATGATTATATATAATATATGGGAAAATGTGCCTAGGGTGTCATTTTAGATTACAATCTAAAGAGAATGCCTAAAACTTTAATATATGATATCAAAATGGTTGATCCGAACAATTAAGTATGATCTCCATGAGCTAATAGGTGGTATATAAAAAAGTAGTGATCTAAATATTATTACGTTATTGATCAAGAGGTCTCATTAGTTCTGTAGCTGAAAAACTGTTCATTTTGCAACTATCCCATACATGTGAAAAAAGTATTTCAAATGCACGATTTTTTATACACCACCTATTTAAAATATGAAGATCATGATGAACGGTTCAGATCGTCCATTTTAATGTCATGTATTGAGATTTTAGGTTGCCTTAGATTACAATCAAAAAAGAAACTTTAGGCACACTTTTCGTATATATAAAAGGAACATAGATAAGTGGTGTCTAAAAAATTATACGATACATGCCATAGAGGGTTTATATGGGCGATTCGAACCAATGTTATCATCTCCATACTCTATACTCTAAATAAGTAGTACATAAAAGAACATATGATTTAGACATTTCTTCATCATTGATCAAGGATCTCATTTGTTTTATTGTTGAAAAACTATTCATTTTAACCCAATGTTTGGTCAAAATAGGTTGAAAATACATGATATTTTGTTCACCTTCATTTTAGGATGTAGAGATTACATCGAACTGTACAGATTATCTATACAGACAATCTATGCTGATATTTAGGACCATCTCCATAAGAAACTTTTTATAAAGACACCTTAAATACATTCTTTCTATGCACACATATATGTATACTCAAGTCCTTCTAAAAGAATTTGAACCCAAATCCTTCCCATTGAAGATATTCTTTATGCTATAGATGCATTTATTAAAATTGACCAACACTAGTAAAATGCTTTAAAATAAAAAAAAAAATAAATTTTTAAATTTTGTTTGTACATGCTTCAAGTAGGCATAACAAGTATGGACAAAAATAGCATTTCATGTAGTTATATACTTTTGGGATTAAAACTTATCAATCCACACATTCAATAATGATCCAATGACTAAAAAAATCTTAATTTCAAAATTTTAATTGGATTTTGAATTTTCTACAATGTCAAACTAACCAACTTGTTTTCTACGGCCATTCTTTAGTGCCTAGTTGATGAATAGGCAAAAATATTAAAATTTCTAACTTTTAGTTTTAGGACACTTACAAATAATATCGATCAATTTTAATGAAGTGGATCACAATAATGAATGTCACTTCATCAAATTTCAATGGACTCCAAATCCTTCCAACAGGATCCAAGTATGTATATATATATATATATATATATATATATATATAGAGAGAGAGAGAGAGAGGACCTACCATTTGATGTCCAGACCTCAAACTAAGCTTAGTGAAAATTATGCCACCAATCTTCCCATTAAAAGTCCAAACCGTGCACCTTGATCTACACATAGTTATTAGCTTGCACACAAATTTTCATGTCATTTCGATACTGTTTACCCATATATCAGATGATATCTCTTTTCTATGAACAAAACTACACATTTATTAGAACCTTTTAAATCATAGGTAAACATTATCAAAATAACTTGAAACTTCGTATAATAAATATGTACCGAGATTCGCGGTTCGGATTTTTTCTATGAATCGAGATGCGCAATTCGCATCAATTTGATATGGACCGCTAGTGCAGTTCTCACAAAGCTCAGTTTGAGGCCAAACCTCAAATAATTTGCTCCTTATACAGTAAATAGCGGCTAGCGTAATACTCTAGCTAATTTGTGTCTAGCAAAAATTCATTGTCTCACACTTTTTTTCTTCCAACAGATCCTACCATATATCGTATTGATCTCCATCCCTTGGGATTAACATATTGCAAAATTCATGAGAATATAATGAGATATGACCTTCGATTAAGAAAGTACAAAATTAATATTTTACCAAAAATTTTGTAGCCTTTCAGTCGATGGGAAAATCAACCATATAAAGCACGCATTTTGTAGCCACGAAGTCTAAGGAATGGAGATCAATGTGGTAGTTTCCAATCGAGATGAAAAGGGAGAAAGCATGAGTTTTGGAAATAATCTAGCTAACTTAGCTAGAGTCACTCTTGACCTGTCACTCTTGACCCCTTTTATAACAAACATATACACATACGCACACACGCACACACACATATATATATATATATAGAAAATTATTGGATGTGCGGCCATCCGAAATGTGCATATAGTGCGGCCATTCTGATATCTCCAAACTTGGACTATCAATTGCAAGATATAAACCGTTCATCTTCTTCTACAAATTTATTAGCCTACTGAAGAAAAATCATAGTTTCAAAAAATTTTGCCCATGAAACAAGTGGTTGCAAGAAGAACTGTGTTTTTCAGCCATAGAATTAAGATAACATTTGATCATAGGGTTCACTCATTGGTTTGGTGTTTTAATTTTATGCTAATCAATGTGTCTAAATTAAGATGAATGTTTGGATCTTGCACAAGATGTCACATTTTGGAGTTATTTCAAACTTAAGTAGAATGAGAAGAAATTCTAGTTAAACACGATCTGCGTAATGCCGTAACTAGTACACAACATAAAAGTCAACATTCGAAAATTCCCACAGCATAAAATAAACATATAGATTTCAAGTAAATGGAACAAAAGTCACCTCAACTGATTTGGTTAATTTACCATCAGTTATAATGCAACCGATCTCTAGAATTCGGTCAACTTCAATATTCAAACCTGTACGCAGAATGATGGAACACACTTAGAGATTAAATAACCAAAACAAAATGAGTACCTTAGATTACTAAATCTCTGAATATACACAAGTTCATTCTAAACCATCCAACGAAGCGAAAGACACTCATCGAAGCATTACAAACTTAAACACCCTTAAGCTGCAGTAAACGGTATAAAATTTGTGAAGGAATATTACAGGCTACTTTTTAAGGTTTTAGCATTTAGAGGGACGAATGTATATTACCCTTTTAGACATCCATTCTAGTGGTCTGAACCAGATACGACCTTCCCAATCAGTTGAAATCTATGATGCATGAACTTTTCTACTATCAAATATGAAGCTGAGTCACTTTAGAAATATACTTCCATTTCTCATCATGTTGCTGTTTTGTTCTTACTGCTATTGACAATTTTTTGTTTGTCATCATATTTATTACAAGCACATCTCCTGGAAACCTCTAACACGACGGAATAGCTCAACACCATGCATCAATTATGAAAATGCTGGCTTGGCTTTATTTTTCATGAAAGCAAAATCGCCAAATTAGCACTACTAATGCACAAAACAGAGACAACCGAACATCCTGGGGGGTTAAAGGAAATGGATTTACTTATCGATACAATAATCAATATGGCATCTGACCACCTACTATTTATGAAGGCATGTGAGTATAATATAAAAATAGAAAAAATTTCATATGAATGAGCATTCTACCTACAACCTCTAACATGTCTGCTTTTCCTCTACGCAAGTCCATTCTGTTGTTATGTATATGACATGGTATTTATGAATAAAGCCCAACTCTGACATGAAATTTATGAATGGAGAGCTAAAAAATATTTTTTTTGCAATGTCACTACTTATAATATATATATAGTAACACCAAATTATGTTTCCACTTCAGCACAAAATTATTTGAAAATAGAATACTTGTAAGTGAATTTTTATTAAGTAAAGCCAAGTAACACAAGAATAATCATCTAGAAAAGTAGTGAAATATTTGAAACCAAGACTTGACTTAATTTGGTATTAACCCCAAAAATCAGAGAGCACTAATTTGGAAGAACTAATTGCTCTATTATCAACTCTAGGACGACGAGGCACGATGATGTTTGCCTAACTGGCATGATTCACACTCCAAAGAAGAAACATGCCTCAATCTAAGAGCTAAGTTTGTTAGATTTTCAAGAGGTAAATGGCCAAACAACAATGATGATCACGTAAAGAGATAGAACCAGCATATATCACTTGACTCAAACATAAGTACGATCTAGATTACTCATTCCTCCAACATAAGTTTTTAAGATTTTCAAGAGGTAAATGGCCCAAACAACAATGATGATCAAGTAAAGAGATAGAACCAGCATATATCACTTGACGCATATATCACTTGACTCAAACATGAGTAAGATCCAAATTACCCATTCCTCCAACATGAGATAAATTGTCTTCAGTCAAAGTATATAATTGAATTAAATTCAGAAAAGAGACCCAAGTTCCCTATCATACGATTGGAGCCCCCTGAATTAATGATCCATGTTGTAGGAGACGCTAAACTAGTTGAAAAAATAACAATTTTTGAACTGTTGAAATATCAAATATCTCTAGTATATTTATAATACTTTGAAAGCAAGTTTGACTTCAACCCTTTCATTACAAATTATCCAACAAAACATGACTAAGAAAGTTTTCCTTATACAACTAAAACAAATTATCCAAGCCAATAATTCTACCAACTCGCGGACTCCAAATAATCCTTCCTTGTGATCTAATCTAAACCAACAACTCCACCAGACACATAAAGTCCAAACAATCCTCATTTGGGATCTAAGACAAACCAAAATTCCGAACAACTCCTAACAATCTTCACTTTGGATCTAACACGACCTAACAAATCGAACAAATTCTCACCACATCAAAGAAACTTCTCCAACTTCCAAAAAAAAAAATTCATAGAATATTCAACATTTACAAACTTCTCATCACATCGAAAGGGTTTAAAAGTTTTGGGCGGTTGATTATTGTTCATGTTATAGTATATTAACTTTTTTAGAAGACGAAAATGAGGTGGATCTTGATCTCAAGTGTGATCTTGATCGGAATGAAGATAGCGAAGAAAAAGTGGAAGTCGAAGATGATGGTGATAATCTTTGTATAATCGTCAGCCGCGGATGGTAGTTGGAGACTTCAAGGTGATGGCAATGGCGATGATAATGATGGTGGCAGCAGCGTTTGAGTACAAAGGTAGAGTGCGACAAGATGGTCATAGTGGTAGTTGGCGGTGATGAGGATGGCAATTGAAGCATAACTTAATCATGGTTCCAATACCATTATAAAGTTAAAATAGGATTAAGGTGTTTTAAATTTGGAAACAGATAAAGAATAAAGACGGTTGAGAGGAATCGTGGAAGATTATCTAAATTGTGATTCCGACTTTTCTTATAGACTTCGATTATTTTAGGAAAACACTTTAGATATGTATTCTTAACATCCAATATACTCATTAAATCAAGTAAAAATTAACAAATTCCTCACCAGTCATCTCCAAGTCAATCCACACAAGGGGCTTGTTAAACTTCCCCAAAAAAGATTCATTCGTTCCCTGCTCCAGTTTCTCCTTCTTAGGGTTCATCTCTTTCACCGAAACCCCACCTTTTTTCTTAGCTTTCTCTGAAATCAGAACAAAATAAAAAATTAGGTTATGGCTTCAGCGGGAAACTAACAAAAGACCCAAAAAAGTTAGAAATTAGACGATATAATTCAAAATTAAGACATGAATTCCAATGCCACTTCGGAAAAAAAAAAAAAAATATCTAATCTTTTTTTCAAAATCATGCGAAAGAATTCTACTAAAACAAACAAAAGCCAAGCGAGAAATCGAGTCACCATCGTCCTTGTCGATAGAGAGGATAGCAATCTGCTCCTTGTCATCTTCGGCGTCGAGATTGAGGATCGAGAAGGCGTTGGCAAGCCCGTTCATCGCCGGGAATCTTGCGATTAAAAATTTAATCTTCTTGAGTTTTAGGGTTTTTGACCCGAATTAGGGGAGAGTTTTAAAATTGGGGGCAGAATTGGAGAGGGGAAATTCTAAATGAGCACATCACCCGTCACTGGAGCACCAAAACCTTGAAACTCGGATGTGTTTGGCAAGTTCGGCAAGTTGGAAGGAATGGAATTAAGAAATTGAAAAGTAAATTCTAAAATTGAAATAGAAAAAAAAATTTTATTTGTTTACTAATGTATTAGAAATGGATTGGAAGAAGAAAGTGTATTTAGAAGTGAAGAGTATTATTTAATTAATTAAATAAATATAGTTTATATTATTTTATTTATTTATTAGAGATAAATATATAACTTTTAAAAAACAACAACGATGGCATGCAAATAAAAAAATATTTTTTTATCTTCTTTTTTTACTTCTTAGTCATTTCCAACTCCAAAATATAAGTAAGAAAATTTTAAAAGTAAAGTGCCACATAAACGTCACCTCATCAATTAAGAAGTAATTTTCAGCTTCATTCTTAACCAAACAAACACTGGAAATAGTAAAAATAGCTTTACTTTCGGTACTCCCATTTTACTTCCATGCAAATAAACACACCTTAAATAAACACACCTTAATTCGGTCAAGTCAAGTGGTGTGCTCATTTAGTATTTCCAATTGGAGAGCACAAATCAAAGGGAGTTTCCAAAAGGGCACCCTATTTTTCCCATTGAACCCACTTAAAAACTGTACTCATTTAGAATTTCCAATTGGAGAGCATAAATCAAAGGGAGTTTCAAAAAAAGCACACTAATTTTCCCATTGAGTACACTTAAAAACGGTTTGGACTGAAAAAAAAAAACGGTTTGGACTGAAAAAATCCGAAGACTTAAATAAATAGTCATCGCTCTTAAGAACAACCGAGATCCAATGAGAATTTTCACGTAGCTTCTTGTCTTTGACATAAAAAAAGAAGGTTAAAATGTACTTCTTGTTTTTGACATAAAGAAAGAAGGTTAAAATGTACTTTCCTTGTCTTGCGATGAGTGTGCTCCTTTAGAAACTCCTCAAGTCAAATAATTTTTATTTTCACTTATAAGTTCCTCATATTTGTCTAGTTTTCTTCTGATTTTTGTTTTTTTTTTATCTCTACATAAGTACATAACTCTTTTTTTTTTTTTTTTTCTAATCCTTTTAACAACTAGCTATAGTTTAGGTTCTAAAGAAAATTAGGGGGTAAATTTAAGGATCACTCCTTATTGTCAACTCTTGTTTTCGTTAATTCAAGGCTGACTTTTAGGTAGGGATGATAATAAATGCATTCATGGACCAAAATTTGATCTTTTCTATACAAAATTTTGAATTAGAAAAATAAATTTTCATTTTTAATTCAAATTTTTGTACATGACAAATTAATTTTTGGCCAGTGGGCACGTCCATTACTATCCCTACTTTTAGGGCAAGCCATTTTTTAGTATTCTTCAAACCAAACATATTTATTCAAAGATAGGGCAATTTGTTTTAATTTGTGATTAAAAATTATAATTTATTTTTGATATGAGAGTTTTATCAAAAGAATTTATAGAGCTTAAAGTTCAATAAAAATGAGAAAAAAAAAATCTTATAAAATGAAAAAAAAAATCATCTTTTGATAAAGAAAACTTTCGAAATTTGTGCCACTAGAAATTGTTTTATATTTTAACACGCTCCTGCAAGTTGAAGACCAAGTTTAAACAGAAATCTTGACCTTGAGTAATGGTATTATTTTTTTTTAAATCCGCAATTAAATGTGCGGCTGATAAGAATTTGATACCCAAGCAATTAAATGTGCGGCTGATAAGAATTTGATACCCAATTGAAATCTCTGTCACTATACCAAAACTCCAAAATTATGGTGAGATAAGAAAAAACAAATGAGCTAAATCTTACAATAGTGTTTAATTAATCAATTACTGTGGTTACATAAGGTATTAGGAATAGAATCGAGAAAAATAATAGTTAGAATATTAAATTGAATTTAGACGTTAAGATTTGTTCATTAATCTTCGCTCCAAAACAAATATCGTGGAGGGTAATTATAACGGCACACCCAAATGTACAAGGACACACCTAACAAAAATTGATTTTGTTAAAGAGTTTGCCATTAAATTATTTGACTAATTTATTCTCCTTTTCATTTTAACTCTAAGATATTAGCGCCAGTGTTAAAGGTTAGGATTAGGAGGAGGATTAAGCGAGGGAGGAGGAGGGGTTCACATAGAGAGGAGAGGAATGGTCAGAGGAAAATTTTTTAGTTCGTTCTATTTAAAATTTTAAATTACAAATAAAAAAATAACAAGTTAATTACATTTAAGCCTCCTGTAGTATTGAGAATGTGTAATTTGAAACTCTCAAAAAACCACTAAATTTAGTAATTTTCACTCTCTTTTTTTTACTAAAAGTGTACTGTTATCTCTTAAATTTCTATTCTACTCATCCTTTTTTTTAACCAGTACACTCATTAAAAAGAGATATGAGAATAGAATAGAAATTTAAGGAATAAGAATGCACTTTAATTAAAAAACGAGAGTGAAAATAACTAAATTCAAATAGTTTTTTTGAGAGTTTCAAACTTCAACGATATTGAGTTACACACTCCCAATACTATAGGGAGTCTAACTGTAATTAACTCTAAAAATTATATAAATAGAACAGAAAATTTCGCATCTATTACCATTCTTACTGGCTAGGGCTCATTTCAAAGCCTTTCCCATTCACTTGCTTGTAAGTTTCCTATATTTTCACAATCATGGTTTCAATCTCTTCTACAAATGCTGCGAATCGATCAAATTTTTTTTACAAATACAAATGCAATGCAAATCTCAATTCCATTAACAAGTATATAACAAATATGCAACTGAAACTGCATGTATCAAACCCTGCACGAGACAAAACTTGTCTCTCGTAATAAACCGGAAACACATCAGTTTCATTAATAAGAACGCAACGAAACAACATATCAACGGGCAAGCCTGTAAGCTCCAAAGAACTACATAAAACATCAACATAAATCATTATGCATCATGCATGCATTTATGGGAGTTTCTAAAGGCGCACACCATTTATCCAAATGAGCCCACCATCAACACACCATTCATCCCAAAATATTCCTACCCACCAGCAACTCTTTCTAATTCCTCTCATCCGTAACCCTACTCTGCTCAACCACCAACAGCTCGTAGTAGCTCTCGATCCTCAATGGGTTTTAAGATTCAATTTTTTTTTTTACTGTACAGATGAAGAAGAAAGAGAAGAGAGGCTGAAAAAAAAAAAAAACAGTTCTGTCTCACACAAAAAAAAAAAAAACAATAACAAACTTGTAAATTAACCAACTTTATAAATATGTTCATAACTTCTTTGGAAATTTCCTGCATTTATGTTTAGATCTAGATTTGTATTACATGTACAAAAGCTCCTCTCCCAAAAAAATTCATATTCAATTCACAGCCACACCAACTCCATCATGTACATATGACCCTGCATCAAGATGCAGCATCTCAAACTGGCTCCAAAACATTTTTTTTAAGTGATTGAAGAGAACTCTATTTGTGAAGATGATTGATGAATCTAGCAAAGCATAGACCAATTTTTGTTAACCACTGATATTATCGGATATCAATCTAACAACCTTCCATAATATAATCCAAATATTTGTTAGACTGACACCCGACAACATCAGTGGCTAACTCAAAACCAATCCATGCATCACTCCAGCCAACTTCACAAACTGAGCTCTCATCACAAACACCATAGACTGTAATCTATAGATTGAGCTCATCTCCAATGCTGCACTAAAACAAAATTAAAAAGGAAGTGAATAAAAGCAAAGACATTGGACATTTGGTAACAAAAGTTTAAATCCCAAAAACTCTGACCACAAATGAACAAAAGCAATGATTACAAACTTAGTTTGATAAAATCTAAATTTTTAACTCCTAATCACAACATGCAACACTAAATATTCACTCCTATCACTAAACAACTTAAATAATTATTAAATTTACTCAACAAATTAATTTATAACACTGCTCTGATAAATACTACACAGTTGCTCACTAAAATCAAGTACAAAAACTATATCACAGACAAAACATTACAATAACTACATTAACTGACAACAAAAATGAAATATGAAAAATTGAAAAAATAAAATTAAAAAAATGATAATTTCCCACATGAAGATTTGAGGAAAGATCACATGACATAATACTGACTTAAAGTCCCTTAAATCAAGTAAAAATTACAAATTGAAGTAATAGTAAAATTATCAACGACACTTCTTCTACAATTCCTTCTGAATATTATTGAAGAATTTTTTTTTTTTAAATTATTTCATTGATATAAAAAAATAAAAAATAAAAATCAATAGATCAGCAACAAGCAACTTCATGTTTTATATTTTTTTTCTATAACAAACAAATTTTATTATGTAAAAAAGAAAGAAAATATATAAGAATCTATGGCAGATCTAACAGTTAGACAAAAATAGAGAGGAGAGACCACAGCAGACAGAAATAAATTCACACCAGTGCCAACAGTAGCAAGCAGTAACAACAATGAAAGCAACAAGGCAACAGATCACTAACCTCATCAAACAAAAAATAATAACAATAAGAAATCAAAGAAAAATAAATAAATAATTAACAAGATAATTAAGCTTAATTAGTGTAGAGCTCCCTTCAATCCAAAGAAGAGCAAGGAGAGGCTCATGCAGCTCCTAGGACATGCAAACCACAAGCCTATCCCCATGAACTTGAAATTTTTTCTTTTTTTTCTTTTTTTGGGCAATTTCTTCTTCTCTTATCTCAACATAAAATGATAGAAATTGGGAATAGGGAAGTGGAATCCATGGCCAAGCAGCTGAGTTCACCCCTTCAAGGACCTCATTTGGACTTCAAGGAGCTCTACTCATCAAACCAACTAAATTCTATAAAAATTAAAAAAATAAATAAATAAATAAATAAAAAAACCCTTTAATTGGTGAAGTGAAGGGGAGGTGTGGGGTGGTTTATATATAGGAGGGTGTGAGGTTGGCAAGGGAGCTTTGTTTTATTTTTTATTTTTATTTTATTTTGCAAATTAATTGATTTTTATGGCACACAACTTGAGGAGCCTTGGGAAGCTTGTCGAGGGGGTGTGAATAGATTCCTCTTGACTCAGCCCTTGTCCATTCACATGCCTTGATGTCCCACCATTACAATTATCTTTGAAGTTCTAGCTTTGTGTATATAATGGTGTATAAATGTATAACTAGCATAATATGTGTATAAATTGGAGTATTCGATATTATATGAAATATGGTTTTCATGCAAAAATGAAATTTGTTAATGTTTTATTATATGCAGAATGAGAAGTTGCTAACTAAATTGTTATGTGTAATCTATAACTATTCATATTTAAAGTAGCAAAACCAAGTTAAATCTTTGTATATTGCTTAATTTTTTTTTTCATGTGAAAAGGTTTTAGTTTAACTCCTTGTATTGTTGTGGAAACTTTAATGATTCGAAATTGTAACTAGAAAAAAAATCATATTCAAAATATAGATCAAATAAATATTTAGCATGTATATAACCTTATTTTAGGACTGCGTATATATCGAATTTGTATATATATGTCTAATAAAATTAGATAATACGGATTCATGTGCAGTGCATACTTAGGAAATAAAAGTGCATTTTGCAAAAATTTCACAAAATATATTTATTTTTATATCTTAATATCAAAATAAATCTTCTTTTTTGATACATATACAACCAATCTAAAATTACTTTCTCATTTGTTTTGATTGATAAATGGCTGTAGAAACTAATATTTAAAAAATAAATAAATAACGCATCCAAGAATGTATTTGAAAGACAAAAGATATCAAATATTTAAATAATTTTTTTTATTAATTGTGATAGAGAAATAGAGGAGAAACGGTGAAGCCGAATCAACGATGAATATAGGAACTTTAAATATCGAGAAGATAAAAATATGCAAATAAGAAAAACAAATACAAATATAACATAGTTCCACTAACAAGATTGAGGCGAAGGAAGAGTAATTCACTGAATCTTTAAAATAGTACAAAATTGAGAAACTCTTATGGAAATTAAAAACTTTAAATCACACTCTTTAACACTCACTCTTAACACTCAAGGAAAAAAAAAAAGAAACAAACCTTATAAGTGCGTACAAAACTTCTCTTTAAAATCTCTACATGATTGTCTTATAATTTATCTCAGCTAAAAGGGATATATATAATACAACTATAAGTGACCCAATCCAAATAAAAAAATTAAATCATCAACACTGAATCCAATTAGAATTTTTTGGTGCAATCTGAATTTTTGAAACAATTTGAAATGACATAGAGTTTAAAGAGTCATTTTTTAACTTTTGGAACTAAGTCATAGGCGTTTAGCTCATTTTACTAATATATAAAAATTTAAAAAAAAAAAGAAGTAAGGTTTATGTTGACCGGAGGATTAAAATTAAAATATAAAGTTTTGAGGGGATTGATATTCAATTTTCATACAAGTAAGGGATCGATATGTAAAAATCCCAAGGAGCAACCTTCTGGGAGTTGTCAACGTGCGACTCACGTGCCAACTCGTACGCCGTATCTTATACGGTACCTGAAGCCTAAACTCTGGCAGCCCGGGCCCACTGATAGAGACAGCACAGCGACAGAAAATATCTTTCTTTATATTTAAAAGAGATTAAAAAAAAATAAACAATAAATAACGAGCGGCGAGGGCGGGTCCCACGGGAGAGGGAGACCGCACACGTGGTCTCCGCTTTTCCCGGTGACGTGCGCCGACAAGATTTGTCAGAGGCTCCGAATCCAACGCCTTAGATTTTTCCCAATACGGCCCACCTCTGCTATTGACCCAGTCAACTCTCAGCCCTATTTATTACCCTGCGAGCTTCAGTTTATTTACCAACTGGACCCCAATAACGGGTCGGATACTATTGGGATTCGAAATTCAAATTTGCTCTTCGATATCCATTTCCCTTTGTCTTTTTTGATTATCGTTCTTCCAACTGAAAAAATATGGGAAACTCTAAATGCGCACGACATTTTACTAGTGAGCAGTAAAGTGATTTGCAACATAGGGGAGAGGTGCTCACTAGTAAAATATGGTGCGCATTTAGAATTTCCCTAAATATAAACTTTCGTTGAAGAGCAAACTAATAAATTTTACATCCCCTTTCTGCGTGTAGTTACTTATTATTATTAATGTATGTTCAATGATTCACGATATGAGATCCATCTGAAAATACACCAAATCTTATAAAGAGTCAAATACTTGCTGTACTTTCCATAATAACTGCAGTATAATTTCTTATATTCACTTATATAGAAAATGAGAAAGTTCATAATACTTTATAATATTTTTGTCATCTCCTATAAATATCCTCTTATCTTTATCAATGAAAGATATTCGAGAGTAACCAGTAAGTCATCTCGAATAAATGTAATCTCTTCTCCATAAAGTAGGATTCAAATTTTTGAAAATAAAAAACGTTCAGATAACTCGAGCTGCATTTTATCTCAAATTTATCAAGGAGGTATTAGTCAAAAGAAAATTAAAAATTCTAAAATTCTAAGTCTACGCTTTGGTATTAGTCACAAGTCATCAAACATTGTTCTTTTAGAAATTTTTTTTAGTCAAAAAAACAATTAAATTTATTGACTAGAATACTATATCAGTAAAAGTCAAAAATTATAATTCTAAAATATGAATTTTAATTTCTTAACTCTGAGAGCTGATTGGCTCGCATGCAGAAAGAATGTTGAAAAGTTGAGAGCTGATTGGCTCGCATGCAGAAAGAATGTTGAAAAGTTGAGAGCTGATTGGCTCGCATGCAGAAAGAATGTTGAAAAGTAGAATGAGCCAACAATCGTATGCATCAACGACGCTATATATCTATCTAGAACAATTCACCATAGATAGTGGGGTGAGACGTAGGAATGGTAATGAATGCGTCAACGGGCCAAATTTTGACTATTTCTATACAAAATTTTGAATTAGAAAAATAAAAAAATTATTTTTAATTCAAAATTTTGTATATAACGGGCCAAAAAATGACCCATGAATAACACGTCAATTATCATTCCTAGTGAGACGCGTCTGTTCGGATTTTGAGGTGCTTTTGAACTCAGAATTAGACTAACCAAGTTCTATTTGGCTTAACGTTTGGGGTCTATAAGTCCTAGGATACGATGGTGAAAATCTTCATTGCATCCTCTTGAGATTTTGAAGGTCTCTTTTGCAAACCCTTTAAGAGTTTTGCAGTGATATTCTTCTTAAAAGATCAATTTGTAACTTTGATAGGTTTGAGAGACCCAAGATTTATAATTGCAAACATCATTAACAGTGAAGTTTAATTCGACCAGTGAACATAAGACTTGCTCCTAACCACATAAATCCCTTGGTGTTATTTGGTTTGATTTATTTCCTTTTTAAAGTTTCAGTTTTTATCGATTTATCTGTTTAATCTCAATAAATCGTAGTTCTCTATTTAGATTATTACTTACACTTCTACATAACAAAGCGGCATCAAATCTACTCTTTGTGCTTCTGCACAACAAGTGGTATCAAAACTATGCTAACTCACATCAGACCGACCGATAGAAATCAGTGAGTTGCTATTAGTTACTATGAAATAACTAGACTTAACACGGTCCAAACTCAATTCAAATGGGCTTTGATCCGAACAATTAATCATCGTAAAAAAAATGAATGATACCCAAGAGCGGCCCAGTAAAACAAGTCCAAGAGAGATTAGTCAAGCATATACCACCACACAAGACTAAACTACCTTAACAAGAAATAAATGATCTCAACACCCGGGAAATTTGAGCACCCAACTTTGCTCAATGAGCCCACTCGACTGAAAGAGTGTGCTCAGTGAGCAAAGTGGTGTTCTCAAAAAGAATTTCCCTTATCACCAAAATGAAAAAAAAAAAAAATGACAAATAACTAAACTAACCCGTCTACACATGTTAAGACGAGTTAACTCTTCAAATGAAAATTTTAGGGTTAATTATACTTAGACTTCATCTAGTATGAAAATGTATAATTTATTATCCCTAAAGTTTTAGACTATCACTTAGACTCCTAGACTGCAGAAAAAAAATATTTTCTTTCGAACTTCCCTGTCAGTTTTTTTTGCGATCCAGAAAGTCTAAGTGACAGTTTTAAACAAGTTATACACTCCTCGTACTATAGGAGATCTGAATGTAATTAATCCAAAATTTTACTAATTTGCCGCTTTATGGTATTGTAAAACAATCTCTCCATTTGTAAATAAAACATTGTAAACTTTTCTCTCCCCACACATGAAATAGAATGTAACAATTAACAAAATCCGCACTCAATGATCTAAAATTATTCAGTCATCTCTGTAAAATATGGATTAACTTCTTACTTCTTCCCTTAGTTCCTTCCTTTTTAACGCCATTCAATAACGTGGACATATAATTAACCGGTACAAGAAGTAATAGTGCACTAAAAAGAAACCAAACTTATTTCACGTACACATATTTTTTTTCAATATTATCCAAATTAAATTCCTAACATAAATCGAATTCAGAACTTGTAATACCCCAAATTTCGAGCTATCTGTATTATTCTCTTGAGACCAGTGGTGCCGAATAAGTCCATCGAAGTCAATTTTAGACACCGCAATAACTTTCGGTTAATATAACTTTAAATCCACAAACCCAAATGACATTCGGTCTTCATATTTAGAATTTTTGGAGATTTTTCTTACTATGCCAAAAAATACTCCCAAAATTATTAATTTAATAAAATTAAAATTATCCTTCTAATTATTTCGGAATTTCGGTTCATTTATTCTGGACATCGAAACAACAAGCAGATAATTTTGTAGTGTTCCCTTCGTCAAGCACTACGCTCTACATAAATTTGGTAGTATTTGGAGAATGTTACACTAAACTAAAATTATTAAATTATTAAATAAATAAATAAATAAATTAAAATAAATACAACGTGAATCAGCAAGAGTGCTGTCGTGATTATGAAGCGGAGTGACAGCTGCGGCTAGGTGGCAAACCCATGTGAACATTGGGAAGGAAAAAAAAATTAAAAAAAATAAATAAAAATAAAACCCACAACCTTCTCCCTTATCTCTGTCTCACTCTCTCCCTCCCTCGCTTTCTACTTCCTTCCTCATTCTCTCTGCCTCCAACATAACCGAGCCGGAAAAAAAAAATAAAAGAGAAAGAAAGGAAAAAAAATCAAATTGATCCGAAGATTCGAACCGATTATTCGAGATCAAGCCGAAATAAGTAACACACTTCCCTTCTTCTATTGTTTATTTTTCTTTTAATTATATAATTTTTTTAATGTTTGCCATTTTGTCAAAATTTAATTTAGGTTTGAAGTAGAAAATTTATTTTCGGTATGAGGATACTCACATTATAATTGTGTACATTACAATAAATTTTGTGAATAAGTAAATAAATAAAAAAATAAAAATAAAAGAAAAAGGGGAAAGAAAAGAAAAAGAAGAAAAATAAGAGGAAGAGGGAGTAGAAAGAAAGAGAGAAAGATTGATAAATAAAAATAAAAATAAAATAAAAGGGGACGGGCTTGGGCTTGGGCTTGGGCCGAGAGAAATAAAAATAAAAATAAAATAAAAGGGGACGGGCTTGGGCTTGGGCCGAGAGAAAAAAAAAGAAGAAAAAGAAAAAGAAATGGAAAATTGAGCTTGGCCCAGCCCAGAAAAAAAAAGAAAAAAGAAATGAAAAAGGAAAGAGAATATAAAGATAACTAGGCCAGGCCCAGTCCGGGAGAAAATAAAGAAAAAAACAGAAAAAAAAGAGTAGTGGGCTTGGAATTAGTTTGTGCCAGAAAAAAAAAAGAAGAAAAAATAATAAAAATACTGGGCCGGCCAGCCCAGTAAAAGGAAAAGAAAAAGAAAATAAAAATGAGTGTGCTTGGGCCTGGGCTGGATAGAAAAGAAAAGGAAAATAAAATTAAAATAAAGATATAAAAAAGTGAAAATTTAGTAGGTTTGGGCTTGATAGATTAAATAATTAAGAGATTTGAATCGGACTTGGCTTGGATTAATTGGACATAATTAATAATAGTAATAAATTAGATTTTAATTAAAAGAGAAATGTATATTAATATATATGATTGAGCCAAAAAATGTAATAAATGCATACGTTGGGTTTAAAAATAATGCAGTATTATTATATGATTCACTTGATTCCCAAATTGGGTTATTGATTGGCATTAAGAATTTAACCATATTATTGAAATAATTTTAATTATATGAATTGTGTTACAATTTTGCACTAACATCTATCATGCTACATGTCATGTGCTTTGATATTACAAGTCATGTGTTTTACATGTCATGTGCTTTGATATCACAAGTCATATGTTTTACATGTCATGTGCTTTAATATTACAAGTCATGTGTTTTACGTGTTATGTGTTTTAATATTACAAATCATGTGTTTTAATATTACAGATCATGTGTTATGATACTACATGTCATGTACAGTCATGGAAATGCAAGTATGTTATCATGAATTGAAAAACAATTAAAGAAAGATTATAAAATTTTTTGTGCATAATTCATTATGAGCACGGGGACGGGAGAAACTATATGATGGATAAGAGCCTTATCGTATAAGGATTGATTGTATTGTTAGTAGGGGTGTGCGTCGGTCGGTCGGTTTCGGTTTTGGCAAAAAAAATTACCACCGAAAACCGAACCGAAAGAGGAAAACCGAAACCGAACCGACCGAAATCTCGACTTTACCGACTTCCAAACCGAAACTTCGGTTTCGGTTGTTTTCGGTCGGTTTCGGTTTTCCTGGGCTGCGGCCCAGAAGCCCATTTAAAGTGAAAAAAAAAATTAATTGGGCTTTCATAAACACTGCTGGGCTTTCATACAAAAAAAGAAAAAGAGTTGGCCCAGTTAAAAAAAAAAAATGTACATATACTGCTGGGCACCACTCAAGAACTATCCCATAGCTAAACAAAAAAAATTTAATTGTGCTGCAGAAATAATATAGCAATATTCCATGAAATGTTGATAATTTATAAAGCAATAAATAATTAAATATAGCAAGTTCACACATAAGCATTACATTCTAATAAAAAAACGTACCTGCTAGTTTGCAGACTTATAGTGAAGCATTACAATTTACAATATTACATGATATCATCACGATTACAAACAAAAATAATATAGCAAGTTAAATTACATAACATGATATCAAATTCAAATTAATATTTTGTTTTCTAAATTTATTACAAACGGATTCAGTCTTCACAAATAAGTTGCAAACTTCCATCATGCACCTGAAGTTCTACAAATCTGCTTAGCATGAAAAAAAAATTAGTTATTAGATATTCATGCAAAAATGATTAATTGAGAGCAATCTGCAAATTTAACTAATCAATTTTTAATATAATGAAAAAAAAAAACCAAGGAGCAAGAGAGCTCTTCTCTGCCTGCAGCAGCAACAGAGAGCTCTCTTGCTCTCCGCAGGAAGCTTGGACTGATGCATCAACATGCATGACATGCACGGCATGCACACAACATGCACGGTGTAAACAACAAAGTGAAAGGAAGCTAATTTGCACAACACAATTAAGATACACACCTTTATTTATCCTCTTCTACAAGTGCACGGTGCATCATAGCTTGGTGACAACCGATTCCGTAGACAATACATCCAAATCTAGTAAGAAATAAAGCTAATTAGAACTTATAATTTATGAATTCAATAAATATAATAAATATAAGAATAGACTAATGTGCTATTAGGAAATTAGGAGATAACCTTGATCAAACTTCTCAACGTCACACAAATCTTCTTCAATACTGACCATTGGAACTCTTAATTGTCCTCGAAGTCAATCTTGAGTACAAATGAAACACTGGACAGATCTGATAGAGAGTGAACTTCGAAATGCATCAAGAACTCTCCCATCAGTGCTGAACGCCGATTCTGAAGCTACTGTGGATATTGGAATTGCCAACACATCTCGAGCCATTCTTGACAAAACTTGAAATCTTCCACTGTTAACCTTCCAGAATTCTAGTATAGGAAAAGCTGACATGTCCTGCCCGATAATTGGAATCCCCTTGGCCTCATTCAAGTACTTATCCAATTCACTATGAGTTGGTTGCATATACACCGAAGATGAACTTTGTGCATAGAACTTATCCAACATGCGATAGCTCTTAACTGCACCACTCTCCTGAACCGCTGAAGGCTGTGATAGTCTTACTGGTGTATCATCTCTAATGCCATTCTCCTTATCATATATAGTTTTGTACTCATTGAACAAATCTTTAAGAGTTCTCTCTAACTTTGATGGCATTGCACGGCCCCTCTCACCTTGAGATTTGAACATCTCTCCTATCACATACTGGGCAAAGTCTAGCTTGAATCGAGGGTCGAGAATCAACTGTATAAACATCAACAAGTTTATCTTATCACAATTTTCCCAATATTTATCATACTTCTCTTTCATCCTGTGAGCCATTTCACAAGCAAAAATATCATCACCTATCATAGCCTCATGTAGTTCACCTTCAACATTCGTGATCTGGTGAAGAAAAACATTAGATATTACATATAAAGTGCCTGATACCCTCAAAATCAATTCATAAAAAGCTTGCAAAAAACGACACAACCGCCCAATACAGTCCCAATCATCTTCATCTGGCATGCTCTTCCCATCATCACCCCCAACTTCTCGCCTAAACATAGGATCCTCTAGCTCGAACTGATAGAAAGCGGACTGGCATTTCTTAGCCGCTTGTAACATCAAGAATGTTGAGTTCCAACGAGTCTGTACATCTAGACACATTCCTGTCTCAACTGCTATTTTTTCTTTCTCAACACAACTCTTCCATTTTGCCCACCGTGAAGGTGATTACTGCACATACTTTATAGCACTTCGAACCCTTGAAATTGGTTCAATATTGGCATGCAGACCATCCTGCACAACAAGATTCATAATGTATGCAACACAACGAACGTGAAGATATTCACCCCCAAGAATGTACCATGCTTATTATTCCAATTTACAATTTTCCTCTTTAGATACTGTATCATCTTATCGTTGGAACTAGCATTATCAACCGTTATTATCAACACTCTCTCAATTCCCCAGTCATGTAGACACGCTTCTAGCGTGGTTCCAAGAACTTCACCTCTGTGACTTGTTATTGGCCAAAAATTTATAAGTCTCTTGTGGAGATTCCAGTCAGTTCTAACCCAATGAACAGTAAGACACATGTAATTAATTTTTTGAACTGGTGTCCATGTGTCAGTGGTGAGGCAAACATAGTGGGATGTCTCTGAAAGATATTTTTTTAATGCAATCTTCTCGTCTAGGTAGAGTTGATAGATGTCTCTTCCTATCGTCCACCTAGATGAGATCGTGAATCTGGGACATGCAATTGCCATAAAAAGCCTAAAGCCAACATCTTCCACAAACTTGAATGGCAATTCATCTAAAATTATCATTTTAGATAATGCCACTCGATGACCTTCTCATCATATTTCCAGGTAGTCACAGTTCCTACCCTACTATCCTCTCTACTTGGTTGGAGACTTAACTGTGCTTGGCGTGTTTCCTTATTGTGGGGATTTTCTTTATAATTATTTGCATGATGTCTAAGAGAAGACGTGCCATTTTTCTTTGTGTTGCAACTATATACTTTTCTACAATACCTGCATCGGCATTCGTCCTCATCAAGGGGCTCATCTCGTTCTTCTCGCATGTCATCAGTTTCTTTATCCCACTTGATAAAATGGTCGCAGACATCAGATCTTGTAGATAATGCCTTCCTTTTTTTTGTTTCAGAAGCTCCAGTTCTAACAGGCCCACTAGTTGTTGTTTGTGTTGGCCCTGTTGGGCCTGTTGGTGCAACTTCACTGGTTAGATTTGGTGCATCTTCAATTATATTAACCATCTCATTCAGGTTTGTCTCACCAACACGGCTTTGAGCCATCTAAAATTTTTAAAAAAGGAAGTCAACATAAGCACTACTTAATTACACACAACCAGTTATCATTAACTCACAACATATCTTCCAGTCAATAACAACAATGACAAAACAATCCTACTATTATAATATATATATATATATATATATATATATATATATATATATATATATATATATATATATATATATATATATATATATATATATATATATATATATATATGATTACAATGAGCAACACCATTACTGGTTTGTGTAATAAAAAACATAGAGATAGCTAAAATGGTTCCCTAGCTAATCTATAAGTACAATCCTACAAGTTTTTCATTTAATATCAAAGTTGAGACTTATTAGGCGTTCAAACAGAATCCCACACAAATTTTGAGTGAAACAACATTTAAAAAAAGGGTAAACAGAAGATATCTGGTATACACAAACACTAATCACAAAGTACCCAAGGTAAAATTATCCAAATCAAGGTAAGAAAATTACCTAAAAGTTATAACTACAAGGACTAATAAAGGGAAAGGTTGCAGTTACCCATGTGACTCTATGTTTGTTCCTTTACTACCCAGGGAAAGGTAAAATTATCCAAATCAAGGTAAAATTATCCATGAGTAATGCTAATACCCATGTGACTCTATGTTTGTTCCTTTACTACTGCTTATCAACTATTTTAATCAAATGGTATCAACCTTACAAAAGGCTGCTACTTAACTAAGCAATGGCACTTAAAGAATGTGAATGGAGAAACATGTTTCATATATCCAACACACCAAACTTGGGGTAAAGGTTGCAGTTGCTGTGGCTATGGTGGAATGAATAAGCATAGAAATCAAGCATCCACATAAGCATTCACCTAAATATATTCCACAACAATATTAGCATATGTAGCTTCATGCAAAGTAGTTGGTCCACAAATATGTGATCCAGCAATAGGTGCACCAGATGCTTAGATTAAACTTCTACGGTTCTACCTCACATGCTTAGATTTCTCTCATCAAATGAAGAAATAATAAGAGAAGAAGAAGCTTGATACCAGTTGAAATAGCGGTGGGTGATGCCGGTGAGCCGTGAGCCGATGAAGATCTCTAACTGGGTTATCGGGCGAGGGCTGGCCAGCTAGGGATGATCGGAGAAGAGGAGAGTCGGATTCCGCCGGTTAATGAGGAGATCGGAGATCGAATTTGGGGGATTGGGGATTTAGGGCTCGGAATCGGAGAGAGGAGATCGCAATTGGGGAGCTGTCGACTGAAGGGGAAAATTTTAATTGGAATGAATAAATGGTTTAGATAACGGGTCGGGTACAATGGGTTATACACTTATACTACCGTTATGGGGTTACTGTTCGGTTAAATCGGTCGGTTTCGGTTGGAGATTACGCCACCGACACCCGACCCGATAACCGGATTGTAGTTCGGTTTTATAACCGACCCGACCCGATAACCGAATTAACCGCACCAAACGGGTTGGGTCGGTTCGGTTTGTCGGGTTTTTTCGGTTTTTTCGAAAATCTGCTCACCCCTAATTGTTAGGGCTGGGATTTTTTTACTACAGCGGCCTGGGTGATTACTGGATCACCAATTGATATTTACCCAGAGTGGTATGTCTGTACTGTAATACAGTACAAAACTTGATTGAGTGCCTAGCGGCATGTCATGGTTCAACACCATGAATATTGGGGCCGGGTCCCGGATATGCACGGGCACTTATACGACAATGGAGAATAGCGCTATCTTATCCATTAATACAGTTTCTATAATTAAATTAGACAATGACTGAGACCAATAGAATATATGATTAAATAGATAGAGTAGTTATTGCCATGGTTATTTATTTATGCATTTTTTATGCTTGCCTTCATGTTAATTTATATGTTGCCTTCATGTTAATTTTTATGCACACAAACAACACTGACATAAACATGCTCATGCACACTGATATTCCTGTACTATGATAGTACATAATTTCCTCTTTTTAAATGTGTTACTTGCTGGGTTTAATCCCCTGGGTTTTGAACCCAGATTTGGAACGTGAAGAAGGGAATCTAGCCCCAGTTGAAAACATGTACTTCGTTGGACAGATCGAGTGACAATAGGCAAGCGAAGTACTATCTGGAGAGTTTTTGTATATTTTATTTATATTTCCTTTTGTCTGGACACTGTTTTCTCTTTGACTCTTTTGTGTTCATATTTAAAGCAGTGTGCCATGTTATGTAATGAACTCTTTGTATAAATGAAATCAATTCAAGTTTCAAACATATTATTTATTCATCTGATTGTAGCAGTAGTTACGGTTATTCCAAAATTCTGTGATTGTTGGTTTGTCTAGTGCAAATAATAAGTAACGTCCTCCGTTTTGGGTAGCAGCTGAAAAACGGAGGCGTTACAGAACCTCTCACACAAACTTGAGAAGGATGATTACCACCACTGTAAGGAGTTCATGCTAAATTAAGTTTTGCAAATATGATGATATTAGTATAGAAAGTTGATCAGAATGCAACAAAGCCAGCTTAAGATGCTGAGCCAATGCTATATGACACTCTTTTTTTTTTAAGTCCTGACAACGAGCAAACAGAGGCACCCTCTGTGTTCCATTAATTAGTGATAACAGAACATGTTACAAAGCACAACAATTTATACAATTTATAGACATTCCTTATTTACAAAGGCGAGTATATGATACACCTTATATTTTAAAGCCTTGGCGTTGAGCAAAACCCCTCAGCATTCCATTAATCAGTAATAACAGAACATACAATTTATAGGCGCTCTTTATTAACAAAGTCAAGTATATGATACTCCTTACATTTTAAATGTTCTGACAATGAACAAAATCCCTTCGCGTTCCATTAATTAGTAATGACAGAACAAGCTACAAAGTACATCAATTTATAGAAAGTCCTTATTAACACGGCACTAATATGATACTCCTTGGTGTTTTGAAGTTGACAGTGAGCAAAACCCTCAGCATTCCATTAATTAGTAATGACATAACAGGCAACAAAGTACATCAATTTATAGAAAGTCCTTATTAACACGGCACGTATATGATACTCCTTGTGTTTTGAAGTCTTGATGGCGAGTAAAACCCCTCAGCATTCCATTAATCAGTGATAACAGAACAAGTTACAAAGTATAGCAATTTATCAATACTCCTTATTAGCAAAGGCGAGTATATGACACTCCTTATGTTTTGAAGTTTTGACGGTCAGCAAAATCCCCTCAGCATTCCATTAATCAGTGATAACGGAACAAGCTACAAAGTATAGCAATTTATCAATACTCCTTATTAGCAAAGGCGAGTATATGACACTCCTTATGTTTTGAAGTCTTGACAGTCAGCAAAATCCCCTCAGCATTCCATTAATCAGTGATAACGGAACAAGCTACAAAGTATAGCAATTTATCAATACTCCTTATTAAGGAAGGCGAGTATATGACACAACTTATGTTTTGAACCCTTGACGGTGAGCAAAAACCCTCCGCGTTTCATCAATCAGTGATAACGCTACAAAGTGCAGCAATTTATAGGCACTCCTTTTGAACAAAGGGATCATCATTGTTAATATCACAAGCAAACAACATTTCTTCATAGCTACCAGAATCAACTCGACATGCATCAAGAAAAGAAACATACAAAAACATAAAAACCCTGACCTTCATATGTAGGAGAGCAACTTGAAGTAGATCACAATGTAGACGGAGAGCGATAGCACGGCGAAAACGTGCTGCCAGAACAGCAATGCCGAAGCCTCCTTCACTGCATACCCCCTCAAGCTCGCAATCGCCCCCAGCAAGATTGCGCTCGGGGTGGTGTACTGCAGCAGCAGCACGAACCGATACATCTGATCCCCGTGCACCAAGAAGTTGAGCCTGTCCGCCAACGCCACCACCCCAATCCCAACCAGCGGGAGCACAATGAGCCTGGCGACCGTCACCCCTATCGTAGTTCTGAGCCCCAGAGACGAGTCGTTTGGCCCTTCAGCAAGAATTCCCCCCAGAATCAGCATCACAAACGGAACCACCGCCGCCGCTAGAATATCCAAACTATCCGTCAAGAAAGCAAGCGGCGCATCATCCCCGAAGAAGAAGTTCCTGAGCAGCGGAACCAGCCCAATGATGATGGCCAGCAGCGAAGCGATAGTAGGCGGCTGCAGGATGTGTTTGATCGGGGTCTGCTCAGCCACGATTCTGATCCTTCTCACCACCTTTGGCTCCGCCAGACACCTGATGGACTTAGGACTAGGGCTCCCCCCAGCAGCACTGACTTCCCCTGTCTCTGTCAGGTCAATATCAGGGAACGTCGTCTGGGACGACCCCGAGATGCTCATGAACACTCTCGCAATGAAGGGGGTCTTCGAATGCTCCGTCTCCTTATAGTGCATCCCCGGCCACTCGCCCTCATGAAGAAGAGGTCGACTAATATTGCTACTACCACAAACCTGGACCTCTTCAATCTCGTTACCCTCCGACACGATCTCGTAGTACTCCATAGGCGGCTCCATCATATGATACACCAGTGTGTAGACGAGGATGACGGCGACCCACTGCGCGAACGAGACGTAGGCGATGCCAGTCCGCCGGCAGTCGGGCCCGAACGGGTGCCCTTCGGAATGGCACACCGATCCGACTATCGCGATCGGGAGGTTGCCCGTGTTCCCGAACCCGGTGGCGATGACGGTGAACCGGAAGAACTGCGGCGGTGGGCGGCAGAGTAATGCCACAATGTAGCCGAGCACGCAGCCGACGATGGTGCTGAGGATGACGTTGAGGGGGACGAACCACCACAGGAGGAAGTCGTCCAAGGTGATGGATTCGCCCAAGTGGACGAAGATGAGGCAGGGGAGGAAGAGGGCGAAGACTAGTTTCGACAGCAGCTTGAAGGTGGCTCGGGGGACAAGTTTGGTTCTCGGGTGGGCAAGGATCAAGCCGATAAGGGTCAGTGTCAGCAGTTTCATCAGAGGGACAACGGCGGACAGGAGGTTCTCGCCCTCCGACCTCACGTTCGTCTCCATTAATTCTGATGCTCGAGGCCTAGTATTACTCTAATTTCCTTTTTCGTCTTTAGATTTTGTCAAGGATTTTATCAAATACAACAATAAAATGGGTAAAATTCAACGAAAAATAATAGGATAGAAGCAAACAAATTGGAGAATTAGATCTGAGAAATGGAAAAATGTAGGAGGGCTTACCCAAATCGGAGAGATCTGACGATTTCTTGAGAGAGAAGAACAAAAGAGGAGAGAATCACGTGTGATGATGTTGACTCGATTTTGTTCGTTTTAATGGAGGCTCAGAGAGTAAATTATCGATGAGTGCAGGTACACTGTGTCTTTTTTTCGCACGTAATAGAATCGGAGATAAGGATAGAGAGCCGTCCGTACGAGATCAAGCGGTTGTCTTTGAGTGTTGATGCGAGACAAAACCGCCGGCGGTTTGTTGGCGGTCCAAAAGTTTCAAACTGGTTTGGTCTGATTCTTGAACCTCACTGAACCGAAATCGGTTTTTTTTTTTAAAACTTGGCATCTTCCTCTTTTCTTTTCTTTTCTTTTCTTTTTTTGTTTTAATGTGGTTAAAAATAGTATGAGGTTTTTTCTTTATTCACCCTATTAGCATAATAATTTTCTTATATTTGTAAGATTTGGTAATAGAGTTATAGCTTTGAAAAGAGCACTTATCTTTTTTTTTCTGAAAAATTATAAAAATAGACTTAATCATCTTATCTCTTCGTATTGTCTCGTTCGCGAGCTCCTTCTTCTTTCGCTTCAGTTCCCAACTTCTCTTCATCTCGTTGGACAATCAGTTGCGGATATCTTCTCTTTAAATTCGCGATATAAATTGGGAGACGAGTCAGGTTCGCAGTGCTTATTGCTCAGATGTCACCTTTTCGACCGTACAATTCTCAGGCAAGCAGCAGAACGAGACATTCCGTCGGTTTTCTGAATCGCGTTTCTGCGTCTTGATCACGAAGCAAAGTAGTGATGATTATCTAAAGATTCTCTTTAGATATGATTAAAGTCCCGAGCCTTCAGTATTTCGTCGAGGAGGCAGCTGTTTTGAATCTCTCCATAAAATAATTCATTATGTATTGTTATTTTCTTTCCCTCAACTCGAATGTTTTTTTCTAGCTTTTATGGGATAAAATCATTAGTCATTATCATGAAAAAAATCATATATTACTCTGTATTTAAGAATATATTGTTCTACGGTAATCCACTGGACAACAAGAAAAATTATATTCGATTTCATCCATTGAACAATAAAAAGATATAGAACTCTAAGATGGTCAATTTTTTTCTTCGTTGCATTAGATATTTGCATGACATGTACTGTCGTTTCTAGTAAACTAACATACCGACTCTCCTAACGTTGGAAAATATTTAGACATCAGAGTAATGTCTAAGATCCAAAATCATATCCACAAAAATATAATCTTCTTAATAGATAACAAAGCAAGTAAGATTTACTATTTTACAATTTTCTCTCAACTTATTTGATTGAATTACTGATTTAGATTGCTAAAAAATTTATGATATTTCTAGCTATATTAATCAGTTCGTAGATTTTGATTGTTATATAAAAAAATAATTTATTTTTTATATTGTTAATCATAATAGGATAATGATACAACTGAAATGTTACTTTTCTTAATAATCATAATAATTGATTTTGTATCAGACACAAACACAAATAAAAAACTCGGAAAAGAAAATTTAAACAATTGCTTAATTTGCATTAAAAAAGATGTTACGCATTTGAGAGAATGTCGTCATTGTCAATCCAGAATAGATATTTTTTAATTACTGTAGATGAGAAGAAATAATAAATTTTAAAAAAACCAATTTGAGCCGAAATAATAAATTTTTAAAAAACCAATTTGAGCCGAAGTCTTCAACCAGACCATTCTGAAATCCCGTTCGAGTTGAACCGGACCGTTGAGTTGATATTTGATCATGTCACGTCCAGACCGGGTTGAGGCGGGCGCTTGCAATAATTGATCCGCTCATGGGGCCCGCTTTGTTGATTGACTCGGAATTGAGAAGAGCCACCATATGATTTAAGAGGAAAGTCTAAATGCGCACGACATTTGACTTAGTGAGCACCATTCCTTTCGTAAAGTGATTTACAGCATAAGGGAAAATGGTGATCACTAAGTCAAATGTGGTGCGCATTTAGAATTTCCCTGATTACTTGAGAGTCAATGGATGTAGAAATATTTGTTGTTTTGTTTCTCTAATCCAATGAGGTGAACAAATCAAATAGAGTCACGTAAGTGGTATTCCATTTGGGGGGAGTTTCCAAAGGAGCACACAATGGTGTAATTCCTAGTGAGCCGACTAAATATTTTTTTTTTTGGAAAGTTGGCTCACTAGGAAAAATGGTGTGCTCCTTTGGAAACTCCCCATTTGGGTTCTCAGGCTGCTGTCATGTGTCCAATTATTTAAGGGAGTTTCCAAATGAGCACACTATTTTTCTTAGTGACCAAAAATGCATTGGACAGTGGGCTCACTAGGAAAAGTGGTGTGCTCATTTAGAAACTCCCTTATTTAGAGGAGTTTAGAATATTCTTTCATTCTTCAAAATTTTGCAGATAAGTTCACACTGACTATACTCTTTCACATATCGAAAACATCTGCTAGCATGAATTCCCATATCTATTGATGAAAGCTGTTTTCCTACACTATTCTCGTATACATCCTTGTGATTTTACTTATCATGACCAGATGATCAATATCCATGTTCTCCTTCTTTCGGATATGTTGGACAGAAAGATTCATAAAACTTCTCAATATTGCAGAGTAGGGAGTAGCATGCAGAGTCATCATATATTTCAAACAAAGTATATACGTTGATCAGGGAGTCTATCTGTCACACAACAAATAGCCTCCTATGTATCTCATATCTTAACTTATGGCACTGATACGGAGGTTAACATGAATGTTACATCTCCCAGCCAATACACTAATTTTATATCTGACAATAAAATCAGCTCTCCCTTTATTACTTTGTATGGATCATCAAAATTCATCCAATTCCACCGTGGCTGGTATGACTCGAATAGAAGGCCCGATAATTTCGAGATTTATAAGTCTGTAATAGATAACAAAATAGAGAATTCACTCTTAAACAACCAGATATCGTTGATCGCAATGACCGTCGTCAGAGCCATATTATCAAGCAAGAATATTTCATTCTCTAATAAGCCACTCCATTTCTGCCTTTCTAAATTTTCCAACTTGTGTACATTAGCACTGACGGGACAAATCTCCGTAGCATTGGTGCAACACTCCATTTTGTTATGTGTATTTTTGTTTTCTTTTCCTTTTTTTATCGGACAAGTTCAAATAAGTTTATGATAAGTCCAAGGTAACCTCTAAGTTTGTTGAGTTTTATACAAGAAATGTAACGCCCCATTTCCCGGAGAGATATGGAAACAGAGTGCGTTACCGGCGGGCATGTGTAAGTCGACGTGCATGAGACCTATAAGTATGTAAAAGCAAGAATGAATTGAGCTAAATACTAGTCATCTACCAGAATCTTGGACGTTAGTCTGCTGCCATATAAAAGAGAAAATATACATGTCTAAAACAAAAAGCAATAATTAGGTACTGATACAGAAGTTGGGAACTAAGCCCTCAAAAGATATATACATACCAAACCCAAAAATACAAAAAGTGGAGGCCTAAAAATCTACTGCTGCTCAACCTGCTCTAGAAAGTACGGATTGTGCAATGGCGGATCCTCGCTCACATCTTCAGTATTTGAGCGTGTGGGGGAGCTCAGGGTTAAACCCGACAAGTAAAACAATAAGAAATACGGAGCGCATAATATAAACAAATATGTTAGATATGAGTGTGGATATGAAAGTATGCGCATGTGTGGAAAATATTAAATGATCAAGTAATGATATCAAGGAAGAATGTACATGCATATCAAGTCTAAATTAATATCTTATTTTAGTTAATGTTTTGAACTGAATGGTGAAAAAAATAGACTCTTATTGTAGCATGCAATATGCACTAACAAGTAAAATATGACTTGATGTAAAAATCATATGCACATGTATGGGAAAGAGTAATGATTAAGTAAAAATATCAAATAGAGATATACATGCATATCAAGTTTAACTTAATATCATATTTTATTTTATATTTAAACTAACTGGTGAAGAAATAAACATGTATCGTGAAAGTACTCGTGCATACCCGGGACCCGGCCAAGATGTTAGCGCTGAACCAGCCGTGCCGCTAAGCAGTCGAGCAGATACCGATTAATGAGTAATAGGTCGTCCCATCAACATGGACTAAACAAGAGATGATAGCTCAGTGCCATCCGGGCGCCTCCACGGATGGGCCCCTATTTCGGTTGCGCAACCTATCCTAAATATTTCACGATACAATATTTATCCACCTTTTAGTTCTCCCATAACCCAAGGTTTCAAATTATATTACCTGGAAATCAATCCGGAATATGATGAACCAATCATGTCAAGGTTAATACATGTACATGTCTAGTAATAAGTAAGATATGGTCCATGTCAAAATCAAATTAACAGGCAAGTCAGGATTCATGGCACTATCAAGACATGTGTATGTACTAACAAGAAAAATCCGGCATATTTTCATATATCTTGTACAAATAATTAGTATGTATATGTCAAGGCAGGTATGATGGAATGTCAAAATCAAGTTAATAGGCAAGTCAAGATCCATAGCATTATCAAAACATGTGTATGTACTAATAAGAAATATCCGGTATAATTTCATGCATGTTGCACAAGTGACTAGTATGTATATGTCAAGGCAAGCAGATAGTCATAAAATACTAGAATGTGTTTTGCAAATAATGATCATGTATGTAAACCACCCATATATACAATTATGCATATAAATATGTATTAGGTAAGTGGGTACTAAATTGTAAAAATAGAAATTAAATATGCTTAACACTATTATAACGATTGCTTTAACAATGAATGAATTTTTCAAATTCTAGAATGATTTCATGGTATGGAAAGTAGCAAATTTATTAAATCTTACTAATGTATATATGTTTCAAATAAACATGAATTAGCATAAATGAATTATGACCCAATATAATAGCTTGCATAAAAGAAATATTTTAGTAAATTTAACATAAAACTTATATGAAACTCTCTCTTTAAAACATGATAATGAATAAATAAATAAATAAATGTATATATATACATATTTTCTAATGGCAAGTGGAAAATGATTTTAAAATCATTGCATTATACAAGAAGAATTTTTGTAGGAAACTTCAAATTTATATCCAATATGATGAACATTCATAAAGGTGGTTTCTTTGTAATTTCAAAATAAAACATATAGTTTAAGTTTGTAACTTATAGTTTAAACATAGGAGATCTTAAATAAAATCATAAATTTAATACATAAACATAGAGTAGAGTGTAAGAATCATATTTTTATATTTAAAATAATCATAGAGAATTTTGTATAAAGATATCACATTTCTAAAATTAAACAAATCAAGATTCTAAATTGGCTATAAAAGATTTTAGTTACAAAATAAAATTAAAAATTAAGCATATAGTTTAACTTTACAACTTATAAATTTAAGAATGAGAGATTATAAATAAAATGATAAATTTGATATATAAATATAGAGTAAAGTGTAAAAATCATATTTTTATTTTTTTAGAATAATCATAGAGATTTTTATATAGAGACATTATTTTTTTAAGTTTTAACAAATTAAGATTCTAAGTTAACCATAAACAATTAGAGTTAGAAAAAAACATGAGAGTGGATGTGATTTTACTTGCCTTGATGGGTAGGAAGATAAGCCTATTTTGAAGCTAAATAACTTCTCATTTTCTTCTTCTTCTCTTTTCTTCTTCTCTTGAGTTGGAGTAAAAAAAATAAAAGAAAGAGATGAATGAAAATTGAAGGAGAGAAAACACAATGAAAGGAAGGAAAGAAAAAGATATAATAAAGGAGTGATATGAGGGATTAGATGATGGTTTGTCATGCTTGAGCACGATAAAGTAAGGTATGAGTGAATAAAACAAAATAAGTATAGGACAAATGAATACTAATAATAGGTTATTAGAATTATTTAAGGTTATAATTTGAAATTAAACTAACCCAAAAAAAGTCAAACTTAATCTTTACAAGTCATAAGAAAAGAGACTAGTATAAATATGTGTAGGACCCGCTGGTGATTAAAATAATATTATTTTAAGTGACTATTTTAATTTTTTTAAGAAAATCACAAAAATATAGAAAAATGAGACAAACACAACACATTCATTTTGGAATTAATCTGATATCAAGAATGTAAGTTATGATGAAATTAAGTTGTTACAAGAAACAAACTTTATATAATGAAAATATAGAAAGAATAATTTATATAGTAACTCATTTTTGACCATTTTTTTTTTTTTTTTCCGTTCTTACCAAACAAGATCTTTAGTAATAGCAAGATTCAAAAAATTGAAATATTTGATATGTATGCTTCATGTAAATACATGCTACGCAATACTTACATATTTGATGTCCTAAGTAATTCAAAGTTAACTTCGATGCTTATGTGCTCTGTAACAAAGGCAAGGGCCCGATTTTGTGGTTGATGCAGCTAGTATTCTAGTTATGTGCAGTTTGATACTGGATGCTGAAATTTGGAGATTACAGAAGGCTCTTATATGGACAGTGGAAAATTTTTCGAAAAAAAACTGAATTGGATTGGAAGGTGATGCTCTGGGCATTTTGATTTGATTCGCGCACTCTATGACTCCCGCTTGTCATCTATTGCTTCAAGACGCTCGACTTTTGTGTAGTCACTTGTCTGAAGTTCATACTTGATGCACATGGATTTGGAATTTTGCCTGATGAGGTGTGGAGGCAAATTGGAGAATGACTCACCCTAAACCTAAGACAACACCTCAACTATTACCGACATTTAGGATCCTGTCGAATTAAAATTCTAATACTTTGTGTTTGAACTTATTTTTAAAATATTTTTCTCTTGATTAAATTAATAATTTGCCTATCTAACTCCCCCAGCAACTAATACAACTCCTTATCTTTTACGACAATAGAGTTTTTCATTATTATCAATTTCTTAAATAAGAAAAAAGTTTGGGCCGGCCCTAGGCCCAAGGCCCAAGGCCCATAGACATGTGGGCTGTGTTTAGGGATAAACCCATGATCAAGATGGGTCATCCATGGATGGTGTGGATTAACAATGAGGATAGAGAGGTCCAAAAGCCAACCCATGAGTCATCTTATTCAAAATAAATTAGAAATTGAAATTTTATTTTTTAATTTCAAAAATTTGAATATGATGGACCAAGAACTGGACCTTGGACCTGTACATTCTCATCTTTAAAGTCTGTCATGGTGTCTGTTTTAATGCTCGTTGTCATCATAAGTCTACATGGTAGGGTTGAAGACAACTGATATTAAGGAAGCATTTCGTTTATAATCAAAACTTGAGGAATAGAGACTTTACAAATAAAAAACTGAGGATTGGGACTCCTTTATTGTCATTCAATGTGTATATGGTTATAATTATTTGTAGGGAAATTCTACTCATGCACACCACTTTGCTCATGATGCCCACCTTTGAAATTTTCAAAAAATTACAAGCTCGTCATCATTTCCTTGGAACTAAATTGTCTTTTTACAACTCACTGGTCGAGTATTAATAATACTCGACTCAATTGAATACCGATCATATATTAATATTCGACCAAGTTTTATTTGGATCGGATAGCAAGATACGACCAGAATGAAATGCGATGGAAAAGAAGAGAGAGAGGAAGAGTAAGAATTAGAAAAAAAAAAAAAAAGTGGACATATTGAGTAAGTACTGGATGATTCAAAATTAAAAGTGTGCGTCAAGAAAAAAGATAGACATCTTGATCAAAGTGGTGTGCGCACTCCCAGCACCAGGCAAATTTTTATCTAGTGTGTATCAAAAAAGCTGAGCATCTTTTAATGTATTTATTTGTCATCACTGAAGAAAAGCTGGGCAAGTTTGGTCCCTCTAGCTGATTAATTTTGGGCTCCTCTAATTTTGATGAAATCTTTGTTTGACCAAGCCACTGATTGCTCATGCAAGAGTTCAATGGCTCCATAAATTGAGATTTTGTCTCCTCCTTTTTAATGATTGAAGTGATTGTTATGATATTGAGATCAAAGAAGCGTCTTTGAATTAGCTGATCTCGTTAATTGCACGTCTCTTAATTCTATCCTCTATTCGAGAAGTTTTTTCTTTACTAAATTGCCCCGAGCCTTATGTGCCTTTTTCATTCCAATCGTTGTACCTGTCATATCCGTACTATGCAAGATTGGAATAGTTTAAATTATTACTTCTTAACTTCAAAACTCTCATTTTAGTTCATATACTTCAAACGATATTAGTCAACAGTTTATTATTATCACTTCTGTTTAAATTAGATTATATCTTTTTTATGAAAAAAAAAAGCCAAAATAGGGGAGTTTTCAAATGAGCACACCATTTTTCTTAGTGAGCCGACTTAACAACGGAAAGTCCGAATAAACTCCCTAAAATACACTCTTTTCCCTTGGTTTAGGGTGAGTGTTCAAGTGAAGGAGGAGAAGGTATTTTGAGATTTTTTATAGAAAATGTAGAATTCACTCTAAAAAGAGATGTTAATAGCAAACTGTTGACTACTATCGTCAGAAATTCAGGAACTAAACAGATAGTTTTGAAGATAAATTTAATAAGTTACACTCTCCCATACTACAGTAGATCTCACTGCAATTAACTCTAAAAAAAAATAATAAGATCAGCTAGGGTCGTGTTAGCGTATCTATAAGCTACGCATACCGTTATAGTTTCCTGAAACTGGAGCCTGCAATACAACTAGGAGTAGAGAGTTATGTTGCATTTTTACCAGAATTGATTGGAAATGTGAAGTGCGTGATTAGCAAAAAAAAAGAGTGTCAGCATCAGATTGCTGGGAGTTAGGTTTGAGAAGGGGCCAAGAGTGCAAGAAACCGAAGAGAGATGGCATGTCTCTTGAGACTGCAGCTGCTTTCATCTCATTTTCTCCGTTGTACAAGTGTTTTTTCTTCTTTTTTGCCTGCTTGGACTGAATGCAACAGATTTTTGCTGTTTAAAACTCATTGAACATGATTTAACAACCTTGCATAGGACCGGTAAGTGGGCCGTGTTCGGTACAGCACAGGCGCGGGCACACCTAACTCATTGAACAAGATTTAACAACCTTGCATATCGTATTTACATGTTAATCTCCGGATTTTTTTTTTCAAATTCGGAGTTTTGTGCCGTTTCTTAGAAATTTATCAAATTTTGGATCTTTAGCTATAGAGAATAGTTGTTCGATATATATTTATATAAGTAGCTAATTGTTCTCTACTGGTTATGGAATTGTATTGTTCCTAAAGTACTACCAAATGTGTTTAGTTATATTTGTTATGGCTCATTTGGTGGGTGTGATTTATCTAGATACATCTTTAAATTACCCGTTCCACTACCCTGAACATGGTGTTTTTGGTAATACTTATATCTATCTTTTCTTACACTATTCTCTATATATTTTTTTAAAATGATTCCAAATATCAGATTTGGAAGCTCTAGAAGAGATGGTTATAACTATAGAAGGGTCGAAAAGTGTAGATTCAGTTGGTTCTTCTTGTGGCAAATTAGATGAAGCAGCATGTTTGTGTGATTGTACAAATGAAACTAGTTGTGCATATGTAAACTAGTTCAAATGTAAAAATGTTAAATTAGTTCATATGTGAGTATAGTCCCACATCGGATATGACAAAAAAACTCTATGGGTTTAAATACAAAATTAGGGTCTTGACCTAATGGCTTAATTTTTTGGGTCAAACTGGTTTTCAATTTTGTGTTTAGGCCCATCATGCTCCCCATTGGACCCGGTGTTTCTCCCCAATAATTGGTATCAGAGTCCAGATTCAGACCAAGTTGTCGTCGGGTCAATAAGCCAGGTTATAGCCTAAGGGAGATTGAAACCGATATTTGAAATCCGAATTGGTCGAGTTAATTTTGAGTTTGATTGGTCGAGTTTACTTTGATTTTCTACGTGTTGGCTCTCCACTAAAATTAAGTTGGTCGGGTTAACTTTGGATTTAGTTTCCACGTATCTGCTTCCACGTGGATGATTGCAAAAATTTTGGTATACTCACAATAAATGGGAAGATTGTTAAATTAGTTCATATATGAATATAGTCTCACATTGGATAGGACAAATAAACTTAGTTCATATGTGAGTATAGTTCTACATCGGATAGGACAAAGAAAGTTTATGGGTTTAAATATAAAGTTGGGGTTTTGACCTAAGAGTTTAAGCTTTTGGGTCAAACTGCTTCTCAGTTTTGTGTCAGACGAGTAGATATCTATTGTAAAAAATCACGAAAAAAATCATAATCAAATCTTCTAAAAAAAAAAAAAATGTATATCTCAACGGCACAAACCGAAATGAAAATTCGAGAGTTGAGATTTACTTCTAAAGAGGGGAAGAAGAGCAAAAAAAAAAGGCAAAACCCCCCTTTCTCCTCCAATGGCTACTTTGACTGTTGGGCTTGATTTTGGCAATTTCTTTGCAGAAAACCCCAAACGGCTAGTTTATAGTCTTTGAGTAGAGGGAGTTTCTGCAAAAAAAAATGCAGATTCCTTCCCAAATTTGACTAGCAACGGTCGTTGCTAGTCAAAGCATGACATCCTAAGCCATGCTGCCGTGCCTGGCCCGGCAGGGCATCAGCGTGTCAGACCACGTACCCAGCACGTGTCAGGCCTACTTGCCAGCCCTAACCTTGCATCTTCAAGTGGCTAAGAACTAGAAAAATGTAACACCACTCACTTGAAATTCAGATAGAGGAATGCCGACAATATATTCTCGTAGGAATACATGAAGTCTATACTAGTTTATAGTTATCACATACTCCTCACTCAAAAAGGCTCGTTACGATTATATTATAGATTCATGTGGATCATTACATGTCCGTTGTGAGGCTATTTGAGTTAGGATAATGAGAATTAGAATAGTTTATATTTAATCACGGATTCCTTCTAAAAAGACTAAGACAATTATTTTATGGATTAATGAAAATTATCATAAACTACACTAACTCTTGTTTTATATTCGAAGTGGGACTATTTGAGTTAGGAGTATTGTAAAAAAAAATGCCTGGCTCACTGGTAAAGCATGAGGTTGGGTTATAGAAGGTTTCAGAATCAAGATAGGATTGCTAGCTATAAATCTATGATTCCAGTCTCCTAATTTGAAAAGTAAGGTGAAAATAAAATAATATAAAATAAAAACTTCCTTCAATTTATTTTTTGTAATTCGATGTTTATGTTTTGGTTATGTCCAAAATGAAATAATTGAGCCTTAATATAGTAATTTGTGAAAGTCTAATGTTCTAATCAAGTTTAGAAGTAAATTAAGGGATTTTTTTTTTAAGTATCAACAGATGCCTACCCGCGTTCCATTAACGAGAAATAACTTAACAGGAACTCCTGTGAAAGATGATGTACATGAAATTATAGCCCTAATCCAACTTGTTGGTAATTTTAATCTCAATTAAAGGGCAACTGGATACTTAATTTTTTGGATTAATTACACTCAGACCCCCTGTAATATAGGGGTGTATAACTTATCACCTCTAAAGTTTGAAACTCTTATTTAGGTCCTTTGTACTAGGGGTCTGAGTGTAATTAAAACACGGTGATTTAGATAGTTTAGGGGGTTTAAGTGAGAATTTTAAACTTTAGAGATGATAAGTTATACATGTTCCATACTACAGGGGGTCTGACTGTAATTAATCCAAATCTGATTTGTGCTTTTTTACCTTAATTTTTTGATAAAATGCTGACATCAACTTACTAAAACAACATTTAAGGAAAAAAAAAATTGTGATCATCAATATACATAATTTTTTTTTTCCCTAACATCTACTTGTCTAATGTTAAAGATATTATTTAAATCATAAGGAAGCAAATTTATTTTTTTTAGCATAAACAGGAAAAACGTCTATGTGCCATTAAAAGAGTTTAAAGAAATAATAAAAAAAAAAATTTATGTCCATAACTTATGTTCATAACACCTTCGATCGTTAGTTACTATTTCTAATTTATGTTCTTTCTTTAGCTGTTTATAACTCTCTTTTATTACTAATAGTATTCTATAACTTCAGAAACATTATACATGTTTAATTCAATTAATCTATGGATAAAGTCTCCCGCCATACAATCTTACTAGTCATGCTGAGAATCTCAATCGTGGCAAAGTCCTGGTACTACTCTCACCCAAGCACATGTCGGGTGAGCATCGGTTGGTTCGGTTCGGTTTTTTAAAAAAAAATCCAACCGAAAACCAAACCGAACTTATAAAACCGAAACCGAACCGATCAAAAAAAGTGAAAACCGAAAACCGAACCGAATTTTCGGTTCGGTTCGGTTCGGTTTTCGATTTTTAGGGTTTGAAACTAATTATGTGATAAACGCATGTATTTTATAGAAAAAATAATAATTTTCTTTCTATTTTTTTTCTTTTTCTACCTATTAAAATAACAATTACATGTTTTTCATTAAAAATTTAAAAGAAAAACACATTGAAAATTAGTCAAAGAAAAAAATAAGCTACAATTCTAAAAGTTCGGTTTTTTCGGTCGGTTTTGATTGGAGCTAAAGCTATCGAAACCCGACCCGAAACCCGTAATTAATTTCGGTTTTTAAATCGAACCGTACCGAAAACCGAATAAACCGAACCGATCGGTTCTGTTCGGTTTTGCGGTTCGGTTCGGTTTTTCCGATTTTATACTCAGCCCTAAGCACATGTAACTTTAGAGTTTTGATGGGATATAGTGCATTAGTTTGGTATGATTGCATATGCTTTAAATAATAAGGATAATAATTGACTTGATTGAGTTGCACTTAAACCAAATATATTGTCGTATTTGAAATTTGAGTCAATAATCACATATTAGCAATCCTGATTAAAGTGAGAAAAGGGTAGACTCCTTGATTTAGTAAAATCTTTGGAATCTCATTGTTCACAATATAGTTTCTCAATGCATATTATAATTAATTTCATAAAATCAGAAAAGCACAAATTAGGATAGTTTTTGCGAAAGCTCAATATAAATATAAATAACAAAAGAAGAAACCTTCGATCAATTCCTCGTGCCACGTAGCTTTGTTTTCGGTAGTATCAATTTTTTTTTAATTTGTAAGAGATTCTAAATTTGATTTTTGACACTGGCTCTATTTGAATAATATTATAAAAAATACTGAGTTTGATTTAAAAAAAAAGAGTGACCACAAGTGAATCAACTTTGCCATTATGAGAGAGAGTCTCTCTCTCATTCCAACGGCTAACACATGTTTGCCACGCCACACTCCTCTCGTTACCAGAGTTACCAAAGAAGCACACCAATTTTTTCAGTGAGCCCACTTTATAACTGTCCGGACTTTGAGTCTGGACAAAAGAAACACAGAGAAGTGAGCTCATTAGGAAAATTGGTGTGCTCCTTTGAAAACTCCCCTCATTACTCGTTCTTTTTCTTGCTATGTTTTTATTTTCTTAAGGAACTAGGGTTTTGTCTTTTTTCTTTTTTTTTTTTCATTTTTATATTTGGGTTGCATGAATCTTAAAATATGTTTTAAAGAACTATTGTATTTAGAATTTATATTATTTTTAGATCCCATACTCGATTTGTATTTTCTGGGAATTTTAAAATATTATTGTACACTACAAGCCTAAAATAAAAACATGTTCATGACTGTACCATGAGAAGTTGGGGTCTAAGACGAATCTCTAAACGAGGTCTAATTATTGAAAAATATTGTTTTAAATAAAATTTCATTTGATTATTCAAGTTTTTGAGTTGCTAAATTACTTATTAAATTACTTTTTAAAGAGAGAGAGTCAGAAAAAGAGTGAAGGAGAGAGAGATTAAGAATATGAGATATGAGATTTGAGAAAGGCTAGAGAGATTGAATCTTGAGTATTGAATTGCAAATTTTAGAGTAGAAAAATATTGATTTTTGAGAATGAGCAAAGAAAGAAATAGAGAAAAAATAGAAAATTTGGAGCAGTTTTGGAGAGATCGTAATAAAATTAATACGATTGGATTTGGTGCTGACAGAGGAAAAATAAAATAGAAAACTCAACCATTGAATCGAAATTAATAACTTATAAAATTACAATGCCTATTGGGCTTATCGAATCTTTATAAAGGATTGGACTTGAAAATATTAAAGGAAAAAAAATTTGGGCTTTTCTAATAAAAAATAGAAATGAAAAACAAAAGAAATTGAAAAGTTTGAGGGAATCATAATAGGAAATACAAAAAAGATAATCATAACCCTAAACAAAAACATCAAAAATCAAAATAAAAGGAAAACCAAAATAATAATGTAATTAGGTATTCTTAAATCACAATCCAAAATAAATAAATAAATAAAATCTTCTAAAAATTTAATTTTTAGACCCCTCACACTGACTCCATCTCTTGCTTGCTTCCCTCTTAAAGCCTCTCTCTCTCTCTCTCTCCACAGCCTCTCTCTCTCTCTTCCCTTCCTCTTTTCTTTCATTTTCCTTCACTTCTTCAATTATCCAAATCCCTCCTCCAAAGTCACTGCTTGCTTTGGGCTTTCTCTCTTGCACAAAGCTAAGTAAAAAGACATACAAAAGCCTCAACTCCTTTAAGGACCCATTAAGAAAGCTGCCACCTTTGCCATCAAGGTGAGCTCTTTTCTGTATCTTTGGGTTGTTGAGTCTCTCTATTTTGGTGGGTTTTTCTTGAATTTTTGTCTGAATCCTTGATTTGGGTATGTACTAATCTCTGTTGGGTGAAGTGAAATGGGTCTGTTTCAAAATTTGAACTTGCGGGTGTTTTAGGTTGTTTTATTTGATTGTTTGATTCAAATAGGTCTTTTTTTTTTCTTTTTTTTTTTTTAATTTCAATCTTCATCTGGGTCTCTTTGTATTCGATAATCCCCTGTTTTGATTTTTTAATTTACTTTCTTAGCATAAAATTTCATAAAATTTTTCTAACTCTTTAATTTTTTTTTCTCTCTACTTGTCATAATTCTAACTGTTCTATTTACTTTCATCTCTTTTTAGTTGACGCAAGATAAAAAATAAAATTATAACAAATAAATTTCGATTCCCATGTTAGTGTTCTTCATTGTTTTTGTAAGTCAGTGATGGGGGAACATCTTGCGCTGTTGGTGGACCGCCTGCTCACTGACTCAACGCTGGAGGCCAACATCAAGGGCCCGAAACTGGCGCGAAATTTGCCGGATTCGGCATCCTCGGTGGTCCCGATTTCGGAGTTCTCTCTGAAGAAGAAGAAGAAGGGTGTGAAGTTGGTTGAGTGCAGGATATGCCAAGAGGAAGATGAAGCCTCCAACATGGAGACTCCTTGTTCTTGTTGTGGCAGCTTGAAGGTAAATTCAATGTCTAGTTACAATTTTCGGAAGCTTATATTTGTAGTGTTCATGTTTTTGTTTACTTGTCTAGTTGTTATAAGTGAACATATTGGATTCTATATGTTTGGTGTAGTTGAGGTTGTGGAATGCTTTTGTTACAATGGTTATTCGTTGTTACAATTGTCAGGTCCGGAGCAAGGTTTTAAATATCGGCTAATTCTTATATATGTATCGTGAATATGATATCGGATTTTGAGGTATTATCCAATACTATATAGACCAATATCAATATCGATATTTTCAATATTGTTTAAAGTTCCTTAAAAACCATGGTCAATGCTGATACTAATTCTGAGATTTTAGACTTTTGATTAAGAGTAATTAGGCTAATTTTTATATGTATCGCGAATATCATGTTGGATTTTGAGGTATCCAATATTACATAGAACCCTGTAATATCAATATCGATATTTTCAATATTGTTGATAGTTCCTTAGAAACCATGGTCAGTACTGATACTAATTCTGAGATTTTAGACTTTTGATTAAGAGTAATTAGGCTAATTCTTATATGTATCGCGAATATCATGTTGGATTTTGAGGTATCCAATATTACATAGAACCCTGCAATATCAATATCGATATTTTCAATATTGTTGATAGTTCCTTAGAAACTATGTACTGATACTAATTCTGAGATTTTAGACTTTTGATTAAGAGTAATTAGGCTAATTCTTATATGTATCGCGAATATCATGTTGGATTTTGAGGTATCCAATATTATATAGACCCCTGCAATATCAACATCGATATTTTCAATATTGTTGATAGTTCCTTAAAAACCATGGTCTTGGTTAAGAGTAATTAGGTGGTTAAGACCACCGTTTATGTTAAATTAATTAGATGGTTAAGACCCACTGTTTATATTCAGAAAAATAGTTGAGTAATTAGGTGTTTTGACTGATGAACTTAGGTTATGTATCAGGTTATTTGAATAGGTGACAGTATGCAGCATTGTCTAATTTAAGTCATTAGGAGTGATTTCAGTTTGTGAAGTGAATTGCAGTTCATATCAAATAAAAGAAGTTTCCTATGATTTGGCCCTTTAGGTTTGTATAAAGATTTAGGGTGGTGCACTGAATTCCAAAAGCTCATACTCGTAGTTTTCTTGTGTTTGTCTTAGTATTTTAGCTTATTAGATGACTTCTTCGTTCGTTATGCTTGATATATTGAGAGTGCATTAGGTCTTTAGGGGATGCAGTTCAGCTAGGATTTAAGTTATTTGAATAGACAATAATATAAATATATATAGGATTACATCTAGACTCAATCTACATAAGAGCGCATTAGGTTGATGCATTGAGGTTTCAGCTAACAACTAAACAACAACAACAACAACTAAGCCTTTTATTCCAAGTATTTGGGGTAGGCTACGTAAACCAAAAAAAGAATCACGCCGGATTGATTACTTTGATATTCTTTCTCCATTTATTTCTATTAAGTAATATCTCCTTATTTAAACCTCTATACTTCATATCTTTGCGTATCACCTCCATTCATGTTTTCTTCGGTCTTCCCTTCGTTCTTTTAACTTGTTCTACATTGATAAACTTCCCTCTTCGAACTGGTGCACTTGTAGGCCTACGTTGCACATGACCAAACCATCGTAAGCGATTTTCTCGCATCTTCTCATCGATGGAAGTTACACCTATTTTAGCACGAATTTTTTCATTTCTCACTTTATCTCTCCTAGTATTGCCGCACATCCAGCGGAGCATGCGCATCTCTGCTACACTTATCTTCTGTGAAGCTAACAACTAAGCATCATAATTTAAATTGACATATTTAAAAGAAAAAGAATGAAACACGGGATATAGAGGATACCTTAAACACGAGATATTTGAAAATAGAAATTATCTGCATATAATCATATTGAAAGTGAATCCAAGAGTATAAATATACTACTGTCGATTATTGGCTCATGTTGATAATTTGTTATAGTAGTATGATTAATTGCTTCAAATGTTGTGATGTAATATTGGATATGACTTGGTTAATTGTTCCTGAAAGTGGGCTGCAAAATTTAATCTGCCATTGTACCAAACCTTGGATCATACTGGCTAAATAAATGAAAAAATTGTTGATTTTGCTTTTGTTCTACACTTTGTTATCTATACTTCGTTACAATGGTAATGTTACCTTTTGCAGAATTATCTCCAACTGACAATAAACTTGCACTGTAAGCTCATATTAAATGTTGGAGATCATGAGAAATTTATCCATTTGCTTTTAATTCATTTTTTGTTCTCTTTCTCTCTGCAGTATGCTCACCGGAAATGTGTTCAAAGGTGGTGCAACGAGAAGGGCGACACTACGTGTGAGATATGCCTTCAGGTAACTGTTTACATTCAAACGGACCGTTAGACCTATTTATCGGTAACGTTAGTAATAGTACTAATACCAAGCTTCATCACCATCTCTGTAATTGCTAGAAATTCACTCCAGGTTATACCGCCCCGCCGGAATTATTTCGTTATGGGGGTATTCCGATGAACTTCAGGTAGCCCTCTTCCAGCTTTCACAAATATATAGTTGTCTGCGATATTCATCCATAAAGGTTTATGCGGGAATAGCTTAATTTGGGATGCCATTTGATTGCATACAATTAGAGTTATGTGATAATGGATGTAATGCACCCTACCAACCCGAAAACTAGATTCCTATGCCAAGACTCCGGTAGAATGACATGAATTAAAATAATTTATAATTAGTCATGCATTCCTCCTGCAAAAAAGAATAGCTATGATTACTGTAATGGTTCATGAAATCATTATAAGCTACACTGTTCGGCTACTGTGCAACTCTGCCGCGTACCTGAAAATTGGATAGTGGAATGCCGGTAATGTACTTTCATAGGAATATGATAAGTTATAATTTATAATTAGTCATGCATTCATCCTGCAAAAAAACTATTTATGATTACTTTAATGGTTCATGAAATCATTATAAGCTACACTATTCGGCTACTGTGCAGCTCTGATACCACTTGTAATGTTGCGTACCTGGAAACTGGGCAGTGGAATGCCGGTAATGTACTTTCATAGGAATATGATAAGTTATAATTTATAATTACTTATGCATTTCTCCTGCAAAAAGACTAGTTATGATTAATTTAATAGTTCATGAAATTATAATAAGCTATACTATTTGGCTATGTGCAGCTTTGACACTACTTGTAATGCCCCGTACCTGGATATGTACTTTCATAGGAATATGATAAGCTTGTAATTAGTCACGGATTTTTTCTTCAAAAAGATTAGTTATGATTACATTATAGATTGATTGGAATTATTATAAACTACACTAAGATGGAGGAAGACTATTTGAATTAGGGGCATTACAGTAGTCAGTAGAGGTAGAGGTAAGACTAGAGTTTCGATATCTCCAATGTTCTAAAGTTGAGATAATTGGAGTTATCTAAACTCTACTTGTGTTGCCAAACAACCCTCTGTTGGGATTTTGAAGTTATGTTAACCTCCGTCTAAAAAAGTGTGCGAGGTAGGATAAATTTGTTCCCGAACGGGGTGTAGTTTCATAGTACAGTCTGATGTTCACAAGATTCTACGTTTATATGCCACTATTTGGTCCCTCCATCATAATGCTATGAGAAATGTTGTTGGCAATGTGTTTGTTAGGGGAAGCTGGGAGATATCAAGTAGGGATCTCCATGATTCTCAGGTCATAACAATGGTTCCCTCTGGCCGAGGTTTCATGGACTTGGACGATGATTACTATTATCCAACCGCTCGAAGCACAGTGTGCTACCGATCAGTTGCCATAATCGTGAGTCCCCTTTTACCAAGTTCCAAGTCTTATGTTCAATTTGACTCTCTCCTCAAGATTTTGATCAAAGAATTGTCGCATATCGCTACTTTGTTTTCAGTTCACGAGTCTCTTGGTTCTTCGACATTCTCTTCCTCTCATGATTGGTGAAGACGACGAGAATTCTATAACAATTTTCTCGGTAAATCTTCTTAACTTGTGTGTACATGTAATAATGCATATGCATTCATAGAAGTCATGTTAGCAAAATTTTCAATTCTATTCATGATTTTTGCTAAAATTCTTTCTATTTTTAGCAAGCTGAGTGCGAGTTAATCCATTTTAGCTGAAAATATCGATAAAATTCTCTCATCCCTTATCGGGTTTTTACATTGGATCAGCTTCTTCTGCTGAGAACTGCAGGAATACTAATACCAATTGCTGTCATGGTGAAAATTTTGACCATATTTCATCGGAGACGCCGCAGACAACAGGTATTTTCTTATTCTCTCCTTTATTATCTCCACACATTTTATGTAGCCGTCCACATTGACAACGTTCATTGTATCATCAACGTTAGGATGCACGCGACATACCTATTACAGGAACCGATCAAGAAAGTTTGAGCTCTTCCTCAATTTATCGACCTCAACCACATCTAGTTCGTGTTTCGGCAGTGGATTGAGCTTGATCAGAGATCAATCACTACACTTTACTGTTTACAAGAAAAGAGAAAGAACAAGAAAAGAGAAAGATGAGGCTATATGTGTGAGCTTGATGTACATTAAAATATAGGAAGCTCCCAAGCCTCCAAACAGTGCCACTTTCTCTTTATATCTTTATAAGATCATATATCATTTGAAATTTGATTAGCATAAAAGATTAGTTCTGTCGAAATTATGGTGATTTAGTTTTACTGATGCAATTTATTTTGCCATTGAATCTAGTAAGAAGTGAATAATCTGCAACTTCAACATAAGACCATGACTATCACAAGTCGAAAAAAAATGAACTGCAAGATATGACATTGTAAATAGGTTAATTACAGTTAGATCCTATATAGTATTGGAGATGTGTAATTTTAACATTCCTGAAGTTTAAAATTTTCAAAAAATCTCTTGTACTTAGTTATATTCACTCTTTTTTTTTTTTTTTTTTAATTAAAATGCACTCTTATTTCTCAAATTCCTAAGGAATAAGAATAGAATAAAAATTTGAGGAATAAGATTGCACTTTAATAAAAAAGAAGAGTAAAAATAACTAAGTCCAGTGAATTTTTTGAGAATTTCAAACTTCAAGAATAAGTTACACATTCTCAATACTACAGAGAATACTACAGAGAGTCTGACTGTAATTAACTCTTGTAAATAAGAATCATAACCCAATATGCAGGAGATAAAGAGTCGAAACAGGGTATGATCACTGTAAATGTCAACAGCCACTGCTTCACAACAAAAACTTGATGCCAACCTACCATTGAGAGATCAGTTCTGATATCGTCTTACTAACGGGTACACCACTTACAAATCATCCCACTCCATGAAAAAAATGAAAAATAGCAATCTTCCCGTGGGAAGGAAAACAAAATCGACACAAAGAAACTGTAACTACTACATCAAAGCCTCCTGTACATGTGGAAGAAAGGAGAAATGGAATGAAGATTGCAGTTCACTTCCGGAGGAAAGTGACCATGGACACGCAAGGCCCTTCTGCCCCACCAAACATGGTACTGGGAGATGACTGGAGATGGTCCAGGTATTGGAAGACGGCGGCCTCTCCACCTGCCTCTTGGTCCAGTCCATCGGTGCTCATCTTTTTACGGTTCAAAGTTTCCACCTCTTGGAGCAACTCATCTTTTGTGCTGTTAGATGATGCTATGACCTGACAAGAGAATCGAAGTTGCATATGCAAGGAGTGTCACAGTGAGATACAAGCAACTCTTGGATTAGTTTATGTATTCGTATGTACTTACTAGTAATCCCTCGGGAGCAACCAAGTTTGATACAGACTCCCAATACATAGCCCTGGAAGAATTACCAAGTGAAATTATCAGTGAATAAAGGTATGACGGGAGTCGGGGGTCTAACTGACGATCGATTCAATAACATGAATTGCAAAGAGTAGCACTCTTTTCTATCATATATAGTTGGTGTCAGAGATGGCTTAATTTATCAATTTCGCAATTGGTGCTGCTTTCTCTGATCCATCTTTTTCTTGTTTAATTTCTACTATCGCTATTATTATTTCCTACTTTCATTTTTTTAAAATTTATATGTTATTATAAATAATTCGGAGATTGAGGGTGTTCGTGAATTGTGAATGATAGAGGGATATTTGACTGTCATTGCTTGTATTCATATCGTTGATTGCTAGTTAGGTAATCTGCATTCTATAATGTCGAATTAATTAATTTTATTAAAATATATATTATTAAGCACATGCCTTGCTTTAGCCAAGTATGCTCCTAGCCCTGCTCCTTGCATCTCAGGCACATAGTATACCTTTTGCCTTACCATGAGCATTAACTACATTATAAATTGTTGCTTACAAGGTCCACAGGTATTTGATCTTTCTGGGCATTTTTTCCCAACTAACCCTAAATGGTACATGAATGGTTGTGGTGGCGGCGGCGGCAATTGAAATGGCAGTGGTCGTGATGCAATGTTAATAGTAGTTGAGGAGGTGGCAACAAGAATAGTGGTCGAGTTGTTGACAGCTAATGCTAGTGAAGAGGTGAACAAGGAGTGATGGTGGTGACTGCATTGTGGCAATGTAAGGATAAAAATTACAAGGTGGTGGAGGTGGTGGTGGTGGTGGTGGTGGTGACGACAACGGTGGCAGCGACCACCACGATGAAGGGAGAAGGGAAGAAAAGGTGAGGATGGTAGTGGGTTTTTTCGGAAGCACAGCCTTTTGTGGGATTTCCATGGGGTGGGACTGCAGCATACCCACCTACCATGGAGGGAATCACATTAAACGAGAGAATGTCGTGTCAATGAGAACTCAACATTCCAAAAGACTTATTAAAACACTTCCTATTTGATACGGGACCCATATTGATGTTTCAGTAAGCAACTTCAAACGATTTAATAGTGTAAAACCCCCTTCTCTTTTGGCATTTTGAACCCTCTGATGGTACTAATAAGGTAGTTTTACCTTTTGGGCGGTAGTATAGACCCAATCAGAAATTGACGTTGTATCAAATGGCCTTCGGCATACATCAGGTTGATAGGCTTGTTATGGTCAACTATAGACATTGAGGGTATCAATAAGGTGTAGATCGGTGTAGTGTCTTGGCGAGTTCAGATATCTTTCTGACACTGTTGGATTCTTTAAAGGTGGTCTTGAATTTTGGGGCAAGATAGGCATGAAGATAACTGATAAGATATCATAATTCAGACTACGTAAGCTGACAAAATCATCGTACGCTCAGCTTGGAGCAGGTGAAGATATAGTACCGGTTGTTACTCGTAAATGGAATAGTGCATACCCAACTTGTGTGCAAAGCACATGTTTGTTTCATTGCATATGCGAATACAACTTCCACATACAAGTCATATTTGAAAGGAATTTTCAAATTTTGGAGGGGATTTTAATTCCCATGCAAAGTTCCAACAGCGGGTTCAATTGTAACCAGCGAATCCTTAATTTGCATGGGGAGTTGAAGTTCCGACCCAAATTTGAAACCTACATAGTTTACTTATAATTACAAATTGGAGGCCAATATGCAACCTAACAAACACACACAAAGTTGATCTAAGAATAAGGTGCATGTCAACATTTTGGACTCAATATATATGTAGAGACTTCTGAAACTTTTCCCCCACATCAGGTAAAGTATCGGATGGCTTTATGCTCACTTGGGATGGGACAAGGTGGCAAATGCATTCTGGTGGGACACTTCCACATCAGGACAGATTTCACCCAACCTCTTGGTTTAATAGGTGAGAAGCTTTGACCCTATCAGACACTGTCTATATACCAGTTACCTGAATCCGACCCAAGTAACCAGGTTACTAGAAGGTCAAGTCCAGTCAAGTAATATTAGCACACATTGGGTTAGGCCATGTCAAGAGAAAAAAGACTAAATTTACAGGGCCAAATATTGAGATCATGCAGAATTGCACCCTCTCAATATAGGAGTTAATAGCTCTTTAAGTAGAAACTACAACACAACCGCTTTTCAGGTTCTTACTCAGGTTGAAGTTAGGTCAAGAACCTTAAGAAGCCGCAAAATTAAGAACACAATTACAAATCATGCTCGGTGACATACATGACCAACATTCCAGTCAGGCCTGGCAATGGCTGATATTATCGTAAGCCATGTTGGCTTTGGGGTTATTGGGTTGGGACTAACGAGTGGTTTGGGCTATCATTAGACGTTGGGTAGTATTTCCAGGACTCTTTAGTAGTAGCAGTTAGGAACAGAAATTGTTTACTTTGATCTTATGGTTGCAGGAAATGGACTCATGGACATAATTTCTATTCTACACGTGTTTTTCATTATCACAGTCAAATTTATCATGCCATGCCCTGCTAAATAACCTGCTTTCAGTTTTTGTTTTCTACTTTGTTCGGCATATGTAACTTCTATGGTTTGGTCATAGGATTACTAAGATAAAGAGTATGTCCATCCACAGCCTGAACTAGGATCTCATAGATAATAGATACAGTCCAACAGATTATTAAGATTTGATAAATCAATTATAATGTAGCCGCATCACAAAACTGAAAGCATTCTATTATAAGTATTGTATTTACCGTTTAACTGGACCATCTGGATGCATCCCAATGGAATCTAGAGTCCCTTTATCCATGACAACTTCGTATTTCCTATCCAGTTTAGTCTCTAAAATATCATCAACCTGCAAGAGAATGATCAGTAATGGATAGAACTCTCTATTGACATGTGAAAGTAAGAAATTAATAACTGACAGTAATATACAAAAATACAAAATAAAAGACTAGAGAATTACTAAAACTCTTGCTTGTGCTAAGGTAATCCTAATGTCAATGTATTGAGACGAATGTTTCGCCTCTATTTCAAGAGAGGGTGGTGGTAATTCACATTACTATTCAACAAAGATCATAAGATTAAAAGACTAAAGTAGAAAGTAAAGTATAGCACCTTAACGAGCTTCCAACTTCCAAGTCAAAACTATAGTACATAGGACACTTCTCCCTGATAAAAATTGGCATCTCAGGCTTTGTTAGACACGATGACCGTGTCCACCGTGTTTGGCACTTACAAATATTTAGTCATTGTCAACTCAATAATATGTAAGATGGAGTATTTTCTCTCACCTTTTTGAGAAAAAAACTAAAATTTATGGTTCAGTTAACTGTTATAGTTTATTCACATGTGAACAAGCCAATACAGATTTGTATGTGTTAAATATACATATATTACAAAAAATGCACATAAATAACGTATGCTCATGTCTGAAGGCTGCCATGCTGAACACCACGTGTCCGTGTCTAGAAATCATAACTTAAAAATGTACAAAATGATTGTGACACACCATACGTGAACTGCAACAAGTATACAACTCATAAGATGATATACAGATTCCTAAACAAAATTAGATGACGTGCAAGGTTTTTCTGGTAAACTACCTTGTTCGTTACACTTGTTATTTGATATGAGAGGCAGTTTGAGTGATTCAACTAAATGACTGGTGAACTATACTCGTCAGTTTATACCCGGGGGTTGCTCTCCAACCTAATATAGAAACAGTTTCTGCTTGCATAAGGTCTCATTTCTAAGATGACAGTTAGGCAGGTATTACCTTTCGAGCACGCACACACAAGCACAGGGGTGGGAGAAAAGATAAAGAGAACTGATGATATAAGTTGTTTTCGCTGTTGTGGGGATTTGTGCATGATATTAGAATTATAGACGAATAATGGTCTCCTACAGAAAGTTGGATGATGAGGAGGGTCCACCTCTAGTCACGATGTTGAAGCTCTGAAGCGAGCAAATAGGTAAATATTTATCAAGAAGAAGCAATTACAAGTTACTATTTCTTGCCAACAATAACGAATTACTTCAAAGTTCAAATGGGTGTCCCACGGTAGGAAAAGATCGTTGTTAAGCAAAAGGTCTAGAGGAGGAATTTGATATCAGGTGCATCATGCTTGCAATAATTTGCTAATATCAAGGGCTGTCCCAGAAAGATGATTTCCTACATGTAAAAAGTCACCAAGAGACCTGAATATGCATGAGGAGCTGTGAGATGTTGTAGAAGGGACACATAATTCCACAATAATTGCAAACACTAGGGAGGAGAGATAGGCAAGGTTATTCATATAACAAAAGAATAACATACCAAGAACTTAATATTGGAAAAACCATCGCGAGCAGCAAGCTTCTGTGCAAGGTCAACTGCTCCTTGGCTATAATCAGTTCCAGTTAGATCAGAAAACCTGGAGGTCGGCTCATCAGCAAGTCTTCTTGAAGAATATGACATACACTGAAATTAACTAAACTAAATGTCGAAGCTACAATGTTAGAAGTGACGCTACTTAAATGTTAGAACGATGAGCAATGCTCTAAAGGAGTACGATTATCATTAGCTGAACTACTTCAAGATGGAAAGGCACAGAATATCCATATATATATTTATTGAGTATACAAAGCTAATGAGGATTTTTGAGGGTTAGATCCAGGTTGTTTGTGAAACAAAACATTCCTCCTCATGTCACTAATTGCATAGGCTACAAAGAACTTAACTCATAGGTGCAGAAAGTGCCAAGATAAATAATCCTATAGAAAGTAATTTTAAAGCAGGTTTCTGATTAGAAATCAATCCATTTTAGGAGTAGGCCACACATTAAAGATACATAACGTACCTTTATTAAGTATTTACACCTAAAGACAAATGATAAACTTTGTTTCATAACAAACAGTTTCATAATGAGTATTTATATGCTCTACCTTCCAGCACCATAGAATGAATGGTACAGTGCGTTATTAACGATAAAGCATCCTTTGTTTTAATTCTATATGCAATATGAGCTATGCATATGGCCCACTAATAATAGCAAACACTTATAAGTTATCCCATAGCCAACATGTGACTGCAGACTGTATAGTTCTCAAACTACAGCTTGAAAATCTCTGCTGTCAATGTCTCGCAGCATGGTGCAGTCTAATATCATCAAAGAAAAAGATTCCGATTCATGACAGGCAATTCAGTATCGTAACAGACAGAACTGATACTGGAATCACGTATACTTTTAGAACTGAAACCAACGGAAGAAATACGTAGTAGCTTTACAAACTAAATTGTTGGAATGGGAAAATACCCTTGCTTTGCAAGTTCCTGCAGAAGCAGGCCATTGCCAGTTCCAATGTCAAGTGCACTCAAGTTGGACAAGTCTTTGTTGGAATTACTTGATTCAGATTTGTTACTGCTACTATCAGCAGCATTCAACCCTTGAGACACATTGGCACACAAACCTTTCGTCCAGTTCACAACAGCATCCATAACTTCAGCACCAAACCTGAAGAAACATTAAAGCAAATATCCAGAGTCTACATAAAACATGTCATCAGTATTCAGACGTAAATTTAGCCATACAAAAGGGAAAAAAAGAAAAAGAGAAGAACGAAGAAGAAACAGATAGTAAGGTCCCCATAAGAATAAATATGACTTGGTCATAACTGTGAGAAAGCGGGTCCTAACTGAAGAAACACAGTCAAATTTCGGGATGTAAAGTTAAATCAAATTATCAGTAGAATATTATAGCAATAAATTCATATCAATATTAAAATTCTATTGTATTCTGATATAATTTTACACAAGGCCTTTACTAAGTTAGTAACCTTCGAATGACATATTTTGGAGAATTGAAGAAATACAGTTAGTACCCTAACCTCTCACATGTGACTTCCCATTTCCTGTACCCCGCGAGCTAGGCCTCACTAGCAGTTAGTCTAATTTACGTATTTTAATCGTTTATCATTTCTTAGAGTCGGATCGCGTAATATCATGTAATGTTACTTGCAGGGCAAAGCATAGCTTCCATGAAGAAGTTATCTTACCCCATTATAATGAGACAAGAAGTAGTCGAAATTATAAGAAATGATAGAAGGAAGAACACAAGTATAACCAATTAGATGACGATGAAGAATATTGATGTTGTAGAAACATAGCATACATTTTTGTTGGTTTCTCTATTACAAATATAGTTGAGGTGATAGAAATAGAAAATAACGATGAAATTTTTAAAAATATAATAAATTACTCAAACTTAACAAAACGAAAGTTAAGATTTAAATTAAAGTACCATCAAGTTGAGAGTATAGATTTCTGAAGCACTCACCAAACTTCACCAGCACGACCATGCTCATGAAAATTTGCAAGGTCTTCTGCATAAGTTGCATCCCAGTAGCTTTGTAGTCCCAACATAGATGTTGCAACCTCATTAACATCTGGTACGTCCTTGTCAGAACTGCTTTTACAGTAGATAAAATCACAAAGATTCAGATTATTAACATTAACACAAGGGAATCTAAAAGTATATCTTAATATTCATCATGCAACAAGTACCTATAGGAAGGGAAATTGTTTTAGATTGTAAAAGAAACACAGTTGCATCCATAAATTCAGACAAGTTCATAAGTTTTTTCTATTTTATTTGAACAGACACAATAAATGCAGGTAAACTTGCAACTTTTAACAGTTTGCAAGGAACATAAGAATTTCATCAGGAAAAATATTTAAAAAAACACTTGATATTTTAGCCATCCAGGATGGTCCTAGCACCTCGGTCTGCCTAGGTGCCGCTTAGGCCTGCCTAGGCCACGTAGGTGCCTCCTCAAACAAAGCACCCTGAACACCACCTTGCTTAAGCGGCTGCCTAAACCGCTCTTGACAACACTAATCAGAAACAGTTCCAAACATATTGCCTCCATCTTACAAAAAAATAATTATTGTTATTTTCTGTGGAAAAATATAATTTTCGAAAAGACAGATTTCCAACATTACAACTTTAGTGTACACCATATACCAAGCATGTGCAAGCAATAGTGTGCTTGTGAAAGGTGGTAATAAGCTCTAAGGTTGTATCTTTTTGCTGGAGCGATGAAACCAGGCCAGGTTTTGACTTTGAAGCACCATCCTTTATCTCCAAAAAAAAGTGACAACCTACCTTGAAAAGCTTCTCTCATGCATGCAAATAATGATACGAAGGAAAAAGGTGTATAGCCCACCTTCCAACCTGATGGTTGCTAAAAGTTATACAAGAAAGAACCTCAACGTCCCATGACGAAGATCATAGCAGGGTTTCTTACAATGTTTAGACTTCCTTTTAAGGCAAGGTTTTAGTATCACAATTCTTTTATTCTTATTTTTAAAACCTATAATTACTATGAGAATGTAAATAAGATAAAATAATCAAGTGGTTTGATTGCATGCAAATTTTACTCTATTGAAAGTTCAAGTTACATGGTATTTTACTCATTCCTTATAAGACCTAACCCTTGGATGTTTACCTAACCATAAACTTGCTCTAGAAAGTTCTTTAGTCTAGTTCATGAAACAGCACCTTATGTAAAAGGTGTAAAATAAATAGCACAAGCCAAATTATATAACAGAAAACATCCTAAAAATCCGTTTCAGTAAGATGACCAAAATGCGACAGAAATATGAATGGATCCTCCTATTGACTTGGCACACTTTGCCCTCACCTAAACAGAGAGATTTACTGCAACAATACAGGAGAATCAGAAACATTCAACTCAAAATATACCTAATGAGTTAAATGTATCCACTTTTGAGTTAAGAATCACACCTTCACCATAACATTTTTGTGTCATAAGAAAGATCTGCACAAATTTTCCCACTAAAAGAAGTTTCTCAACCACTTAAGAAGAATACAACAAAACTAGATACATAAAATTTTCATAAAACAACACATCTCTCTTTCACCAATTTAATCTCTATGCACAACAAAAAAACAAACAACAAATCCTTTATTACAAGTCTTTGGGCAGGCAACATGAATCCTTTTACTAATTCAGCTCTGTTAAGAACCAATCTCCTAGGTCAAATTAACAACTGTACTGATTAAATCTATACCCATCACCCACATTTCCTTCAATGACTGCACCAAGTACCACCGTGCATCAAAATCTACAACATATCTCAACCAGTAATCTGCAAACACAAAGGGAATGAGCTTTTTTGGCTCTTTATCTAGATCTCTGCTTAGGGTTGAATATAATTTCCAACAATTGATCCACCAGCTTCCCTCTTCCTTCTAAACTCTTTCTCTCATTTACGAAACCAAAACAATTGCTGCTCCATCATTGCACAAGCTAAGCATCATAACAAAGTAGGATTTCCTATTCTACCTCCATCTTTCTAGGATTTATGGCAAGCTTCTCTTTCGAGCATAGTGTCCCTGTCCCTAGAATCTACGAGATGCTCCAATTCAAAGCCTGATACATTAAACTCAGACAGGAAAACATGCTTGGGCTAAATGATCAACTTTTCAGTTAAAAAGAATCCAACTTCTTTGGCTTTTCAATCAATCAGTTCCTCCCTGTCCTCTGCCTCTCAACTCTTTCGCAATTCAGGAGAAGTTTGAGCGCTGGATCCTAGGTTGCAAGAGCCAAGTGCATGACCAACAAAGTACATTTTCCTAACCCACAACAACCTTTCTAGAATCTATGGCTAGCCATGGTTCGTGTCATGAATTCTCTCGTGTTGCACTCTACTACAGTCCCCCAATTCAAAAGCAACCGCTTTCAGCTCAAAGATCAAACAGATAAAAAGGATCTACTTTTGGAAAGATGAGCAGCATTGATACAAAAGGAGGATCTTTACCAAAAAAGAAGGCACCTTTCAAGTACTGATCATTATCACAGATAGAACCCACCACATTTCCAGCTAAAATTTGCAATTTAATCTACCAGCTCAATTCCCATCTCAAACGTTCCTAATGATTAGGCAAAACTACAAATTAAGTGAAAAAAAAAAAAACTAAGCGCACCTGTAATCGGAAGCAGGTGCGCAGCTGGAGAGGGCCTCGGCGGCGTCCACGTGTCGGTGTTCGTCCTCAATGTTGCTCCCGTAGTCGCTCTTGATAGACCACGAGTCGGCCGCCACCGACCGGTCGTCGTCCGACACCAGATCCGCCACCGCCGGCAACGGCACAGCCGCTCGCGTCTGCTGGAGATCCGCGTCCTCCGCCGGCCACCGCGTCTCCGCCATGTTCCTCGATCCGATCCGGAACCCTAGCCCAAGAGAGATAATGAGAAGAGAGAGAGAGAGAGCTCCGAGGAATTAGGATATGCGTTTGTTTGGAGTGATCGGGCTCTTTTCTTTTTGATTTGATGACGTTGACGTTTTTGGGTTCGGGGAGAAGAAATGGGGCCTCGATTTTACAAGTAATTACTAAACTGCTGCTCTTTGGGAGACACGTGGCGGTTTCGCTGAGGCTTGACTCCTTTTTTGGTTGGGGATGGGCCCCACTTGATTTGGACACTACACAGGCGAGGGATGGGCCTCCTGTTAAGTCTGAAGCCCAACAATTTTAAGGGCTCACATCCAAATCTGTTGCAGAGAGATCTAGCCAAACAAACGAGAATGAATGAAGAAACATTAGAAAGAGTTAGAGAGATACATGGCAACCCTCTATGAAGTAAGAACACCTTCAAAATAAGTGCCATATCCGTATCCATATCGATCACCAAAACTTGTTCAATATATGTCAGATATACATCAAAAGTGTTTGGGATTTAAAAATCTAAAAACTTGCATGCTATAGCAATGTTGGCTTTCAAAAAAAAATAATAGAGATTACATGTCCAAATCGTGTCTACCTCCAAAATGTCATAGCAATTGTGTATTGAGCATTATAAAGTAATACATATACCAAAAATCCCTTGATACAAACACGAACATTAAACTAATAGACCCTAAATGTCTTGCAAAAATAGATTAAGTTTGGATTATTTTCTTTAATACAGTTATCGGATTAGAATTTATATATTTAACCATTAAAAGAATTTTTATTTTTCTTTTTACTTCAAAAAGAATATGTTTTAATAATTACAAGTTTTGATAAGTATAAAATATACCACATGCATGAATATACACATATTTATATCACGGTATTCATATCGTATTTGTCTCTCATCCGTATCCATACTTCTTAAATAGTCTTAATTTCACCAAAAACAAAACAAACCTTTCTTTTGAACAAATTAATTATACACAACACATCAATTTATACAAAAAAAAAAAAAGATGGAACATCTCCATGTCTTTATTCTTCACAACAATCAATTAAAAAAAAAAAAAAAAAAAAAAAAAAAAAAAAAAAAAAAAAAAAAAAAAACTCTCAAACTTCTACTGATCACTACAAAAAAGAAAGGTGAACAAAAAAAAATGCACATATTTTCTAAGCACAATCATAGACCCTCCTCAATGGTATCCAACGCCGGCCGCCACGACGGGCGCCCCGACACCTCACCACCACCGCCCTCCGCCACCCTCTGCCTCTCCGGCTCCTCCGCGACCTTCTTCGCCTCGGAGGGGATCAAACAGAAGTCACTGAGCACAGGGAAAATTCTCCTCCCAATGTAACTCCCAGACCTCTTCCTTGTTGCCCTGCAGGCAAGCACGGCCATCTCCTCCTCCGTCAGCACTGAGTACAGCAAATCCATCGGCAGGAGAAAGTACAGGCGGCCCGCTTCCAACTGATGTTCTGCAGCCAGCCCCGGGACCCTGCAGCCGACCCTGAGGCTGTTGGAGTCGCACACAAAATGGCCGGAGTTTTCGTGCATGAGCCGCGACGCAAGCACAGGTTGCGTGAATTCTAGCGCTCGGCCGCTGCCGATGATCACTCGGACGCATGGATTGGATGCAGTGTTGCCCATGGTGGAATGAGGGAGGGGGGGAGAGGAGCAAGGTGGGCTGTTAGAGATGATATATATTGCTGGTGCCAGCAGTGGTTGGTGAGGGTTACAGAATAAAAATGAGATGTTGCAGGGGAAATTCTAAATGCGCACCACTTTTTTCTTAGTGTGCACCTTTTTCCCCCATCTCTTTCATCACCTTACCATATGATGTGGTGCTCTAAGCAAAATGTGGTGCGCATTTAGAATTTCCCATGTTGCAGCGATGGGACAAGATGGGGAGATTTGGCAAGGGGTCGCTTTTGAGCTGTATATTGTTTTAGGAGGGAGCACATGGTTATGGAGTTAGGTTTGGGTAGGGATAATGGAGCTCCATAACCTGGTTATCCAATCCGAATCGGACCGATATTCGTACTAAGTTAGGTGCAAGCTCCATTGAAGAGAACATGCGAGAAAACTGCTTACGATGACTTACAAATGCAGCGGTTTGATGGGAAAAGCTTATCAATATAAGACAAGTTAAAAGAACGAACGCAACACTAAAAAAAATATGGATGGAGGTGAATACGAAGAGATATGTATTCTAGTGGTTTAAATGATGGCATATTACTCGATAGGGGAGTTTCTAAAGGGGCACACCATTTTTTCTCAATGAGCCCACTTTGCAGTGTATTTTTTGTTTCGGATTTTGAATTCAAACAGTTATTAAGTGGGCTCACCAAGAAAAATGGTGTGCCCCTTTAGAAACTCCCCCAAGAGGAATGAATAGAGAAGGATTATATTGATCGGACATAATTCTTTTTTGATTCATGTAGGCTTAGTTGTTTGTTGTTGTTGTGTATAGTATAATATTAGTATGATATTGCTAATCCTTAGAACAAAAACGGGTTTGGATTTGGATCTTATCGGATCCAACCCGAATGTGGCCAGTTGCCCCCAACTGGTTCAAAAACATTCATTTGTTGGGCTGTCACCTAGCACTCCTGCTATAATAGGTTATGAGACATGAAGAAAAAAGCTTATAGTCTTGGCCTGCAAAGGTGCTAAGCTGGCAATATCAAGAGCATCTGACCTCTCTGGCTCTCAATCACACCTCAAATTAGGGATGTTCTTTGGCCAGTGGTGCAAGAGTTGAGTCCAGCTTGCTTCCATCTCAACAATTTGGACCCTAGCTTGCACACCACCAACAAGCCCTGTCCTGATTGGGCTTGGCCCGATCCGGGTGGGCCACGTCGAGATTGAATCTCTGACATTGGCCCACTTGGGTTGCATACAAACGTACGCATTACGCTTTTGTCTATCTTTAATTTTGAATCATCTCATACATATATACTTAAGATGTCTAGTTTTTTTCCAATTCTAACATTCCCTCTCTCTCTTTCTCTTCTTTTCAATTCATTTTCATCATGGTCAGATATTACAATCCGATCCAAATGAAACTTGATTGTAGATTGTAAAAAAGTAATTTAATCAAGAAAAAATAATGGTAAATTTATAATTTTTTGAATATTTCAAAGGTGTAGTGAAGTTAATATTATTTAATTGATTAAATAAAATAATAATTATTTTATTTTATTAGTTTTTATATATAAAAATATAACTTTTGAATGCTAATTATCACATGCAAATAAAATATTGTTTTTTTGCATTGATCCTCTACTTTCTAAGTTCTCCCAAACGAAAAGTGTGAGAAATGAAAACTTGTAAGTAAGGTGTCTAGTAGGCGTCACATCACTTTTAAAAAGTAACTTCTTACTTACTTCTTGGCTAAACAAATACTTAAAATAGTGAAATTGGCCTTAATTCCATTACTTTCATTCATCTCCCATGCAAACAAACACATCCTTAAACAAAGTGGTGTGCATGAATAGAATTTCCCGCATACTTCCATAGGCTAAGACTTCAACCTAATGCTGATAGAAATTATGAAATCATAATAAAATATGAGGAGACTACATGGAGGTAAAGATTCTTCAAGTTGGCAAACAAACAGAACCAATGATTAGAGAACATAAATATAAAGGAAAACTTGAGGGATAAAGAGATTAAAAGGGCTTGTTTAAGGGAAATTCTAAATGCGCACCACATTTTACTTGGTGAGCACCATTTTCCCCTATGTTGTAAATCACTTTACTATAGGATATTGTGCTCACTAAGTAAAATGTGGTGCGCATTTAGAGTTTCCCCTTAACAAGTAGTTGGAGTTGAATCACAGTTCAAAAGTGTCTATACACATCAAGGAATCATGGACTCACAGGTCAAAAAGCAGGTACATTTCCAGCTAAAGGGTCTTCTACAAAATGGATAATTCCAGGATAGACATATCAATATGATCAGCGGCTGACTTATTATTATTATTATTATTATTATTATTAAAACAGATGGGCTATAGCCTTCTATGTTTCATTAGCGATAATTAATAGATCAGATACAATAAAGCAAACATAAGTCTTCCAAGACATATGCCTTCACATTACATAGCTAAGGTCAAAAAAAAAAAAAAAAACACATAAAAAAGGCAGAAATATAACAATGGCATCTGGTCTATAACCGCTCTTTATTAATATCCAACTACTCCTCTCTCCCGTCTCTGGCCATCCTTTCTTTTGGGTCCGGACTGGCCTCCTACCTGGAAGTTGGCATGTCCACGGAGAGATATCAAGATGAACTCTACTAATACATCCATCAACCATGAGAAAACAGTTATTAAATAATCTATTATTTATCTCCCTCCATAAGTTCAAGCAGATGATTGCAACGAAAGTGCCCTTGAGTGTTTCCTGTGTGAATATCTCCACGTTCTACCCTAGAAATCTTTTGTCTCAATGGGATCTGAGCAGGACAGTGCACCTGGTCCATAGTTGGGACGACAAGTCTTCATGTTTAGGATTGCGTAGCAATACGAATATGTACATGATTCTTTTACAGGTTCAAACTTACATACATTCACCTTTGATAATGATCGTTTCCATAAGTTTACGTTTATTTCTTCCAGCATTTGGAAAATATGATAACTAAGACCTTAAGCATAATGTGTATGATAACATGAATAACGTGTAACTTGAACAAACTTCGTTATGATCATTGAGGCCCTCCTATTACCTCTTTACAATCTAGAGAGTGTAGAATAATAACATAAAGGGAAGCAAGCAACTATACATTGCATCAACGCAAAAGGTACACAACTAAAACTTCAAGCATTGAGGTGTATTTTGGGGGAAAAGAGTCAGGTAAAGATCTGACATGCGTTAGAATTCACAGATGATGCTTAATCTATTGTAGTTAACAGTTTCCATAAAATCATGTGGTTGGCCACTAAGGTCAAGGCTAAGCGTGCAAAGACCAAATCATGAGATATCTGAACGGGTAATAACAAGATCTAAAGATTAATTAGTGTTCTGGTTGCTGGTCCTTACCTTGCCAATGCAAGGGTTAACAGACATGCACGCAGCCTGGTCTGGCTATGGTTACAGGAACTTCCTCCTCAAGGATTTCGATGACAGCAGCAGAAGTTAGCCTCTGAGATTCCTCTTCTTTCAGACAGTATTTTGTAAACCTGCATCATTCCTAAGAAGTTAGGATGCAAGAGAAATATACCACTGCAACTGAATCTTGTTTTCTTTCTGAACCATTTTGTGTTAGGTAAACTACAGTTTACACGCTCATAGAAGGCACGCAGATAGAGGTGGGAGCAAGGGGGCGATTTCCGACGATCCAGGTAAGAGGATTCCGGCGATAATGTACCAAACAAAAAAAAACAGCAATTCTCCTGTTGCAACATCAATCAGTATAGCAATTGGAGGGAGGTGAGCTCGGTTCTGGTGAAATCTCCTGCGAGAAGAAAAGAAAAAAAAAAAAAAAAACAACAAAAAAACAAAAATTGTGTGAGAAAGAAAACAACCAGTTGGAGAAGGAGTCAGCGACCTCAGATTATTCTCTCATCATTGGTCGCCGATCACCGGGGGTAAGGAAGGAGGTCGTGCATCGATCTGCAACCACTCACTGACCCCGGCGATGGATTTTGGGTGGAACTGGTTGGGGAAAGGGAAAAACAAAGAAGAAAATAGCAATGAGGAGGATAAGAATCCCAAACACAAAAGAAGGAGCTGGTCGGAAATCGTCAAGGGAGCACCGGAGGACAAGATTCACGACCCCAATATTGGAGCGATCCCGAGCAAGTTAGACTGCCACATACACAGGAGATGAGGTGTTAGCAATGTTAGTTGCGGCTTCAGAAGTGACGGGAGGGACAATGAATCAGTTTTCCAAGGAAGAAGTTTGGAAGACAGTCAAGTCAAGGGCAACCATTAAGGAGAGGATGGCTAATTCAACCGGAGCTCTCACAGAGGGGAATAGGAAGAGGAAATTCTCTCCTGCGAGGAGACCACTCCCGGGAAGTCCAGAGATTTGCTGGATTTGCGGGAATAAAGGACATTTTAAAGACGAGTGCCCTTTTATCCACTGCAGGTTCTGTAAGTGTAATACCCCAAAATTCGAGTTACTTGTATTACTCTCTTGAGACCAGTCATGCTGAATAAGTCCACCGAATTCAATTTTAGACACCGAAATAACTTTCGGTTAACATAACTTTAAATCCACAAACCCAAACGACATTCGGTCTTCGCGATTATTAGTTTTGTAATATTTAGGATTTTTGGAGATTTTTTTTACGAGGCCGAAAAATACTCCCAAAATTACTAATTTAATAATATTAAAATTATCCTCCTAATTACTTTGGAATTTCGGTTCATTTATTCCGGACATCGAAACAACAAACGGATAATTTTGCAGTGTTCCCCTCATCGAGCACTACGTCCTACATAAATTTGGTAGTATTTAGAAAATGTTACACGAAACCAAAATTATTAAATTATTAAATTAATTAATTAATTAAAATAAATAAAACAGTGAATAGTGTGTTGTGCTGTCGTGACGAACAAAAGGGGAGTGGCAGTTAGGTGGTAAAACCAGGTGAACTGGGAAGAAAAGAAAAAAATAAAAAATAAAAAAATAAAAACCTCTCCCTTATCTCCCTCACTCCCTTTGCTGCACTAACTCCATTTCTCACTCCCTTTCCTGCACCAACATAAAAAAATAAATAAAATAAAAATAAAAAGAGAAGAAGAAGGAGAAGGAACGGGTTTGAGAAATCGAAGAAAATTAAAAGAAATCTGATTTAAGTAACACACTTCCCTTTTTCTATTAATTATTTTTCTTTTAATTATATAATTTTTCTTTTTGATTGTATTGTTTAGAAGGAATTAAATGTTAGCCATTTTGTCAAAATTAAGTTTCAGTTTGGAGTAGAAAATTTATTTTTGGTATGAGAATACTCACATTTATAATTGTGTACATTACAATAAATTTTGCAAATAGGTAAATAAATAAAAATAAAAATAAAAGAAAATGGAAAAAGAAGAGAAGAAGAGGAGGAAGAAGCAGCAGCTAATTGGGAAATTACGTGGGCTAGGCCGAGAGAGATTAGAAAGAAAAAGAAAAGAAAAGAAAAAGGAACTGGGCCTGGCCTAGCCAAGAAGGAAAAGAAAGAAAAGAGAAAAAAAGGGTAACTGGGCCTGACCCAGCCCATAAGAAAAAAAAAGAAAAGAAAAAAAAAGAGAAAAAAAAGGATAACTGGGCCTGGCCCAGTTATCCTTTTTTTTCTCCTTTTAAAGGAAAAAGAAAAAAGAAAAGAGTAGTGGGCTTGGAATTGGTTTGGCTCAGAGAAAAAATAATAATAATACTGGGCCGGCCAGCCCAGCGCAGTAAAAGAAAAAGAAAATAAAAATGAGTGGGCTTGGGCCTGGGTTTAGACTGGACAGAAAAGAAAGGGAAAATAAAATTAAAATAAAAATATGAAAAAATAGGGATTTAGTAGGCTTGGGCTTAATGGATTAAATGATTGAGCGATTTGAATCGGACTTGGCTTGGATTAATTGGACATAATTAATAATAGTAATAAATTATATTTTAATTAAAAGAGAAATGTATATTAATATGATTGAGCCTAGAAATGTAATACATGCATACATTGAGTTTAAAAATAATGCAGTATTATTATATGATTCACTTGATTCCCAAATTAGTTATTAATTGACACTGAGAATGAAACCAGACTATTGTAATAATTTTGATGATATGCATTGTGGTACAATTGTGCACTAACATCTATCATGCTACATGTCATGTGCTTTGATATTACAAGTCATGTGTTTTACATGTCATGTAATTTGATATTACAAGTTATGTGTTTTAATATTACAGATCATGTGTTATGATACTACATGCCATGTACAGTCATGGAAATACAAGTATGTTATCATGAATTGAAAAATAATAAGTAAACAAACAAATGAAAAATAAAATTTTTATGCGCATAATTCATTATGAACACGGGGACGTGAGAAACTATATGATGAATAAGAGTCTTACCGTATAAATATTGATTGTATTGTTAGGACCGGGATTCTTTTACTGCAGCGGCCTGGGTAATTACTAGATCACCAATTGATATTTACCCAGAGTGGTATGTCCGTTACTGTAATACAGTATGGAACTTAATTGTAGTGCCTAGCAGCATGTCATGGTTCAGCGCCATGAATATTGTGGCCGGGTCCCGGGTATGCACGGGAATTTATACAACAATGGAGAATAGCGCTATCTTATCCATTAATACAGTTTCTATAATTAAATTGGACGATAACTGATACCAATAGAATATATGATTAAATAGATAGAGTAGTTATTGTCATGTTTATTTATTTATACATTTATTTATGCTTGTCTTCGTGTTAATTTATATGTTACCTTCACGTTAATTTATATGCACATAAACAACACTGACATAAACATGCTCATGCACACTGATATTTAAATGTGTACTTGTACATAATTTCCTCTTTTTAAATGTATTATTTACTGGGTTTAATCCTCTGGGTTTTGAACCCAGATTTGGAACGTGAAGAAGGGGATCCAGCCCCAGTTGAAGACCCGTACTTCGTTGGACAGATCGAGTGACAATAGACAAGCGAAGTACCCCTGAAGAACTTTTGTATATTTTGTTTATATTTCCTTTTGTCTGGGCACTGCTTTTCTCTTTGACGCTTTTGTGTTCATATTTAAAGCAGTGTGCCATTTTATGTAATAAACTTTTTGTATAAATGAAATCTTTTCAGTTTCAGACATGTTATTTACTTATCTGATTGTGCCAGTAGTTACGGTTATTCCAAGATCCTGTGACTGTTGGATTGTCTAGTGAAAATAATAAGTAACGTCCTCCGTTTTGGGAAGCAGCTGAAAAACGGGAGCGTTACAGTAAGGGACTTGGCCATAAGATTGGATAATGTCCGATTGCTCCGGCCAGAAAACAGAAGCCAAAGCTCGCTCCCAACCACGCTTCTGACTTGATATCAGTTAGCCGAAGGAAGGAACATATCATGGGGCCAGGAAGGCTCGCAAATGGTGCAACCTCAAACATTGCAACAAAGGAAGATAGCAACATGGAGTAAGAAATGCCGGTGCCCATCTCAAGAACAAAACCTGTAGCCTTTATCTCGGTATTGGATCATGCCAGAGAGGAACAACAACGGCTATCCAGAACCTTGGGGGTCTTGTATCCCGGCCATGAAAACCCCTCGATGGAGGACATAAGGGAAGGACTGGTAGTTATGTCAATGGAGTTTGCAAGCTTCAAATGGATACTTCATGACGGGGAAAACAAATTCTTGACTTATTTTCCTATAGAGGCTGGTTTATCATTTGCGGCCAACAGGATTTCGGTGCCATGCAAAGATTACAAGGCGGGTTTCAGGGTGTGTAGATGGAATGGAGAAGAAAATGGTCAGTTCTACTCCTTCCCGATGGTGGCATGGATAGAGATCAGAGGCCAGCCTGTCCATCACTGGAATAGATTTCAGCAAGTTGTTAATCAAATTTGCACACATTATTGACATTGACGAGGATACCAGTCTAAAATGGAGATTGGACTGTGCTAGAGTTAGGGTGGGCTATAATAACCTAACGGCGATCCCGTCACAGTTCAACGCGACACTGGGAGGCCTGCTCTATACAATCAGGCTAAAAATTACACATAAACTTTCCAAGATCAGTTCGTCCACGGTGGGTCTTGAGGACGTCGCGGTCACCGGCGAGATTGGGGGTTCCGATCGGCCGTCGACCTGGATAGTTAACCTCCCTGCTGGAAAACGACGAAGTTTCGCATGGAAGAGAATTGGTAGCAGTTCGGAAACAGAGAAGGAGACCACCTCAATAAGGCCGCCAGTCAACAAACAACTAGAGGCTAGAACAGTAACAACTTTCGGAGTTGGAAAGAAGAAGACCATCGATCAAGAAAGATATCGGGTTGAGGGATAACTGTCTCCGCCGACTAGCATGTAGGAGCCCTCTTCCCAAGCTTCTCCACCCAAGGCAAGTCAAAACCCTAACTTTCGGATGGGAAAGAAAAGCGGTCCACAGGAAGGGGAAATGGTGCGGATGACTGGCGACCCACTGGTCTTCGACGAAAAAAGCTCCAACTTTGGGATCTTGAGAAGGGATGAAGTAGGGAGACTTTTTTTGGATACTAAAGAGATCGGTTTACTTACCTCTTTGGAGAAGCCGACAAATTTACCTGTCGACACGAGAGATGACAGTGTAGGGTGGCCGGATCTAAAGCAGAAGGGGAAGATGGAAGACAGTAGAGGCCGAAGGGAAGGATTTGGGGAAGGAAGTCAAGCAGGCAGAGAGGTTGGGGAGGAGTCCCGAGATGATAGGGACTATTCACGATTTGGGAAGGGGGAAGACCGGAATGGGCTCTTTAGTCCTCATTTAGAGGGTTATAGCATTAACATTGGGTCCCATTCACATGGGGAATCAGGGGAAGATAAAACAAATGAGGGAAATATGAGTGGGAAGGGGCTTTTTCGTCCATTTTTAGAAGGAGATAAGAATGCTGATGGGACCCAATTTCATGGGGAATTAGGAAGGGAAAAAATAAATGAATGAAATTTGAGTGGGACTCATTCTTCTTTAGGGAAGCCAAGAGAGGCCCGCATGAATGATGGAATTATGGAGGAGGCCTGTAATATCTTGGGGAGAATAGTGGGGAACAACAGGCTAGCTGAAGTGGAAGGAATTTCTAATTCCACAAATTTAGATAAGATGGGCTTGGATGGAGCTCAAAACCCAGATACGGTTTTGGAGATGGAAAACACCAATAAGGGTGGAGCTGTTGATTTACAAGAAATAAACAGACCGAATGGTGAAGGGACATCCAGAAGGCAGTTGAATTTTAGTCAAAATTTTTCTGAGAAAAATATGGAATACACGGATTTGCTTGCAACATTAAACAATTTTGACAAAGATTTTGCAAAGGATACTATGACCAAACTCCTCGAAAATATTATGTGTAAAGAAAATTTGAGGCAAAAGAAGCGTATCAGGAAAAGACAACCTTCCAGACTACCTAAGCGTATCAGGGACATATCGAGGATGCTCAGTAGAGAAACACATATGCCATTGAGGATAGAGAAAGACACAACAGAAGCGAGGATAGAGAAAGACACAACAGAAGCAATACTAGCAGCGCTTGACAACCCAACCAGAGTTCAGACAGAGGAAACAGATATCCAATTTCAGGATGGAGGGAGTATGCGGGATAAGGGAGATTTGGCAGAGGAAGAAAGGCTGGATGGTTTAACGGGCCAGGGTGGATATGCTAAGTCCCTAATCACGCCTTCCAGGAGGAGCAAAAGATTGGAAGATAAGAGAGGTGGCCAACATTACCAGCTGGACCAGGTTGCAATTGCAGCTACTAAGCGAAAGGCAGAACTGACGGCTACTAACCTTGAGTTTAATATTCTTAATTGTGTGCCTGATGATGTATTAATTGCTTTAGCCCATACCTGTGGCATTGAGTTGGGAGTAGGAAGCACGGACCAAATACATACTCTCACGATGTTAAAAAACCTAGAGGCTGTGTCTTTAGAAGACCAGAATGAGGCCATCTTGCCTTAGAGCACAGGGTAGGGCCGTTCGTGGAGAAGACAACTCACTTGTTTTGATGAATTGTATTTTTTGGAATGCTAGAGGGTTGGGGAATCCGGTCAAACGACGAATGGTTGCGAAAGTAATACGCATCAATAAAATTGATATTGTGTATATGGAGGAGACAAAACTATCTGATTCTGATTCTCAGATTTTGGGTTCATTTGCTTCTAGGAAATTTTACAATTTTTGCATTTTGAACATAAGGGGAGTATCAGGTGGGATCATAATTGGGATCAATAAAAAATATCAGATTCTGAACTCCTGGGTAGGAGAATATTCTTTGTCAGTTAGGGTAAGGAGACTAACGGATGGATGGGTCCAGGTGGTAACTGCAGTGTACGGACCAAGTGAGAGAGATTTGCGCACTCAATTCTGGAAGGAAAAGGGAAGACCGGTCACGCAAGGATAGACAGGAGTTCAATAACCTCATTAGCCAACTGGACCTCATAGATTTACCACTGTCGAATCGGCTATTCACATGGTCAAATATGAGGCTTAACCCAATTATTGCTAAGTTGGATAGGGTACTAGTCTCGGACACTTGGGAAGCGAAATTTTCCCTAGCAGAGATTTACTCCCTTTCGCGATCGACTTCAAACCACAAGCCAATCATGCTCATTGCTGGAGAGAAGGAACAAAAAACACAGAAGCATTTCCACTTAGAAAGATGGTGGCTGGAATATAAAGAAGTACACGACCTGATTAGAGAAAGTTGGGGTCATCATACAGGAGCCAGAGATGCGGCAGCAAATATTTGTATTAAACTGCGTCGTTTACGGAAGGTATTATGGAGACGGGAAAGACGCCTCCGAAGAGAAGGGAGGAGCGAGAATGATGACATTTTGAAGGAGATGGACATTTTAGAAAAAATGGAAGAGAGCCGCAACTTGTCATTGGATGAGAACAACAGACTACTACGTCTACGAAGAAAACAAAAAGAAATATATAAAAGAGAGGAGTTACGATGGAGGCAAAGAGCTCATGTTACTTGGCTGAAGGAGGAGGATGCAAATACTGCATTCTTTCATAAATGGGCAAACATGCGACATAGAATGAACAAAATACATTAACTAACGGTAAAGGATAGGCAAGTTATCGGGGATGCGCTGCAGGAACACGTGTATCATCATTTAAGCGACTGTTTGGCAGGACGAACACATTTTGTGTTCATCTGAAAGAGGAAGCTTGGGAAAAGGAGGTGGAGCTCTCAGATCTTAAAGAAGAGTTTCGGGAGGAGGAGATTAAAAGAGCGGTATGGGAGTTAGGCTAGGATAAGGCGCTAGGTCATGACGGATTTCCTCTATTCTTTTTTAAATTATTTTGGGAAGACGTCAAGAGGGATTTAGTTTGGCTAATGGAAGAGATATTTTGGGGGATAAGTAGACTCGATAGAATCAACTACTCGGTCATTACCCTAATACCGAAGAACTGTTCGCCGAGACAAATTGGTGATTACAGACTGATTGCATTGTTGAATAGCTCTATTAAAATAGTGTTGAAAGTACTGGCTAATAGATTAGCACCAAAACTGCAGTTATTGGTAAATGACTATCAAACGGATTTTATTGCCGGCAGAAATATCTTAGAAGGGGTGGCTACGACATATGAAGTCATCCATCAGGGTAAGAAACCCAAAATAAATGGTTTTATGTTGAATCTAGATTTTGAAAAGGCATATGATATGGTGAATTGGAATTGCCTGATGGAGACTCTCAGACATAGGGGATTTGGAGCGAAATGGAGATTATGGATTGAAACTTGGCTATATTCCGGAAAAACACAGGTAATAGTAAACGACACAGTGGGAAAGAAAATACTTTTGAAAAGGGGTCTAAGACAAGGTGATCCCCTCTCTCCGCTATTATTTGTCTTGATAGCAGACAGTTTAAACTCTATACTTTAGAAGTTGAAGAAGAAGGAAGAAATAGCAGATCTCCCAGGGGCTCCCTGTAACGGCCACTTTTCATTGTGTTCATTTCACTTCAAAAAAAAAAAACTGAAAATAATAATAATAATAAATATAAATATATATTGAGATTCATTTGGATATAAATCTGAATAGTTGAGAGAAAATCGGATAGAAATCTAAATAGTTGAAAGGAAATCAAATCTTAACCAAAAAAATATTTTTGTTGGATCTCAACTAAGTAGGCTATATCTTAATCCAAAACCTCATTTCCATCCCTCTTCTGGAATGCTGAGAAATTGGAACGCTTGCAGGACGTACGGGAAGAAGAAGAGCGGAAGCAAGGAAGGGGAACGACTCAGCCAAAGGTGAGTTTTTAAACTCACTTAACATGCTATGCTTGTTCTTTATATAGTTCCTATTTTATTTAGATGCATAAATATTAAATCGAAAATAGCCCTCTAATATTTGTTAAAGATTGTCTACGAATTTTGTTAAAAATAGATCTATGAATTTTACAATCGTGATTGATTAGAACATTCATATTATTTTATTTTAGGCGAAAGTATTTTTGACAAGGGATAAATTGATAATAAGTTAATTCTATTGACTTCTATACTGATACGTCTCTTTTAGTAGCTACACAAGCCGGTAGATACAACTCACTACTTAGTATTCAAATCGTTGGGTACTGCACTATTCTTTTTTTTCTTTATTTAATACAAAGTATTCAGTTTCGGTTTACTGTTTTGATTGTTCTACTCGTTCCTATTCTCCTAGATATAACCTGACCTGTGCTTAACAATATACCATTAAAACCCTTTGTTCCCTCGGTCCCATGAACCAGACTATGATAGTGTGGTGTTTGTTTAGAAGCCGTGAAAGGTTGGAGTGTCTGCCAGTAAATTTACGGCATATGACATTTATTACCATATTCCATTACTTGGCTTTGGATGCATACAACAGTTGTGATCTTTGTAATTATGTCTTGACTACAGGATCCCTTGCATTCTTGTTTAAGGAATAGTTTAGAAACTGATTACCCAAATTAGGTACATGTTTGTCCCTTGACATTTCTGACTAGGTTTCAATTGCAGCTGTGTATGGTCTGTATCTTAGTTCATGTTGACTAGGTTTCAATTGCCTTGTTCTCTTAAGATTTGCATATCAGTAATTAGACTCGTAGGTGTATGTTTGACATTCATTTGCCTTGAGGGCTTTGGTTTTGGTGGGGCGGTTTTGATACATCTCTTCTTGCTTCCATAGTGAACAAACAAAGGTCAATTTTCGGTTTATATGCAAGGTACCTTGGTAGCAGATGTACGGTGTATGGTATGTGTATAAATGAATTACATCCTCTCTGCATAGCTCTGGTGAATCTCTTTATATACATATTTCATATAATTTTGATAAATTCTTCACAGTTATCATAGTTTTTTTTTCATATTACTGTCTCTTGAATAGAAACCAGTTTCCTTGTTGATTTAAGCTATTCGGAAGTTCTTCTAATGTCTCACCAGTTGTGTTTGTGTATATAGCTCGCGGACAATGTCTTACAGATTTTCTTCTTCACCTTCTTCTTCGGCTTCCGCTTCCGCATCTTCTTGTGCTTCTTCCGCCTCCGCTTCCGCATCTGCTTGTGTTTCTTCTTCACCTTCTTCTTCTGCTTCCACTTCCGCATCTCCCTGTGCTTCTTCCACTTCCACTTCCGCATCTTCCTGTGCTTCTTCCGCTTCCGCTCCCGCATCTTCTTGTACTTCCTCTTTCACTTCCGTTTTCCACTTCCACTTCCACTTCCACTTGCTCATGTGCTTCTTCTTCATCTTCTCTTTCCCCCTTTCTATGTTCGGATGCGGATGGACAAGGCGACTCGGCCGTCGGCGATATCGGCTCTATCGATCTCTGCCACTGCCTCATCGGATTGAAGGGTTTTTCCTCACCTTTATTTTTGTTTTATTTTTATTTTTTTTTTTACTTTTTGGGTGCTTGATTTCTCCTTTCCGTTTCTATTTCCCGTGAGGGGATAAATTTTTTTGGGGGAGCATTTCTAAGTGCACACATATCTACTAGTGAGCATCCTCTCCCTATGTTGGAATTCACCTTAACTATGTAAGTATTGGGTACGCACCTAGAACTACCTCCACTTTTCAGAACCTTTAGGGAGTTCTAAATGCGCATATATTTCACTCGTGTACACCTTTTTCCTATGTTGTAGACCATCTCACGTGGGTGCGCAGTTATAACCACCTCAAATCAAGAATGCTGCAGCCCATGGTTTTGGTTAATTGCTAAGTGAGCACACACTTTTACTTGTGAACACCTCCTTGTGTTGTACATCTCTTTAACATGTGTGCGCACTTAGACCAACCCTAAGTTCAGTGAAATGCTGCATTTGGTTTCGGTGATGACTAAGTGCGCACACATAGACCTAGAGAGCACTATTTTCCCTATGTTGTAAATCACCTTACGGTGTGTTATGTGGCGCGCATTTAAAACTACCCCGATTTCTTTTTACATGTAACTACTATTGTTATCTGAACCCACAGACATGTTATTTTAAGAGTGATTAAATAAAATCCACACGTTTATATTTTTTGAAATATGCATATAATTCAGAAAGTTATGTTATAAGTTTTAATTTAAATTTTTATTATATATTGAAAGGAAAAGAAAGATAACACTGATATGAAGTAAGATAAGACACTGTTTAAATGCAAACTGCTACTGTATATGATTGGTGATAGATAATTAACCACTGTAATGTTATATTGTTCCTCAGATGTCACTGTTATTGTTATTGTACCCTGAACTTAATCATTATCACCAATCTACAAACTGAACTGAAATTTCTGAGAATCACCAATTGATACTAAAATTTGACAGTTAATACCGAACCTGATATACACTGGGGATTTGGGGAAAATTTAGGTTCATATAAATTAGACGGCTGAACGTAACTTTACTGTGCCACTGTTTCCCACTTGTGGGAGGATCGGGATAGGCTCCAAGCAATTTACTGCGCCACTGTTTCCCATTTTTTGGAGGATCGGGATAGACTCCGATCAACTACTGTTCCGTTTTTCCGGAGGTAGACGGGGATGCGTTCAGCTCAGCTATATTCATATTTTCTTGAATTTTCAAATACCATAACTAAAAGACATTAACCGTAAATATTTAAAAGATATCGATTAAAATAATAGTAATGATAAGTATAAATACGTAAAACCTTCCGTCCTTCATTTGCATGATTGTTCCTGACATTGAGATATTATTATTCATTATTTTTTTGTTGTTCTTTATTATTTAATATTGGATCACTTTGCTGACGATCCTGGTTATGCATGACCAGATGCAGGCTTCTATCAAGAGGTAGATCCACCAGTGGCAGAACATGATATGTTGTACTTCCAGGAACAAGCAAATCTGCATGAGTGATTACTTCCTTTTGTTAGCTGCTTTCTCTTTAGAGAAATGTAATAAGTGCACATGGCGCTATATTTAATTTCATATGAGACAGTCTTTTTCTTTCAGAAAGAATTTATCTATGGTGACATTGCAGATTTTATTTGAAGGAATTTGTTATCTCTTTGTTTTTTAAAAAAAAAAAAATTCATTTATCTTTGTTTGTCATTCATATTAAATTACAATAGTGACTGTAAAATTTCGTTGAAGCTCGTCGAGTTATCATTCGACGCCGAACGTTCCAGCTTTCCACACTACGGGAAGTGGGGCATTACACTCCCAATATGTCCTTTGTTCATTGACAATATGCAGATGATATACTGATTTTTGGAAGGGGTAACATACGAGAGGCTATAACCTTAAAATGGGCTCTCTTCTGTTACGAGCCTTGGTCGGGTCTAAAAATAAACTTTGCTAAGAGTTCATTGATTTGTTTGGGAGCAAGAAACTTGTCCATGCAATTTAATTAGGGAGGTATTTCGCTGTAAGGAGGAGTATTTTCCGATCACATACTTAGGTATACTGGTGAAATCAAGAAAACCATCGACAAAAGATTGGCTCTCCCTCTTGAATTGCTTTGAGAAAAAGTTGGAAGGTTGGAAAGGAAAATACCTGTTATTGGGTGGGAAGGTTGTGATGCTCAACACGGTACTCTCCTCACTCCCGCTATATTTAATATCATTTTTCATAATGCCAAGATGGATGCGAGAAAAAATCGACCGAATAAGAAAAAGATTTCTTTGGAATGGAGTTGATGCATCATCTAACAAATACCACCTAGTCCCATGGGGACATGTGTGTAGGCCAAAAGATGCGGGAGGTTTAGGGGTCGTTGATTTCAGAACCTTTAATTTGTCCCTTATGACAAATGGTGGTGGTATCTAATTTCGAGGAACTAGGACTCGCTTCAGAAGTTATTACTCAACAAGTATGGCCCGAAGGGAGGCATGTTGCATGGGGAAACAAAGAAAAAGTATAATACATCGGTCTTTTGGAAGGGGATGTTAGTAGTAAGGCATTTAATTTGTCACAGTTTGGAATACAAACTGGGCAAGGGAAACAAGATAGCCTTCTGGTATGACAGATGGTGTTCGCAACTCTCTCTAAAGATATTATATCCAGATGCCTTTCAAAAATTCAATGATAAAAATGCCAGTGTTTGTGACAATTGGGGCCGCTCAAGATGGAGATGGAATTCAACAGCATTATTTGGACATGATTTTGTTAGAATAAGACTGCTTAAACAGTCCCTGAGCGATTTAGCCCCCTCTCCATCAGAAGAGGATAGACCAATTTGGAGATGCAAGAAAAATGGTAACTTCACAGTGAAATCCACATACCGGCATTTCATAAACGGTGGAATCATCTCTGCAAATACTGCATGGATTTGGAGAGCTAAATGCCCTTAGAAGGTCAGATTTTTTTTTGGCTAACTTGTAAAGATACTCTCCTGACCTAGCCATAATTACAAAAAAGAGGTTGGCTTGGCCTCAACATCTGTATATTATGCAAGAGCGATGCAGAATCAAGCGAACACATCATATGTAATTGCTCGTTCTCTAAAAGTACATGGGAGTCGTGTGCTAGGGCATTAGGATTGTACATCGATACTGCATTAGATGAAACTATTTGGAGGAGACTTGATAGGGGGGATAATGATAGCCATAGGCTTAGAAGTGTTATTGCGGCATTTTGCTGGAATATATGGAGAGAGCAAAATAATAGATTATTTAATGATAACTATCATTCTATTGAGTATTGTGTGAGACTCACCGTTTATGATTTCATTATTTGGACAGGTATTCTCTCGGATGAGGAGAGACTTCACTTATTAAGTGGCTCTTCGGGAAATGATGTTGATGGCACTTCACCAGATGAGGAGTAGCGATCTATACCAGAGGCACGAGAGCGGACGGACTGATCATGGAATGTCCCGTTTGCTGGATCATTGTATTTTTATTTTGTTTTGCTTCTTTTCTTTTTAGTACTTTTTAATTTTTGTTTTGTAAACTTATTATTGGGCCACTCCACTTGTGAACCCTGAATACTTCTGTTCTGTTATTTTCTCCTTAATGGAATGCGGAGGGCTACATCCGCCGTTTAACGTCAAAAAAAAAAGTTTTATCCTTTCTGATGGGATTATAAAGTCTCGTAAACAAAACTTCTAGGTTTGATTTTATTGTTAGGAATTTTACTAGATTTTGTTTGTTTTCTATTAATAAGCCTTGTAAACAGAACTTTAGCAAATTATGGTATGAAATTGAAAATTAAAACCCTAGCACGTCGATTTACTACAGTTTTGGAAATCGTGGACTTGTTAATTTGTTCTTTCTCAAATCCATCGAAATCCCTAAATTTCATAGTCAAACCCTAATTTTCCTTTTCACAAACCCTAATTCTGCTTTCATCATGCGTCAATTTCCTTCCAAATCTTCCAACTTTAGTTCGTCTTTTCACTTAAGGAAACAAAAGAATTTATAAAAATGGGTAATTATGTATCATGTCAAAAACTAGGTCTTTACAAGCTTACCTCAATTTCACTAATTCCACTCCCACCTCATACATGAGCATTTCAGCACCAACAACTAATTAACAAGCGCTGATCAATAGTATAATCAATTGATTTCACTGAAAAAGATCAAAAAAAATGAGACTAACAGTAGAAAAAGGGATTAGGGTTTGCTCACCTTTTGTTGCTAAACTCTCTGAGTAATTTCCTCCAACATTTTGCAGCTGCGCGAAGAAGTTTAGTATTCTTTGTTTTGAGTCGAGAATTGGCGGTTACTGCTAAGGATTGATTTGTCCGCAGCGGCTCATTTGACTGCGATCGCAAGGATCGGATGATTCTATGGAATTTTTTTTCTCAAGAGCGGCGATGCTTAATCTAATAATTAATTTAGATTTACTTTCTTTTTTTATAAAAAAACTATTTTTATCACTTAAAGGCAAATAAAATAATTACAAGTTTATCTTTTCTTTTTTTTTTTACCAAAAAAAGACATCCTTAACCCAAATTTCTTAGTGAGCCACTCTCTCCGCTTTCATTGCTGCCGTTACCACTGCTACTGTTGCCATTAATGCTGCTGCCACTGATGTTGTTGATGCTGCAATTACTATTGTTGTTGCGGTTGTATAGACAACGAGAGGAAAGGCGATGAGGCTCACTGAGAAATTGGGGCTCATTGAGAATTAACCTTCTGGTCCGTGAATAATTTAATTTTTTAAACTATTATTACTACTTAAAAAGTAATTATTAAAAACAGTTGTTACTACTAAATAGAGTGAAATAAAACTCAACCCAATACTCAATTGAAGGTTCCGTTTACATGTTTTTACATAAGATTTTATATTTATTAAATTGTTTTTTTTCAAAAGCAAATAATTAAATTTATTATTTTGCATATTTCTTCTTAAAAAACTAGTCTGAAATTCAATTAGAGTCCTCCTAAAAGTATATATAATTATTTAAATACTTTTTTTTAAATTATAATTATTATAAGATAAGTAATTCTTTATAAATTTAAAGCATTAAAGTATATTTTATTTTATAATGAGCCCTGATGCTCATCTTAGTTGGTGTTTATTGTATTAAGGACTTGTATTTGGTAATTGAAAAGGGAGAGAAAATTTAAATTTTGGTCAAAAATACTAATTGCGTTGGTTCAATTTCAACAACTAGTTTACATGAAAAATAAAAAGAAATTTGTGGATAAAATAATTTAAGTTTGAGGTACATGAATTCAATTTCCTTATTTCAATTTTAAGTTTATTTTTAAAAACCAGAAAGCTAAAAAAAACAGGGGAAAAAAATTGGTATGGATTTGAAGAAAATTCAATGGGTGCCTTAGAAATTATTAGATTTTTTTTATTTTTCATTTTGCAAGGCTGAAAAATGAATTCAGGTGGAGGTGTGTATTTTATTTTATCATGAGAATATTTTTTGATGATTCAGCCAAAAATTGAGGTGATGGGAGATGAGAACGGGCGAGTTACATGTCCTATTCAAAAATTAAAATTTAAAATAAAAATTTTATCTTTCTAATTTGTAAATTTGAATATAACACACCTTTAGGAAAATTTTGTTTGATCAATATAAAATTAATTAAGTCTAGAAATTTATATTTTCTATGTTTATTTAATTATATTTGTATCCTAAGATAATGTATGCTTATTCGTAACGATAAAGTTTGTACCCAAGCTCTAGTATGGACGTAATGAAAGAATTAAAAAGGGTTACTAAAAAATTAGAATTAATAGAACAACATATAAATAATCTAGAAGAATGTGATGATGAGAGGCTCGAACTCGAATATTCTCATCTCTATGGGCTAGAGAGCCTATAATTACCAAATCTGGGCTGAATATGAGACGGACTAAAAGCCGATAATATCGAATTGAGATCCAGCCCAGAACCGGTTGATCGTTGGCGGTTATTTGAAATCAGGACCGGCGAGGACGAGAGTTTCTAAAGGGGCACACCATCTTTACCAGTGAGCCCACTTTGAGGTTATTTTTGATCTGGAGGACAGTTATTAAGTAGGCTCACAAAGAAAAATCGTGTTCCCCTTTAGAAACTGCCGCGAGGACCGTTGCAGACCCTGCACGATCTCTCTCTCTCTCTCTCTCTCTCTCCCCCCCCCCCCCCCCCCCCCATTTCAACGAACCCTATCGAAGTACAAAACTGAATTCTCAAAAAATTGAATCCTGATGAAAACTAAAGATGAGACCTTTACCTCTACTTATCTTTCTCCTCTTCGTCTTGGATCTCAGCTCCTATTCAAACTCGCTGGAGATTCTCTCTAAATCGAAACTCGAGCAATGCGCCAAGTCCGACGCCGACAAGCTCGACTGCGAGAAGAAGGTCGTCATCAACCTCGCCGTCCCCAGCGGTTCAGTAAGCAACCCAAAATCTCTCCTCCTCCTTCTTTTTTTTTGATAATTTAATTGGGTTTTTGACAATTAGAGCCAATTTTAGAAAAGCCCTAATTTCTATTTTAGAAAATTTGTATTATGGAAAACAACTAATCAAGAAAGAGCAAATTTTTTATGGGGTTTTGTGTTATTAGGAAAGAATTCCGAAGAACCAAAATCTTGATTGGTGAAAAGTTGAGACCTTCTTTTTTTACTAAGATTGTTGGCTGTTGTTTATAGTTCAATATCTTATAAGTAGAATAGAATCATGGAAAAACCCTAATTATATAAATAACAAGATTGGATCGGATAGGTTATTATTAGGCGAGAATTTCATAAAATCGTGGTCTTGATTGATGAAAGTTGCGATCTTTCTTTTGCTTAGTCCTAGTAAATAACGTTATGTTGGGTCTTTTTCGGGAATCTAAATGAACCTACCCTTCTTCTAAGTGAACTGACCTACTAAGTACCTCCACCCACTGAAAAGAAGGTGTTTTACTAAGTGATCCTACCAAAATTTCTAACTATACCCATAATTAGTGTTCCCTTCTTCTCTCTATTCCCTAAACATAACCCTAACCCTAACTGCTGCCAGGCCCATCGCCGCTTCCCCTAGCCCCGGTCGCCTCTCTCGTGACGGTCGGAGTCACACTCATTTTGGAAAAGCCCCCTCTTCAACCCCAACTCCCTCACCTCCTCGGCATGTTTTTAACTAGAGATTGAAGAAGTCATTATCATCATCAACTTTGTATCCGCTTCCCCTCTTCCTCTTGCTGTAACCCCTTTGCCAGTAGCAATTGCTAAGAATTGAGAGAGACACAACTTATTTGTGCCGTTCTGGGAATAAACCCCAGATAACTAAAACGTCATCCAGGTTTTATGCTCTTAACACCAAATAATTTGTTCGCATTTCAAAACCCGAACAACACAAAGAGGGGAAAACCAACTTTATTGTCCCGGTTTTAATACCCGGAGAAATTATTTCCAAAACACGGAGCCAAATTTTTTCCAAAAAAGTTATGTTTAAATTTTAATTTTATTATTTAGGAAAACTAATATTAATAATATCATTCCTTGTTATTTTTTTAATAATAAATTAAAAATCTGCTCAGGTGTTAATTCCCAGATAGGTTCATAACTCATTTCAGGAAGAAGAGAGGGATTTTCAATTTACTTTTAAAATTAGTTGGGAATTTACTTTTAAAAATAAGAAAAGATAGAGGGGTTTTCAATTAGAGTTTAGAGTTTTGGGTTTTGTTGAATTACATGGCAATTTCTAATGGGGAAGAAGAGGACAACTTAGGCAAAAATACCCAAGTTCTAATCACTTTAAATTTGATAGGTGGGCTCACTTAGAATTTCCAATCTTTACCCTTTTCTCTTCATCTTGTTATAAGCCAAAAATACCCAAGTCAATGTCATGAAAACCACTACCTTGATTATTGAAAGGTTGAATTTTTTTTTTCTTTTTTTTTTTGGGGTTAAAATTTTTGGCTTGGCTTTGTAATCCCGTATCTTTAAGTAGAAGAGAATTATGGGAAATTCTTTGTTTTGAACATAACAGAATTTTGATGGAATTCGTTATTATTATGAGATAATTTCATTAAATTGTAATCTTGATTCGTGGAGGGTGGGATCTTTATTTTTTGTTTATATGCCAGCAGCACCCATGACATGTAAGAAATGAAGGTTTGTTCTTCCTCTCACTTCATTGATATGGCCTTCTACTAGTCCTTTTGTTTTGTTTATAAATGGCAGAGTGGTGGGGAGGCTTCCATTGTTGCAGAACTAGTAGAGGTGGAGGAGAATGACACACAGAAGATGCAAACATTACGTACTCCTCCAATAATAACGATCAATAAGTCAGCAGCATACGCAATCTACGAACTGACATACATAAGGGTATAATAAAAATCCTTCCATCCCACAGATGACTTTTTAAAGTTTTATTCGTCTTTTAAACCAGCTCTTTTGTTAAGTAGAGAAATTTGCTCATCATAATGGTTTCTATGCCTTCTTCTTGCCTGATCTCAACTAGTCTTACAAATATATAGCAAAAAAAAAAAAATCTTACAAATAGAAGACAGCTTTTGTTTCTGCATTTATGGACCAATTAAAGCATAAGCCAACTTTATGTCTTTATAAGTTCTAGACTTTTCATATAATGAGGTATGCATTCTCACATGTCAATGGTTTAATACTGTTTGAAATGATTGAGTAGACAAGTTTTACGCAGCTTTGCTGTTTTGTTTCGAAGATGTGAAATGACTGAAGTTTTCATGGATTTTTTATATTGAGTAGCAGAATCTAGTATAATTATTGATAGATTTTCCTAGAAATCTGATCATTGCTTGATTTTAAGCAATATGCTATGTTGGTAGAATTGTATGCTAAACCACATGACATAATTCTATCATGTCAATTTATCAGAACTCCCATCTGTCTGTAGTATTAGTATCTGGATACTCAGTATTGAAGATAGTCATCATGTGCTGGAATATGGTTACATAATGACGAGTGGTATAGACATCTTAAAACTTAAACCTCACTTTATGCGAAAATTAAAAGTAATTAATTATTTATGTGGTTTAGAATAAAAGTTTATGTTCCTTTCTTATGAATCAACTTACACCAATGCTTTGTCTAAGTAGTACATAATTGAGTTTGGACAATGTTTAACTCATTTATGGGACGCAGATGCTTTTTCATTTCAAATTGGATAGATGGCTGTCATTCATTGTAATTCACTATGACCCTCTTAATGAAAAATGATGAAATATTTTTTTCACACTGTTTCGTATGAAGTTTTAGAGTGGTGTAAGTTGCTTTTATTTCTCAGTATGAACAAATGAAAGACATCAAAATTATGAGCAGTTAATAATGATTGGAACATTTTGTGCATATAGTCTGTGCTTTAAGGAGATCCAACTTACACTTACCCTGAGTGTCAAAATATCTGACATTTCTTGGATATGTAAAATTATCTCAACTTCTTAATATATAGTTGTACCTGACTTGGACAACAATTTTTTTTTATTATATGTGCAAGTACAATAGATGTCATGCTATTTTCTTTCAAGTGCCTTTGTTTGTAGCCTGTAACTAAAGAATAGATAAGAATAGCCATAGCCTGCGAGTGGGGCCAACTTAATGCCGCAATTAAGAGTATTCCTTTATTCAGACGTATCATTTTTTGTCCCTCTCTCTTTTTTGCATGTATGGTTTTACTTTCTTTATATCCTTTTGCCCTTTTTTCTTTAAGTGTATCACTCATTCCAGGGAACTTTTGTAGATTTGATACTGTGTAATATGTCGTATCTTGCCTGGAATGAATCCAAGTATATGATATATATACTTTCACTTTTACCCCTTTTACATATAGTTCCTTGATCAGCCTAGCAAAACAGTGTGGATTTATCACGAAATCATCTAAGTCCAGCCTTTGAAATGCAAACTACGCTGTCTTGCCAAGAAATGCTACATAATCTAACAGATACCATCAATCTATGTCAATTAGACTTCATTTTTCTGAAATTTAAATGAGCCACAAGATGAAATTATCGAGATAGATTTCACTAATGATTGATGGCCGTTGGAGGCATTATCATCTAAGGCAACTGGGCCACCCCCATCCTAAAGCACCCCTACCCCCAAGCACACATGCACGCATGTACTAAGTGATAGAGCCATAGTGACTTGATAAACATGTTGGAAAAAGAAACCTTATTCACATAACTACCCCAAATGTTTTTACAAAGTTCTTGATTATGGGTATACAAAGTTATTATTATATCATATCCGCAGATGTTGTTTCTAAATTATATATGGTTTAATATATTCTAGAATTTTGCATTACTTGTATTTGTTTTTTACATTATTAGTTACTGGAATATTATCTTCATTATCGGTGTGAGTATCAGTACTTAACATTTTTCGATGTGTGTTCTTCAGGATGTTTCCTATAAGCCTGAGGAGTTTTTTGTTAAAACACGCAAATGTGAACCAGATGCTACTGCAAAGGTTGTTAAAATCTGTGAAAGGTAAGGATTGTTTACCATCGTGTTAGGATGTATTTCATGGTGCTCTTTTCTTTTATTTCTATTGGTGAAACTCATTGCTAGCTTGTATTCTATATCAAGGTTGTGCTTTTGCAATTTAACTCTATTTATGCAATGACTTCTTTTTCATTATTTTCTTATTCCTTTTCTTCACTTGGAGTTTGTTTATTCAGTAGCACTTAACCAATAAATGTTTCTATGATGCTTGTCTAAAGGCTAACAACAAATTTATAGTCCATCCATACTCAGATCTATGTTTTGTTAGCTACTATGATGATGATGATTTCAGAGGATATGTTGTAAGTTGAAATAGACAACCTTTTCCTTTGTTGAGTGTACAGTTTGATATAAATGATGACATAATATAATGAAAGTTAAGTGGTGATATGAACGTAATATGCAATAAATCTCCGGGCTTAAGTCCAGCAGCATCAACCACCCCCTTTCCCTCCCGTATTTTGGAATTTCGTTCACTACTATTGAACTTACACTTTGCGCTAGTTCCTTTTCTTCACCAGAGTAGTGTCCCTGTGCTTACGAAAGTCAATCCAGATTACCATAGTGCAATCCCCTAGAGGATTACAGATAAATTTTGAAATGGTTCTCTGAAGAATTAGTTAAATATGGTGAACAATAAATGGAAGTGAGTAGGGAAAATGGGAACTGAAGAAAGTGGGCCTCAAGTCTTTTACCGATTTAGCATTGAGATTTTTGCCAAAATTACTTAGGATCCCTATTTATACCCTGAAGAGAGTCATAGTCATTAATGAATAGTGTGCATGTTTAGAAGCTGATAAAAAATCTAGTTTAACAGATAGTTTCTATTTAACAAAAAAACTGATAGTTTCTCAAATTATCATAAGAACATTATTCATTCAATTAAATTTTTTTTCACAGACAGAACTATGACATGTTTCCTTTAGTATGTGCTACATTTTTGCAATGATATATTTCACCTTCATTCGAATATAAGTTAAGGTGAAATGTCAATGTAACTTTGCAAAAATTAATAAACAAGAAGGTTTTATACTAATCTAAAACGACTTCAGCCTTATTTTATGAAGTTCTAAAGTTAATCCCAAGCTAAGATTTCCTGGCTGATCAATATAGGTAGAGAACATGTTCCTTTTCTTCCTTACTCTCAATTATACCATATTAATTGCCTTAAAGAAAGAAAAGTAAATACATGCACTTGCAGTTACACTCACATAGATTGATATTGAAGTTTTCTTGAATATTGACTTTTGACTCTTAAGCATTAGACTTGCATTTTGAGCTGGCTTCTTGGATATCTAGAAGGCACCTCTAGATTTTCCAATATCACAAGGAAACTCTAGATTACTATGTGATATGGTTGCTATAGTAATTTGCATATATGGGGCACATTCCAAAGAGCCTAGTAGAATCACATAGTCAACCTTTATCTCTACTTATAGGAAATCTCAAGTTGTTGATGAAAAGCCAAGCTGTATCTCTATTGTAAATTGTAAACATTCTCAAGACAGACTACTGAAAACATTTAAATTTATTACTTTAACTTTTCTGAAGTCTCGATGCTAAATAGTTCGGAAAACATTTTATCTTCTCCCTCTGTTACTGCAATGCAATCAGCTGAACCCAGTTTTATTAATAGTTCCTAGATAGCTGGATCTTTATTGGATCTGAATCACAATATATTATTCACATAAGTGCTTGAACTGCTCATTTTTGGACTATCAATCTATGGAAAGTACCTAAATATCTTACTTGACGTTACAAATGTCAAAGTTACATACTTACATGATAAAATCTTCCATCTCCTGGGATCTGGGGGAGACCAGCTGTCCTTCTTTCTCCTCATGAAGTAACTGAATCCTTATCCAACAGTTTCCTCATCTGCAACCAACTGTACAACCCAAAACTAAGTCCATGACTTGAAAATATGTGATGAACTTCTAATAACACCAAGATTTCTGTAACAAATTAAACTACTAGTTTCAGATTTTGCAATCAGAAAAATATAGATCTAAGTAGAATTGGTCAAAGTGAAACTATATCAACGACCCTTACTAACAGAATTGATTGCACTGGGTTAGTAACAGAAGCAAAGGTACCAAAATAAAAGAAATTAAATAAGCTTTTAATCTAAACATTGCCTATGAATGAACATGATTGGGTCCTCCAAATTTGCTTCTACACTGAACTTACTGTCCTTATTTCATGGCAGGTTTATATTTATATGGGCTTGGTTTCCCATCTTGTTAGTGACGTGTAGATGCACATCATGTGCAGTTGTCGTTTTTCTTTTTTTCTTAAAAAAAGTAACCTGACGATTAATTCTTCTTCTTGAAGTTGATTCCGTTGGTGATATCAAGGCTAGATGTCTGAATGACCCATACATTTTACCTTTTTCTTCTATTTAATACTTCTCATTCAATGGATATTGTTGCAATACAGTCATTTTGGAAGAGTTTGTTTCTAGGCTTACATCATTTTGTTTTTATTGCATTACTTTTATTCATCTTTCTTGCAGCATATTTTCTTAAAAGTTGCAAAGGGATTGGTAACAATAGTACGAAGTCATGCTAAAACTTGCTACTTTAATATAGTTTTGTCTTGCATAGATAGGATTTCTATTTGTTTTGAATCCATTAGTATTATTGTAATTGGAATAGCTTGGGTTTTTTTTTTGAAGCTATGAACGGGCCAAAGGAGTACATATTGAATAATTCTCAAAACTCCCTCTTAAGTTACGTGTGGATACACGGCTAAAAAGTATTGCTAGTTGCTGTGTGATACTTGATAGATTCACATCAATTTGTAAATTCTGCCTTGAACTATTCAAGATTTGATTTAAATGTTTCATATACCTGCTGCATGTTATATGAAATTAGTTTCCTTCTATGTTATTCAAACAGTCCATAAACAAAATTCTTACTGTTAGTTGTTTGCTTTTCATTTTAAATGTTCATTGTTATTCATTGGAAACATTGTTGTTAATAAATATATCACTTTTTAGGTTACGGGATAAAAATGGCCTTATCATTGAGCATACACAGGTAAGAGTTGCTTCACTAACATGAACTGTGTGTGTGTGTGTGTTTTCTCCTTTACAGGAAATTTAGACATTATTCTTACTTGATGTTGTGTTCAATATGGTATGTTCTCACTGTAATATCATATTGTCAACTATTGTTGATTGCAGAGTCATATTCAATTTCATCTTCTGCGAGCTTACATACAACATTGACCTATTCTATCATGTAATTACTGGAGGATTGCTCCAACCTTGAGGTGGAGCATTAGATCATTTTTATATTAGGTCTATTTTAGTTGTTGGGCTTATTGGGTTTAGAACCATTTTTGGTGCTATATAATTGTATCCCTATATGAGTGGCACTCTCACATCAATAAAGATCTGACTATTTTCCAATATGTCATATGTACCGACGAGGCGACAACTTCCCTTTCTTTGTTGATTTACACAGAAAATTTGTCAGCTTCTTTAAAGGAGATGAGATAAGATGCCTTTTGTGCATAATTTTTTTGGGTCATCACACCAGTGATGGTTATGTACCATCATGGAGCTTACCATTATTCGCTATGATGTCTTCTTTAACTCATCTAGCATCCAGAATCCCATATCATAATCAGAGTATATGCAAACACTCATTAAGTCATTAGATTATTGACTTTTGAGCTCACAACATTAGAAAAATATTGCTGTAGGGTAGAGATTCAACCCTATCACTTCTTTTAACTACCAAATTCTTTGTACTCAAGCCCTCTGATGTATGTTATTAACACAGTTCCTAAATCTTGGTGACGAATATTAAATTGTCTAGCATGAACCTATATAATCATATTGGCTAGTTGGGTACCAATTTCTATTTATTCATATTCCAAATTATTTGTATAATGACTGGATATTAGTATAAAATTGATATAGCCGTCCTTAGCTCTGTCTTTGATACAGCTAATATTGCTTGATGAATTTCTCAAGCTTAACTGTTCTCTTTCTTTTGTTAATCTGTTTGACGTACTCATAGTTCTGTTGGTGGCGTCATTTTGCTAGCCAATTTGTTGTCCCTGTGGGCCACAACGTCGTGTTCCTTCCTCTTGCGGGAACTTCTGTAAGTATTTGTACTTTTTTGCCTTTGATTAATTTCTTGTTGTTACTTTTCTACTTTATCGGGGGGAAAAAAAAAAAAATCTAACGTTGCTATGCACCAACAGTTGATGAATTGATGAAAGGGAAGGCCAATACTGCTCATTGTCTACGGTTTCCAGCTGATTGGTATGTATCCAAAGACATATATTGTTTTCCTTTTATATTTTTTACCATTTAGAACTTTTTATAAGTTTTTGGTTTGGAATACTGATACTAGCATCTGCTTAATCGTTATTCTTTACTGCCATATATAAAATTTGGGCGATTTTTGATATTTTTTTACCATTAGAAGGTTGTTGGAGCGGTCCTTTACAATGTATCATCAGTTGGGAATTATGCAAACATGTAATATTATTGAATGTTGCAGATGGATATCATAATTTGAACCTGCATGATCTGCTGGTTTAATGTACATTTTGCAATAATAACAGCCATTCTAGTTCAACCAAAGGCATGTAGTTTACAATAGTAATTTACAGTGGTTCGTTTTCTTTGTGCCGATGATTCTATTGCTTAGATATCAAGCATCATCATTTGTAGCTTTACCTCTATGAGCAAAATGCTTGTGTTATGTTCATTCTTATTCTTCCTTTTCTTGACATAATTTTTTAATTTCGTTTCTTTATACCCTCCCTCGTAAGATGAGATGTTAATATCAGGTAAGTTTCTTTGTTAATGCAAGGTTCCATGTTTTTGGTATTGGAAAGAGATCCCTTGGCTTTAGTGTTCGAATTCAGGTGAAAAAAGGATCTTCTATTTCGGTAGGTTTTCTTGGTATGTGCTTTTGCTATAGGGCACATCACCGTTCTGATTACATTATGATTTTTTCTTCTATTTTTAGAAGTTGTCTATTTTCTATTACATTTTTGGTGCAAGTGCTGTGATTACCTTTTTTTAAGTGTAAAATAGTAGTTATCTTCTTCTTTATTTTCATCATATAAATCAAATAGAAAATAGAATATTGTCGTACATTGTTGAAGTATGGGCTGTGAGACCATGGAAGATGCAAAGAGAGTGTAACACCCCCAAAATATCCCCTATCAAATATTTGGATCCTGAGGAATAAAAGAAAATGATACATCATTTTCTTTTATTCCTCACTATACCACATTATCAATTTCTAATATAATCTCCATCAACTTAATCTGTTAAAAATTAACAAAATTATTCATGATATAGAATTATTAAATAAGTTCAACATCATCCTTCAATGATTTTTCTGCTACAGAACAAAACTATAAATAAATTCTCATGCAGCTCCGCCAAAATAAACTAATTGAATAAACTTAAATTAATCACCAAAGAGTTCTGTCCATCGCTGATGCAATCACTAGCAGAACCCACTTGTCAATCACTGAACAAATTGTTGGGATGAGCAACCAAGGATCAACAAGTAAATGAATCGTAAAATAAGATGGGAACAGAAATGGAGTGGTGATGAATGATTTTTTCCACAGTACAGATTCAATAGTCAACACAAAATTGAGAAATAAATGATATAAATAATATGATTTTTCATGATTCAGACTCCAATTAAAGATAGAATACTACAGTTTTTTTTTTTTCCCCATAATTAACTAATACAAGGGAAATGAATAATCAGACTAGGCCATAAGTACGGTTATCAGTAGCCCTGTAATAGTAGCTTTAATGCTCCTAAAGGATGTGACATGGGCAGCAGACCCAGCTTGCTTCATAGTGCACGAGTGCATACCACATAATTTGTAAAATGGTAGCTTTCATGCTCCTAAAGGATGCGACTTGGGCACAAGACCCAGCCATAGTGTGTACTGCATACCATATAATTTAGCTGATTTTTGGTTCGTGCATATTTTTCAAGAGCGATTCATACTAATCAAAATGTTTATAGATGACTATAGTTATTACCTATATAATTATTAACTATATGCCAATATTTCTTTCTTATATAACTGTGGTGATTGCAATATTTCTTTTCAGGAGGTCATTGTTGGTCCTGAAAATCGGACAGTGCTATCTACTGACAACTTTCTAAGGGCCAATCTGGTCGGTGACTTTGTTGGCTATACAAGTATTCCTTCATTTGAGGACTTCTATCTTGTAACTCCTCGACTGGTATGCTCGACCATATTAGTTTTCTTCTTCGTCTTTATTTTCCTAGTTTCAGATAATTGTGCTTGATTTCATGGTCCAATGATTGCTATTGGTTTTAGTCTTGTGTATTTTATGCTACTATACTTAAGTTGTTTTGCTACTATCTTTTCACTTCAAAGTATTTTCAGTTCCCCACTTCTGTTTTAGAATGAATTTCACCGTACATGGTTTTCTTGCTTCATATGTTTCCTTGATGATAGTGCTATTTGTAGCTTCTTAAGATATAATGGTTTTGGCAGGTATTCTAATAAATTCAGTTTTATACCGAATCTTCTTATAGCTCTTATCATGGACCAGGGTATTGGAAGAGTGTGTTTTCATGTGCATGTGATTGTTAACCCAACCAAATGCTTGTGGTGCATTTTTCAGTGCGTCAATATTTAAACTGTTGTGTTTTTTTTTTTTGCTTGGTCTAATAAGGAAATGTCGTGGATTATTATTTTTCATCCTTCACGGCCACTCTGGTTCTTGAGCAATATGGTAACCATAATAGCTCGATGCCCTCTTTGTTATAGTAATGGATATTCGCTACATGAAGTGGATAGGGTCAAATAAAGTTGTTGAAAAGCCTACTGAAGTTGAGTTCCTAGCTTCACAACTATAATAGGAATTGGGGAAATATGTGATTGAGAGAAATAAAACTAGACAATATAGGTACTGAGAGAGTGGAGAGTAGATGCAAGATACAAGTTTGTGTAATAGCTGTTGCCAGTGCCAAGGCTTCCAGAGAAACAAAATTAGGGTTGAATTGCTCCAAAATTGAGGAGGTTGAGTCCTATTGTCCTATTGATAATATGTTATATTGAGTACAATTTCTAATAACAAGTTGCTATGTACTTCGTTTGACATATATGTGTGTATGTGGTACACACTCCTCAAGTTGAACATGTTAAAAGGGAAAGTTTGTCTCTGATGCAGGAGCATAAAAAATCCAGCTAAAACGACATTTTATACTTGCAATCTGAAACTGTCAGCATACAGAAAATTGTATCAACTTTGAATGTAAGAAGACTGATCTAGAATCTAAAATTTGCAAGTGAGATATTTACTGAAAGATGATTGTGTCTGCTTTCAAATGATTCAGACAATGGATAAATTGGGTTCTTCTACTGAAAGCAATGGTTAAGAAATTGGAAGGTACACAAACTGGATGAATTGAACCATGTTGGCTTCTTTTCAGTTTCCCTTGTTTGATTTTGGATTCCTAATTGTCACATAAATGTTCTAGGTGTTATTTTAGTTCTCTCAGATTCTAGTCAAGCTATTCAATAAATCTAAATTAATTAGTCTATATATAGTGCTGTCAGGTATGCGTAAGGAGGGGGTAATGAGATTGTGAAGTTATGAATTATACTCAGTAAAGCTTTGTGCATTGTTCTTTTAACTATTTATGTCTTTGGTGGATACCATTGAGTGATGAGTTCCTTGTCCTATATTTCTTAGGTAATTGATATTATATATGCTTGGAATGGTTGGTTGAGTTACTCCATTTTTAATATGTCAAATTTAACTTGTTTTCTCTCCATCCCAGTATCAGTCCCAAAAAATTGAACCTTAAAGTAATGAGAAACTTAATAGGTATCAGCAATATGAAACTAAGGACATGAAGAACATATAGATGACATTCTACATACTCTTGAGCAAAGTAAAATGAGGTTTCTAAGCATCAGTCCCTTCTTTCTTGTTCTAATATTAGTTCCTTAAATCTCTGCAATTTATCAAAAGTCCTTCAAATGTTTGAAATTGTTCGTTCCTTCAAATCATAGTAGTTACTTAAATTTAGTTATTTGGTTAAGTTTTTCAATAGTCCACTAAAGCTGGGTTAAAACACATGTTTTAAATATCGCTGATACCGGTACATATTTTGATCTATTCAATACGATATTACCTATAAAAGATAGAATCAACCTTCAACACATGGATCTAGTGGATGCACTTTTCATATCCTTGAATATGACGAATATGTGGTGGTATTTCCCCGAGATGTACCACTTTAGAAAAAGAAAGAGGAAACCATAGGAAAGAAAAAGAACTAAAATTAATCAAAAGACCCAAATTATCGAAGAAGAAAGAATTACCTTTAGTAGAAGGCTGATCAGTTGGTGGAAGTCATCAGAGGCCAGGCATTTGTTGAAAACATTGAGGTGGTGGTGATACATCTCTGACAGAGTAAAAGAGAGAAAGGAGACAGGTCAGAGGAGATTCATCTCGTCAAATGCATATAGAGGATTCGAAGAAGTAGAGAGATACCCCGAGCTTTTCCCCACCCGTCGAATTTAGGAATTTAGGGCAAGTAATAGTTGGTTGCTCACCCAACTATATATTTCGATGGGTTGGGTTTGGATAATGTCCCGTAGGCTGACATGGTAGCCTCCATAGGGAGGAAGAAGTCGCACCATCATGGGCAAAGAAATTCCCACTTGGGTGAATGAAACTATTTTTCATCACACTGAATCGCACATCGAATGATCATGAACTACTTGTAATAGCTTCAATATGTCATGAGTATATCTCAACAAAATGCTAACTAAGCCTAGCAACCTCTAAACGTCGTAATCTCGATATGTGGTGAAAGTATGCCTGCTCAGTGTGCCCCTGCAAATTTAATTCGAATGTCCTTTTATATTGCAGATGAGGAGATTCCATAACAAGTCTAGGTTACAAGTATATTTCTAGGTTAGATTATGAGTCTTTTGAGCTTGGTAAGTATCATCGTGCATCGTAATCTAGTAGAGTTGATAAATATAGTAATATTCCATCTGAGTTAGTTCATTTTGATGTTTGGATCCTTTTCCTCTTTTAAGGGATTTAGATACTTTCTTATTTTTGTAGATGATTACTCTTGCATGATAATGGTAAACATGTAAATAGTCAAATTGATTATTAAAAAGTTATATTAATCCAAATTTGCATTCTAATTATGGAAGTAATGCATGTAATGTTCTTTTGTTTTTCAAAATTATAATGTGTATGCATTGAAATTCTTATACATTAATAGTAGTTTTGTAGATTGTGACCGAATTTGCCTTTCTTGTACTGAAGGTTGCTGCAGGTCAACCACACAATTTCGGGACGAACTATTCTAAATGGATGCTATTGGAGAGAGTAAGGTTTACTTTAGATGGTCTTGAATGCAATAAAATTGGTGTTAGTTATGAAGCCTACAGAGGCCAACCAAACTTTTGTTCATCACCGTTATGGAGTTGCTTGCATAATCAGCTATGGCACTTTTGGGAGGTTAGTATTCTCAAATCCTTTTTTGACTTGTATCTTGATGCCTCACCTACTTTGTCATGCTTGTCAAGTAGTTTTTGAATGATAAGTTTCATCTACAAATTGCGGTACATGCATGTTGTTTTTCTTCCAGCTTTTCCATGATCCTCTTTGCTAGAACTGTTTTGATCTCTAATAGTCAAATTTATTAATCAAATAAAGAATAGACCTTTTAAACTCTTCTATTCTCTAAAACGCTATGACTTTTCACTGTATTAAGATTTCAGTTTTCTTAATAATGTATTATACCATATATGAAGCAATGCTTCTTTTTCGAGTGAAGAGTTTACATAGTCGTCAAAAGTCATTAGATTCATAAGATTGTTCTAGTAAAGATTAAAACATTATAATACTTTATTATTATGCTCAATACTAGAGCATGTTAGCATATGGTAAAAAAGATACGTAATTATTTTCAACTATAATTTTGCTTCATGTTTGATGTCTTTAAAATGAGCCATTGATAAGTACCAAGGTTTCTTAAAAATACAACAAATTTAGGTAGGAACTAAGCTGGTTTCTCATACTATTTTCCGTCACACATTTAGCTTTAAGAAAGGAGCAAAATGTGTTGGTGGAAACAGGAGTCCTTTTTTATGTCCTTAGTTTGTTGTCTGTGTTCCATTTGAATGGCCTACCATTGAATTTCAATGGGAAGGATTTGCCGTAAATCTTTCTTGTTTCTAGTCTCTTTGAGAACATTTTCTTAGGTGTGTATAGTGCATTTCCCCGAGGGGAAACTAAGGGAAAGCAATATTTTTTTCTTACTGTTATTCCATATGCACTTAAATAATGATGGTTGAATAATGAATATCCCCAATCTTGTCAATGAATTCTTCAGATTCTCTTGATATGGCCCCCTAGATGAGTGATGGATTGAGATGCTTCTTGTCGAGTCACAACCACAGTTAGCTCATACTTGGGCCTAACTCAAGGAGCAGTTTGTTACTATGTACTTCTTAGACAAGAAAAAGTGCATTTACATACGTTGTTTTGTTGAAGCATATGAAAGCTAGGTTATTATCCTTCCCTGACCATAGGAGTGGTCTAAAGCTTCTCTCCATCGTCTCCACTCCATAGTTATGGAAATCAAGTATTTTTCATAGTTTACAATGTAAGGTTGACAAAATACTTTTGACAGAACAACCAGTCTTGCTGTAAAAAAGGTGTCATCCACCTTTGAGATTGCTTTTTCGAACTTCTCCAAAATAGAGTTAATTTTTTGATTTGTTGTTAACGATCCCAAATTTAATATTGACAGAATATGGCATCGATCATTTGACTATGAAAGATCTCAACAATATGCTATATCCCAATTATCAATAACTTACCTAACTGTATGAATCATTCCATAATCGAAATTTTAAGATTATTCAATACATGTAATGTTGCCAACTTCCCATATTCTTTCTCTACATTCTTAACCTCAATTATACAAGTTAAAATGAATTATACACAGCAAGGTATATCCTAAACACTTTATTGTAATAAGAGACCACTATTCTTTAAGTACTACATGAATATTTTAGTTCTTGTAGTTCCTAACATAGATACTGTTTCAAGAACTACATAAACTCATACTAAATGGCGTGATCTAATTATAATTTTTTGTTGTCTCTAACCATTTATTAAGATTTGCAATATGAAAATTGGATCAGAAGACCATCATGTATGTCAGCACTCGAACAAATACGCTATTTGACGGTTCTCTCATGCGATAATTCAGACTAATGTCTATATATCGTAGATTTGTAACATTGTAGTCCGATTTTACCATATCTAGATGGATCAACCAGTTAAGTGCAGTATGGATCAATCTGATTAGAGATAATTGAATGTCTTATCAGCAATCTGATAATCCTATCAGACAACTATCAAGCAATTGTTGCCCACTTCTAGTATGATTTGCTATCTATTGGTCTTATCTAGCCCTTAAATGGACATACTTGATTGATCGATGAACGAATCAGTCCAATCGATAATGATCGATCAGAATAGTGCTTTGATGCTTTAATGTGGCTAATTCCACGATTCTAACGGTCTGAGTTGGCCTATATGTAAATAGACCAATGATTGATTAGAGGAAAAAGACAAATAATGTAATATCAAATTGGACTAAAGAAAATGTTTTTTAAAGAATTCTTCATGCAATTTTCTATCTCTAATCTTTTTTAACAAAAACTCGCAAGTATTGAATAGTAGAAATGTCATCTCTTATATTATCAATTTTCTTTGCACAGACAATGCTTAATTACACAGAAGTACCAAAAATCTTAATAGAATCCTTACAACATCAACTAAATAATCATCTTCTAAAATACTACACATGTTCTATTCAAAATTATGTAAATTTCAGCTCCATAGACATATATTACCATCAATTTGTTTCATAGAACTCTATTCTCAACTATATGTTCAATAATTTTATAATTAGTTTAATTTATAAACTAATAGGTTCCATGTAGCATTTACCTGTCAAATATTTCGTAGCGCCATTAGATTTCTTGATCCCAGACACATTGAATCGTACAACTTCTATTTTCACGTAAATAGATAGATTTGCTTGTTTTAACTTTTATAATCCTTGTAACCGTACATGGAATTATCATGCCTCTATGAATTTGTCAGTCCTTTATGAAGTAATTGCCATTTTTTGCAGAATCTTTTATTCAAGTCATAAAGCAGCCATGTTTGAACTTATGGTTTCACCCTTAGTACTTGCAATCTAATACTTGAGCTGTTCATTTTCAAAATTGTTGAAACAACTCCGTAAAGCATAATTTTCTTATAGTGTTTAATTTATGGAAAAGTTTGGTTTTGCATCAACCACATTCATGTAATGGTGTGCTTTTATTGCTAATCTGCATTGAGCATTTTTTAGCACAAATGCAACTGATACAAATAATGTTGACTATTGATACAAATAATGTTGACTATTGATGTAATGATTTATTTTATCCCTCTTTTATTTTTTATAGGCTGACCAAAATCGGATAAGTAGGAATCAGCCACCTCAATATGTTGTTGAGGGAAGATTTGAAAGAGTCAATCAACATCCAGTTGTGTTTCCTATTCTTCTTTATTTTACCCCTTTGGATTGACTGGAATTAGTTTGAATTTTACCCATATTTAATCATATTTTTAGTATTGGTGTAGAATGCAGGACCACAATCATTTTCAGTAGGAATCACAGAAGTTCTTAATACCAATCTTCTGATAGAATTGAGTGCTGATGACATACAATATGTGTTTCAAAGGTACTACTACTTTACTATTGCTAAATTTCGCCCTTGAATAGCGTGTCATCTTTTAGTTTGGAATTTTGGATTACTTGATAGATGGGACTTAAATGGCATGCATATTCACTCATTGCATTTGCAGGCTTTGGGCAATCATACATACATTTAGTTTCCTGCTTGCTCTTCTGCGTACAATAGTGCACCTATATGAGGGAACAAAAGTTGCATCTTAGACACAAAATTCAAGCATATGTGGCATGTATACGTGTAAAATCATAAACGAACAGGCACACGTAAAAGATAAAGCCATGTGCAGGTTGCATACAGAGATAGTCAAACCTCCTTCAGGAAGCATTAGGGAGCAAATATCTCCCACTTGAATCCAGCTACAAACAATTCAAAAGCAACAGAACCTGCTCTATGCCAGAAAATCAGTTCCAAAATGACTTTTAGATGTCTTGCCTGTGTGTCAAGTGGTTATGGGACAGTTGGGAGTGGCTGTTTGAATTAAAAAACCATGCTGTGCAGCATACAAATTGTGAGTCAGACCACTCAAAACACTTTTGAAGCCTTCCAGACATGAAGTTCCCAATTGAATAAAACCATGCCGTTATATTGGAGAAGCGAGTCACTCCCAGATTCTACAAAGGTGCTATTAGAGTATAAATTATATTTCTGAACCCTAGCAACTTTGGAGTTTTGTTTCAGGAGAGGGAACTTTGATATGGTATAAGAGTACCCCAGTTCAATTCCTACCAGGTGCACACTTGATTGTGGATCTAAAAAATGAATACTTTTGTGCAAAAAATCCAAGTTTTGGCCCACGAAAGATGCTCAACCTGTTGTATTGTGTTAGATTATGAAAATATATCCATGAACCCTCACCCCATTTTCAGAGCTATGATGGTGTATCTGCTTAATTCCCTTTTATAATTATGTTAATGCAAACACCTCAAATTAGGAGATTGCACTTGAACATAGATGGAGTCACAGTTGGTAAATAATGTACGTTTATCACCCTACACCAAGTATTTTATTACTATATTGTTACAACTAAAAGCCATATTTGTAACTAGTCATATCAACTCTAGAAACTTTTAAAGACACCATCCGGTACTCCAGTCCAAGCCTTAGCTGGTGATACTGTTTATTTCATTATCATTAAAAGCAACAACATCATTACCACGAATCACAACTAAACCCATGGTCCAGAAAAATCTCCACCCAATTTTTTAATTAAAATTTAAATTGGAAAAAAGACGATTGAGAGAACCAGCACTGATCTATCAGCTCCATATTTAAATAAAAGTTGTATATCTGTTATTATGTTTGGTGACTTTATAATTTTTTTTTTTTTTTTGTGGTTATGCCAGAAAGATTAATATGATTTTATGTGTACATAACTGGGGCCAAAAATCTTGTATTACTAAGCATTTCTATAGTTTGACCAAAATTGCTAATTGCATTCTTTTTTGTTACAAGAACACAAAACCCTCTTAGCATTATTTGTTTGGAGCATAACAGGATATGATGCCCTTATCTTTTCTTTTTCAGGAGCCTCGGAAAGATTTTAAGCATAAATATTCCGACATTTGAAGCCCTTACTCAATTTGGCACTGCTACAGTAACAACCAAGAATATTGGCAAACTAGAAGCATCATATAGCCTAACGGTATGGTAACTATAGTTACTCCTTTAATGTGAGTGTGTTTTTTCTCGTCATGTTGGCATAAAATTGTTTTTTGGATATAAAATTATTTCGCTCCACTCTTACCATCGCTTATGTTCATATGAAAAAGGTTAACATCCAAATATTATAAAAAGAGGTTCACCATATGAAATAAGTTTATGCTGATAGATATTTGTTTTAAGTGGTTCAAAAACTAAGATAAGTTATCAAGGACTTTGATCGTATAATTTGAAAATGGAAACATGGTACTCCTTAAGGTTAAATGATAAATGAGAGAATTTGGGATATTGCCATTACTCTATGTAGACTATTAACTGGTTGTAATAAGAAACTGACAAAAGGCACTTATAGTAGAATATAAACTTAATTGTAATGTTAGTATCTAAAACGAGCTGGTAATGGAATGATAAAGTAAAAAATTTAGTCAAAGCAAGAGGTGAATTTTAAATACAAGAATAGTAAAAAAAAATAGAAATATAAATTAGTGAAACATATTAGAATAATAATAAAAGTAGCACTACTAGTATAAGAAATAGTATTATTAATTAGAGTTGCATTTATATTCGGATTCTATTCATTTATAATATGATGGAAAACTCTAGAGAGGGTATGTTATTTTTCCTAAATTCTGATGGTATAAGGGCAAATAACCCAAAAATAGAAAACAAGACATCTCCAACACTATCGTTTCTCTTCTCCCTCGGATCTGATTGATGATCATTGCCTCTATTCTCCTCCCTCAAATCTGATCAAGATCTCCAGTTGTCACCTCCAATTACCATCCTGAGTTTGCCTCTCATATTCTGATCAAATCATATTGGATTTGGCTGAACCTACTAGCCCCATTAACACCCTGTCTCTTTGTTTCAAATCTATTCTAAACTGTCCTAATATATATATATATATATATATATATATATATATATATATATATATATATATATATATATATATATATATATATATTCTACACTATAGATCTTTTTTAAGGAGATGTCTATTTTTTATTCTATGTTCAACTATTGATTCATGATTTGCTAAGTCAATTTGGATCTTATTACTTGTATTGTTGATTTCTGTCATGAAAGATTTCTTTGAACTCATGGCTGGTGTAATTGTCCAAATCCTTCAATGCTTGCACTCATAGTCATCGGTCATTTTGGGTCATAATCCCTGTCGAGTATCTTTCCAATTGTAGATCGTTGTTTGGTAATAATTTGCATTTTATGCATTATTTTTGAATTTTGACTCTCTATTGTGTTCTCAATGTTTTATTTAAATTGTGATAAATTTTTAGGATTTTTGGAGAATAGTTAAACTTGATCTAGAAAATCGCCGATCGTTCCCAAATTTCGATAATTATCGTATTCAAAACATGTGAGTTGTATATTAGTTTTCTCACACTATTATCGGTAAGTTTCTAGGATTCTTCATATGATTATTTCTCCCCAGTCAGATCGATGATCAATATTTTTAGATTCTGGTTTATGCAATTTTTATCTTGATGATCGAGTAACATAATTGATTCCGCAAAGTGCATCACCATCGTATCGTGCCATACTGACTACAATGTTTTTTCGTATTTTCTTAGACAGCTGACCAACACCAAAAAATTAGATTTGGCATGTTGTTTTTCATAATTTTTAATTAAATTATTATTTAATTCATTAGGAGAGTGACCTATGTGCTTGTGTGATAATACTGGTCAATGACTTCTTAAGTAGGGAAGAAGCTTATGGTTTAGTGGTGATCATATGAGGTATTGCTGTCATAATAACATTAACATACTTTTATTTGTATAAAAATATGAATTTCATTGCAAAATTCATTTAAAATATAACAAAAATAAAACAAAATGGAAATTTTTCTAGAGCCTTGAATGATAGATGGAAGCAGCTCACTTAACCTTGTTGGTTTTTAATTAAGGCAAGTAGGATTCTTTTTCAATTTCTATGTTTATTTCCTTTTAACTACTCCTGAAACTCAGTTTTGGTAAGTTTCGCTTGGTTTTGTCTGGTTTGAAATCTTCTAATCAATTTCATTACAAATATTGTTAGTCTTTCTTGCAACATTTTGTTGCCCATAAAAAGCTTTCCAATCTGAATTTAGCATAGATCTACACGGCCATAATTGGTTTGCTTTTAGTTTTAAATACGAGCAAGCATAATGTGAAAGGAGACATTATGAATCACTTTAATCATGCATAATTGGATTTCAAACTAAGAAAGAATGTGAATTAATAGTAAGATTCTCATTTCTCAATAAGTTTGGGAGTAAATTGAAGAGACTTTGCCTGCAGAGATTAGAATCATCAAATTTCAATGCAAAAATCGAAGATGGCCTTCACTTTACAACTTGGAAATGAGATCGGAGTTCTCACCTTATCCGACCCAAAATTTAATTGCATGAATCAGACTGTGACTTTGATGTCAATTTAAAAGGATCATCTTGAGAGTTTTGATCACACTTGGATTTGTTGGTTTTGGTTAGGTGGCACTCTTGGGTCCACGAGTAAATGACACTGGGGGCTTGAGGCTTATTTGTTGGGGTCCTAGAGAAGTTCGAACTAAACAAAGATGTATGTTTATATGTACACAATATAAATATTCACCGAATCTCTCAAACAAAATCAGATATCAAAACTTAATACCAAAACTATCCGAAACCTAATTTTCTTCAAAGCTCCAAAACAAACACTAACTTCTAAAATTTTGGTTTGTCGTTTTTTATTTTTTTAAAATAAATCATTACGTAATATTTTTTAGTTGATGAAGGACATAACTTACGATTATGATTTTATAGAAGTTATTAGAAAAAGTGAACTTTAAGAAATTATTTTAATATTCTTAATATTTAAAAAAGAGAAGAAAATTTGGGCTATATCCTTATAGAAATCCAAGTGCACGAAAAATTTATCTTGGAATATCTGATTTTCAGAATGTTTATGTATTTTACAAAATAATATGTCAATTAATTTGTTTCAATTATGAATTTTAACTAATTCCAATCAATTGAAATAATTAATTATAATCTAGTTTTACCTTGGTGAGTTTTCTTTGAAGGATAACTTTTGGATTTTTAATTATAACTTAATCTTTTATTTTAAAATATTAGTTAATTAGTAACGTTAATTTATTGAGGATCTTAGCAGCCTACTAAATTATAATTGAGCAATGGTTTCTAATTACTATTGGATTCTAAATTGATTGGTTGCTTTTTAAAATAAATTTATGTAGACCTCTTACGATTTTAATTAATTAATATGAACATTACTATATAATTTTATGGGCCAAATTATTTGTTTTTAACAGTAAGTGATAGATTTAAGTGTAGTTTATATAAAAATATCTAAAGAGATTATATATATTTCCATACATATGAGTTTCTATATTAGGTCATCCATATATTTATATATTTAGGCGTTGACATTATTGATAATACTGAGAAGAATATATGATAATAATCTTTAAAAAATGGACCATATTGGGCACTAGCACTATGTTTCAATTTAACATTAGACAGAAAATCCTTGGAGCCAGAAATTTTGTGGCTCAATGACTCAGTATGTGCCATGGCATCGTGTTGGATGCGATGTGGATGTTACTATGACATGCTTTAATATTTCTACCATTTTTAAATACGCATATCAAATTGGGACAAATTTTGGTAAAGAAGGGGTCATTATTATGGAAGTGCTGGGATGATGTTGTGAAGGTATAACATGGAAGTAGTCTGTAACCTTTTCTTTTTTCTTCTTTTGAGTAATTTTGTAACTTTAATTGGTTATTGACTTGGTTTACTTTTTTCTCTTTTATTTCTTTAGATATTTGGTCTCGCCATTGTTAGTATAAGAGTCATCATTTACATTTTTTGAATGAATCAGCACATGGTTATTATGTCTCATTGATCCTCAACAGTTTGCCCTACGTTATTTAAGTTTATCGGTGGAAGTTTGTAGCATTTTTTATAAGAACCAGCATAGCAGATCTAGTTTGGAGTCTTTGAACATTGATCAACTAAAACTTAATGTTTTGGCAAACTTAATGTTTTGGCACTATGATCATGTAGGTTGTCGTTTACTATAATTTATTTTGTCTTTGATTTTTTTTCTTATGCTAGTCTTTTTTTTTTGCAGTTTAACTGCCTGAGGGGCGTTAACTACATGGAGGTATTCTCTATCTTCTTTTAATCTTCTATAGTACTTGTTCTATGCTTTATTGAGTTGATATTTCTTCATATATGTATTTATTTTACCAAATAGTACACTATAACCATTTAACGTTATATTCAAGATTATGTAATCGGCGATAATCGAGTTAATTCTGAAAGATAACTGTATAGTTAGAGCATTTGCTGGATACCCTTTTATTTTGGAACGTAGAAACCACCTTAAATATATTTCTCCCTATTTGAGCAAATAAGATTTCATTGTTTATGCTCATCATGGAGATAATTATATCTATTTAAATAAATAATCATATAAAATAACACATTCCCAACAAAAAGAAGAAAGAAAAAACAACACTTCAAAACTCAAATGCTCAAAATAGGATTCTTAAAATATAATTACCTCTCTGGAAAGTTTTTCACTACAAGTGGTTTTAGTTGGACCCAACCCATTCCATATTTTCTTTCCAACATAGTAACCTGGCTACACCATGAGTTTACAAGTTTGATGCCTATTGATTTAACTGTTATGCCACAGAGAAAATTTTTGTCATTTCCCTAATTCTTACTGAAAACCTTGATATTTCATAATGTCAAAATGCTGACATATGATTCTCATCATCCTATAGGTACTTGAGAAAGCAGTTTTGACAATTTGAGATGCTAACCGTTAGATAAGACTATTTTTGTTTAGTTTCACATCGCCTATGGATTGATTTTTATGATAGTGGGACACGTGTATTTCTTGACCTGTAATAAACATCTAACTTACTATTCCCTAAAATAGTATCAAAGCTAAGTTATGGGATATATCTAATCTCCACAATCCACTACAAAAGCTTAAGTCCCTAATGCTTTGATTTTGCTCCACTCCCATAACTATCTTCGCTTCTGCTTCTCGTTCTCGCACCTGCTTCGCTTCCAGCTTCCCACTTTTGCCTTGCTCCTGCTTCTGCTACTGCTTTTGCTTTGGCTCAGCTTCTTATGTTTCTTCTATAACTTTGCTTTTGCATCTTCTTCTTCTGCATCGCTGCTACTTCGCTGCTGCTTCTTTTGTGTTGTTGCTTCATCTTTTGCTTCTTCTTCGCTGCTGTGGGACCCACCTGCTTCATCTTCTTCTTCATCTTTTGCTTCTTCACTTCTTCTTTTGCTTCTTTGCTGTTGCTTCTTCACCGCGGCTACTGTGGGACCCACCTGCTAGCCTCCAAGGAGCCGAATTCTCTCTTCTTCAGTCATTGATGCACCATTTGCTACTTCTGTTGCTAATATTGAAGCTGCGTTTTTGATGCGTCTAGACGTTAAATCAGTTCCTTTCTGCTACGATTGTTGCTATGATCTTTTACCATAACCTCATCATCCAGTGGTTGTACTCGTACATCTAATAGTCCTTATCATAACCTTAATCTGATTCTAATATTACTACTGCTACATCTACTGCTACATCTAATAGTCCTTATCATAACCTTAATCTGATTCTAATATTACTACTGCTACATCTACTGCTACATCTAATAGTCCTTATCATAACCTTAATTGTGATAATTATATATTTTGGACTCAATCTTTTTGTGTATTTGTGGGAACAAAGGAAAATTGGACACCTTCTTGATGGATGATTGTTGCGTTATTACTTGGGTTTTTCAATAGCATGGTAGAAAAGCTCTGTAATTATATTCATTAAGACTGCAAAGTAAATATGGATTACTCTTAAAAAGATACATGGCAATGAGAAGAATATTTTTAGGGTGTATACGAGTGTTTTTCTACTCTCAAATAGCGAGAGATGTCTGTTATGTTAAATGAACTGGAGGTTCATCAATCTCTGGTAATTGTTCTGAAGATCCTCAGAGAGTATCTTCAGGATCTCATCATTGTCATGTTCCTCTCTAGCCCAGATGCTTCCTTAATGACACAGGTGTGAGGTTAAATCCTTACTGAGTCATTCGTATCTCTGCTTCATCTATTATATCGTTTGCTTCATCGTCTATCTCCAACGAGGAAATTATCTATTTTCTGTTTGCAGATGTGGCCATGATCGTGGACATAGTTGTAATTCAGGAGGAGGCTGTGTTCATGGTAGTCGGGATTTGGATGGTGATTGAGAATTCTTTCAATATACAATATTTTAAATATCGAATATCAGTGATATATTGATTGACAAAATTATGTACTAAATTTCGTATATTTGGTATAATATCACAATATTTACTATTATCGGATGCCATGTTGAACGTCCTCTTGGATAATAAATATTCACATCATGACTATATATATCATATAAACTTACTAAAAATAAGTTAGGAACTTAGAACTATCTGAACTTATCAATTTGATTTGAGATTATAAATAAATTGATATTTGTAAAATCTTCTCAAATGCATCAAGACATATATCAATTTTTGTGTTGCAAATATTGGTCGGATACCTATATATCAACCGAAATACTAGTTTTGGGACTAAAACGATACGTTAAGGCCATTTTTTGTTGGTTCTCGTTTTGGGCCGATATCGGGCGATGTATAGGTCTCGTGGCGATAATATCGCCGACTAAACGAGATAAAAGTATCGGTGAGATTAACATATTACTAGATTTTTCTTTTGTGAATTTAGACCCATTAAATCTAACTCTCTAATACCCAAATACATTTATATAAATATCATTGAATTCCCAATTTCTCATTCTCTCGCTAAATCTAATTGATCAATGATTTGACACTTTGCTTCTTCCTCTTTCTCTTTGCTCTCTCTCGTCCGATCAAACGATCGTATTAAAGGTCACAACAGAGCCACACACATGTCTCTCTTTACTACCACCACCAACTACCGAGAGCCCCGACTGAACCCCGATGACGATCCCGACGACCAGTGAGTAAATCAACGATTTGATGTCTCGCTTCTTTCTCGTCCCCTTTACTTTCCTTGTCTCTCTCGATTGAACAATCACATCGAACAAGCCATGACAGAAAGCCCTGCATCTCTTTCTCCACTCTCAGCACCGACTACCGACCCTGACAACCCGCGATCCTCGGCAAAGACTCCTCTCTCACATATACTTAAGCTCTCCATCATTTTCTCAAACAAATTGCTTATTTTCTTTCTTGAGCAGACCCCTTCCCTCCCGACTCTTGAGCAGATTGCCTCTCTCGATTAAATTGGCTATGATAGATATTATTTAAGATCTTAAACTTGTTTTAAGTAGTTTAATATATTTTATCTATGTAATATCATGAATATTTTTTTAACCAATATGACACTAATATGGCATCCGGTATTTAGTGCCACATTGTGATATATTGTCAGGTATCCGATGACTAGTATATAATTTTGCCGGCCGGTATTTTATCCGTATCCAATATTTAAAACACCGATCAATTGAATGCCCAACCTTAAAAATATAGAAATAAAACCAATATATATTATGTAGTTGCTGACCACATGTTGCAATCACCATTAGCGATGGAAAAATTGTCAATAAAGGGGGTATGAGACTACAAACGAGTACTAATTTTATCTCTTTGTCATGTATATAGATCATCAAGTTTATGAACTAATTGGTCCGGTTAGGTTTTTTTCAATGATTACAAAACTTTCTGATATTGCTGCTTGTTAATCGATACTTATAGGTCAAAATATCACCCAATATTTTGTATTTAAACAGATATATCAGTCTATTTCAGCTCAAAATGAGAAACATTATATAAACAATCGTATTGGTTGGAGGCAAAAATCGAGATATCGACTTAGTCGATGTGACCATTGTAGCCTACAAAATTATACATCTGATCATTGTTGGGAGAAGTACAAAAAATCAGAATGGGCTTAGACAATGACGAGCATCTCTACTAATGGTCCTTCTAGTTCTGCATTTACACTTAACTCCTACAATTTCAGATAATCCTGCACCGTCTTCTCCAATTGTTCAAATTTCACGGGCTAATCTTGATACTCTTGCATCTCCAATACCTCTCTCATGCGGTTGAATATTAAAACATATGCTATTTCTGAATATTTTTCATTGTATTGTAAATTGGTTAGTACCTTCTCCTTTAACTGTTGTGTTTCAGAAATTGGCAGAAGAATTAGGCTTTGATAGCGCTCAATTGAGATGTATTGATCATAAGCATTGTACCATGAATAAGTGGTAAACTATAGAAAGTTGAAACCTTCCCTTTTAAGTTAAATTTGGATGAAATTAAAAAAAAAACTGTTTGATTTTTAGAACCACTGGAATATGGAAGAGATAAACAAAATTGTGGCTTAGATTTATCTCGGGGAAAAAAAAATCAATGAAAAACTAAAATGGAGCTAAGCATATGAAACATTTATGGTACTGCCTTACTCGTTGTTGGAAATGGTATGAAACTATGAGTGTTTCTTGAAAGGCATAGGGGTGGGGAGCTGTCCCACATCTTGATTGACAATATACATGTTCGGGTAAACTAAAGGAAGTTTTCTTTGTAGTCCCTTCTCCCCCTTGTTTATTATTGTTCCATCATATTTTTATCATTCACTTCATTTTCTTAGTGCAAGCTGGAGGGATCCTCTTCTTTGCTCCCGCTAGGTAACATCTGTCGTAACGCCCCCATTTTCCGGAGGGATACGGAAACGGAGTGCGTTACCGGTGGGCACGTGTAAGTCGACGTGCACGAGACCTATAAGTATGTAAAAGAAAAAATGAATAGAACTGAATACTAGTTATCAACCAGGATCTTGGAAGTTAGTCTACTGCCATATAAAAGAGAAGATATACATGTCTAATATAAGAAGTAACAAGTACAATACTGATATAAAAGTTGAAAATAAAGTCCCAAAGGGGTAATATATACCAAACTAAAAATACAAAAGTAGAGGCCTATAAATTTACTGCTGCTCAACCTACTCTAGAAAGTACGGATCGCGCAATGGCGGATCCTCGCTCACATCTTCAGTACCTGAGCGTGTGGGGGAGCTCAGGGTCAAATCCGGCAAGTAAAACAATGAGAAGTACGGAGCGTGTAATATAAACAAATATGTTAGATATGAGTATGGATATGAAAGTATGCGCATGTGTGGAAAATATTAAATGATCAAGTAATGATATTAAAGAAGAATGCACATGCATATCAAGTCAAAATTAATATCTTATTTTAGTTAATATTTTGAACTGAATGGTGAAAAAATAGACATGTATCATAGAGAGTGCAATATGCACTAACAAGTAAAATATGAATTGATGTAAAAATCATATGCACATGTATGGGAAAGAATAATGATTAAGTAAAAATATCAAACAGGGATATACATGCATATCAAGTCTAACTTAATATCATATTTTATTTTATATTTGAACTAACTGGTGAAGAAATAAACATGTATTATAGAGAGTGTGCAATATGCACTAACAAGTAAAATATGAATTAATGTAAAAATCATATGCACATGTATGGGAAAGAGTAATGATTAAGTAAAAATATCAAGTAGAGATATACATGCATATCAAGTCTAACTTAATATCATATTTTATTTTATATTTGAACTAACTAGTAAAGAAATAAATATGTATCGTGAAAGTACCCGTGCATATCCGGGACCCGGCCAAGATGTTGGCGCTGAACCAGCCGTGCCGCTAAGCACTCAAGCAGATACCGATTACCGAGTAATCGGTCGTCCCATCAACATGGACTAAACAAAAAATGATAGCTCAGTACTATCCGGGCGCCCACGCGGATGAGTCCCTATTTCGGTTACGCAACCTATTCTAAATCTTTCACGATACAATATTTGTCCACCCTTTAGTTCCCCCATAATCTAAGGTTTCAAGTTATATTACATGGAAATCAATCCGGAATATGATGAACCAATTATGTCAAACTTAATACATATACATGTTTAGTAACAAGTAAGATATGGTCCATGTCAAAATCAAGTTAACAGGCAAGTCAGGATCCATGGCACTATCAAGGCATGTGTATGTACTAACAAGGAAAATCCGACATATTTTCATGTATTTTGTACAAGTAATTAGTATGTATATGTCAAGGCAAGCATGGAGTGTCAAAATCAAGTTAATAGGTAAGTTAAGATCCATGGCATTATCAAGACATGTGTATGTATTAATAAGGAAAATCCGGTATAATTTCATGTATGTTGCACAAGTGACTAGTATGTATATGTCAAGACAAGTATGATGGAGTGTCAAAATCAAGTTAACAGGCAAGTTAAGATCCATGGCATTGTCAAGACATGTGTATGTACTAATAAGAAAAATTCGACATATTTTCATATATGTTGTACAAGTGACTAGTATGTATATGTCAAGGCAAGCATGATAGTCATAAAATACTAGAATGTATTATGGAAATAATGATCATGTATGTAAACCACACATATATACAATTATGCATATAAACATGTATGTAAGTGGGTATTATGGTGTAAAAATATCTTTGATGATCATGTATGCGAATCATATATATACAATTATGCATATAAACACATATTAGGTAAGTGAGTACTAAATTGTAAAAATAGAAATTAATAGGCTTAACACTATTATAACGATTACTTTAACAATGTATGAATTTTTCAAATTTTAGAATGATTTCATGGTATGGAAAGTAGCAAATTTATTAAATCTTACTAATGTATATATTTTTCAAGTAAACATGGATTAGTATAAAAAGAATTATGACCTAACATAATATCTCGTATAAAAGAAATATTTTAACAATTTAATATATAAACTTATTTGAAATCTTCTCTTTAAAACATAATTATGAATACATATATATATACCTATTTTCTAATGGCAAGTGGAAAATAATTTTTAAATCATTATATTATACACAAAGAATTTATGTAGAAAACTTCAAATTTATATCCAATATGATGAACATTCATAAAAGTGGCATTTTTATAATTTAAAAATTAAGCATATAGTTTAACTTTACAACTTGTAGTTTAAGAATGAGAGATTATAAATAAAATAATAAATTCGATACATAAACATAGAGTAAAGTGTAAAAATCATATTTTTATTTTTCTAGAATAATCATAGAGATTTTTTCTATAGAGATATTATCTTTTAAGTTTTAACAAATCAAGATTCTAAGTTAACCATAAACAATTAGAGTTAGAAATAAAACATGAGAGTGGATGTGATTTTACTTGCCTTGATGGGTATGAAGATAAGCCTATTTTGAGGCTAAATAACTTCTCCTTTTCTTCTTCTTCTCTTTTCTTCTTCTCTTGAGTTGGAGTAAAAAAATAAAAGAAAGAGATGAATGAAAAATGAAGGAGAGAAAACAAATGAAAGGAAGGGAAGAAAAATATATAATAAAGGAGGGATATGGGGGATTAGATGATGGTTTGTAATGCTTGTCCGAAGGACAAGTATGGTAAAGTAAAGTATAGGTGAATAAAACAAAATATGTATAGGACAAATGATACTAATAATAAGTTATTAGAGTTGTTTAAGGTTATAATTTCAAATTAAACTAACAAAAAAAAAAGTCAAACTTCATCTTTACAAGTCAAAGAAGAGAGACTAGTAAAAATATGTGTAGGACCCACCGGTGATTAAAATAATATTATTTTAAGTGACTATCTTAAAAAATTCAAGAAAATCACAAAAATATAGAAAAATTAGTCAAACACAATACATTTATTTTGGAATTAATCTGATATTAAGAATGTAAGTTATGATGAAATTAGGTTGTTACAACATCCCATGTCAGTTTTGAGGCTTGGGAAAGTGGAACATTTGCTGGACCATCTGGAAAATTAATCTTTTCTATCTTAGTGTCCTACTCCTTTAAGGCAACCCATGACCGATGTTTCTTACTTTAAGCAACTGCTCAACACCCAGCCAGTCAGAGACACAAAAAGAATTAAAAAAAGAGCGAAGACAGCTATAAATTTCCTATATCAAGTATTACTGCAATTCACCATACCACAGAATATTTGCATTTCCTTTCTCATCCTTACTATCTTATAGTCCAAGAGAACTCTGGATAATTACATTTAGACTCCTAGTTCTAAAAGTTTAACCAATTAAGCAGGCTATACTACCTGACAGTTGAATTTTTTTTTTATCCTGTCGTGGTTCCTCTCTTGCGCATAGGCCATGTTAGGATATCTTAGTGTCATGGGTTGAGGTTTGTTTTGAGTGCTGGTCAGTAGATTTGATTAATCTTTCTCTCAAATTTCTCATATTAGAGTGCTCTATAACTAACATACCTTTTATGAGCTATAGATGATTTTTCATGCCCCCTGGCTGGCTGAGCCTACATCTCTGTATATTTAAGCAGGTTGCGGTATCTGCTGAAAAGGCATCTCCATAGTCCATATTTTCATGTCAGTTTCTTTGTTGCCCATACATCTTAGGACTAGAAATTAGCTCTGCTCAGAGATTTGAGATGGTTTAATTACTGCTGAACAGATTTGCTCATTCTTTCTAGTATACTTCTCAGTTTGAAATTCTTTATGCCAGTCGCATTTTTATAGAAAAAACAATGACTTTGATAGCATATGCACAAGTTGTATCTCCCAAAGATTAGAACCGAAAGCAATCCACTTGTCACGTGTCAACACTGTAGGTAAGTTGGTTAGCTAGTACATACAATATTGATTCTTGGCATCGTATTAAAACTTTGATACCAAATTCTTGAAAGGGCTTCATCTATATAGTATAGGCTGGTCATGTGATTGCAGGAACAGTTCTATATAATGAAACCAGAGGAGGTTGTTGTTCGGTCATTTTACTTATATCCAACAACTGATCAAGCTGGAAAGTATGGATGTTCAGGTGAGTTGCACTAAAATAAAGAAACCCAAGATGCCAGTTGCTTAAATTTGCCTCTCGCTCACGTATGTTTTTTTTTTTTTTAAAGTATTGTTTCCATTTCTGTATGCAGCTATCCTGAAGGCTGCTGATTTTAGTGAAGTTGATCGAGCAGAGTGTCAGTTTACAACTACAGCAACTATTCTTGATAATGGAACACAGGTTTCCTAAATAACACCCTGATTTATTTGTAACCGATTATCAATTGAGATTGTAATGATTTTGATTTTTGCTTATTATTGTCATGCCCCAAGATGTAAGGTTGTTGAAATGCTAGGATGCAATAAATCATAACCCATCAATTAATGATTTTGATATATAAGTCCTAACTTGATTACGGCATCCTAGAATAGAGCAGTTAATCATTTGTGTTACACATAACATGACAATGACAATGAGATCATAGGATCAATTTATATCTCTGTTTAAATGGAAACCACAGTAAAGATCACTATGAAACCTCATATACTGTGCACGACCAACCTTTATTTACATTCCACACCAACTGTATCGATGCATACTTTCTAGTTCATTGTACAATCTTCCGAACAACTACCAAACTTTATTTCTAGTCAAGCACTTTTCTATATATATACACCCTCTACAGCTATGTAGAAAAAATACTAGTATATTAAAAATAGAGAGATATACTATTGAGGTGTTGAATTATCTATGAAATATTTGAAGTAGAGATCCTTCAGATCAGCCATATGTGTATCATCTCTTCTGTACTTTCTCTAGAAAAGGAGTAATATGTTGTTGTTCGTGGATGTTCATTGGTTATCTTGATTGGTGGAACCATATTATACTTGTGTCTTTGCAGTTACTTCATTTAATTTTGATCTCAACATCTGTTGTTTTCCATAACACCTTATTAGAACTAATTTGTGGGGCTAATAAGGCTTGGCCTACTGGTAAAGTGAGTTAGGTAAGGGAAGGTCTCAAATCGAAGACCAGGCTATGTCTAAACTGAAAAAAGAAAAGGAAATAATTATTTGCAGCTTTCAAGGCATGCCCTCGCCATCGAAGATTGCACTATGGACTTTGATGGTTTAATACAACTATAATTTTTATAATTTTGTTTATAAATAAGGTAGTTCTTTTAAATTCTGACCAAGTATGAGGCTTATGGATATTTAAAACTTGTAGACTACTAGGATGATAGTCCTTAAATTCATCTATCCTTAAATATATCTGTATGCATATCTCTGTGTGAGAGTGTGTGTGTGTGTGTGCGCGCGCGTGTGCGCATGCTTGTATTTAGGTGCATGCAGGATGCACAGTGCGCATGCTTGGTAATTATTGTTATTGTATCATGTCAAGCATGCATGCTGTATCATCAGCATGTCACTCGTGTCACTACCTGTGCACATATTTTCCTTTTTTCTCACGTGTTACCATTTACTTTCAGTTTGTCACCTTCAGGCTGATTTTATCGTATATATTTATTTCAGACAGTATGTATACCTTCGTTTCTCTTTGTATCAGTACAAACTCCTCTTGTATATTGTTTTGTATTCCTGATGGATCTTAGTAATACACTATTGTTTTTATTTTGTTGTTGTTCTTTTTTAATGTTGATGAGAATGCAGTTTAGTTTGTATTTGATTAGTGTAGCAAATAGTTAGTTTCCTATGTGTATTTTGTCTCTGTTGCTACTGAACGAGTATATTCCTTGTATTGTGAATATATTAAGGCTTCATATGCTCTGTTTGAGTGTCTATCGGTAGCGCACTCTGTATCCGTATCTCATTATGGAAACATGGCATTTCATAAAAACTTGAGTCCTAGTTATGCTTGCATTATATATAGAACTATTAAGGGGGCAGTCCCAGTTACAAGTAGAAGTACCAAACGAGACACAGGATAAGCATGGAAATGATTAGATGCTTATTATGAAACAATGATGTAAAAGGGAAGTTCTATAAATAGGTTAGAAAAAGTGATACAAATACAAAATTGTACAAGAAAATTGAATGTCATAATTGACCAATGCTTACAGGAATTCTCTCCTACCGTCTAATCTCCCTGCTATAAAATGTATCACAAAAATAAGTTTAGACCGACAAAAACTTAAATATCTTGTCTCAATTGTTTTGCACTGAAAGGATTCCTCTCTTACCTTTAACTATGTCGTTACAATACGTGACACAATAATTAAGTTTACTGTTCAAATAACTGGAATATCTTGTCTCGGTTGGCTTACACGGGGAGGATTCTTCTTTTAATTTTAGTATCACCATTATAACATGAGTCAAAAAATGAGAATGAGTGTGAAATTTTATGTGATTTGTATAGTCCATGTCCAGTGATTATGTTTTGGGACATGGTCATTGTAATGAATGGAACAGAATCATCTATCATGCGTTTCTATGTCTCTAGTATAAAAGTTTTTCTACACATTCTCCTTTCCTCTTTCTTTTATATATATATATATATATATATATATATATATATATATATATATATATATATATATATATATATATATAATACACATGCATTCATTTTTAAACAATATGTTGAAATTCACTTATATCATGCTAACAGTGCTTCAACTAAAGCATTCTCATGTGCCTTTTGAGAAGTAATTTGCTTTCTTTTTATTAATCTTGTGGAACAGTGTTCTCCATGTGAATGTTGTAACCCTTTATATGTTGCATATTATTCTTTGTAAAAGAACTCTTTATATTTTGGTATGCATATTTTTGTTAAAACAATGGAAACCTTGATTAAAACATCATTTTTAGACTCATACACTACAATTCAATACATATTCATACATATCTTCACAGTTAGACATGCTTATTTATGCCATTGCTCCATTTGATTGCTTCATTCTTGTTGCAACTACTCATTTTCAGTCTAATAACTTACGAGTGTCGCAGATAGTCACCGCAGACGAATCCAACAAGAGTGGCTTGAATGGATTTTTCGAATCTATCAAGAGAATATTGAAGACAATGTGGCATGCTTTAGTCGATTTCTTTACAGGTAAAACATGTAGGTATGTGTCCTCTTATTCTCACTCAAATTGGTCAAGTATTTGAAAGTATTCAGTTTGGTATTATTCTTGGGATTCAATATTTCATAAGTTGCAGTAACTGCACAATCGTTAAAAATATTTTCTAACTAGATAAGTCAAATTTACATGATCGCCTTACTATGTTACTGGCATTGTCCGTATAAATGAGCAATTGAATTATTGTAGGATCATATCCTTACTGTATAACTCTACAATGCTGAAACCCTCAGGTGTCGAAGTTTCAGTTTGGTGATTTCGTGTGTCATGAATCTTTACCTCCTCTTTCAAAATAGTAGTTTCTTCCTTTTTGTCCTTCTCCCAAATTTTCTACTTTAGACGTAGTATTGCTTTGTTCCAACCGAATCTGCTCAACCCTAACCCGATATATTATTAACTAGGTATATACAAAGACATCACTTAGTAATCGGCCATAATTGAGTAGGTATTTACTGGCTTTTCCTTCAATTTTACATGATCAATCAAAATATCCTGGTACACACTCTTGTTGTTTGTTCATCTTATCACATTCCCATTTCTCACCCCCAATGTTGAAAATAACACGTTATGAAACCCGTTATATTGCGTTACATAACCTAACGGGACCTCAACGCTACGTAACAACTGAAAATAACTCAATGCACCGTAACAGTACGTTATTTTACGTTATATTACGTAATGTTACGTTAAGTTACGTTATATTACGTTATTTACAATTTTTTTTTAATAATTTCTATATTGTTGTTGATTATTATTTTGTTTATTAGCGAATTGTTGTAATTTTTTTATTAGTTGTTGGCTTGTTTAATTACTTATGGAATTGCTAACTTATTAATTTGTGATTATTTTCTTATTCACTTGTTATAATTTCTCTCCGGTTGCTGAAATATTTTACTTGTTAATTTTATTGAATTTTTATTTGAATTGAAATCAACAGTTATAAATAAGATAAATTGAACATTAAAGAATATAAATTACAACAATGCTAATAACTGAAATTGAAATAAAAAATTAAAATCTTATTATCTTGTTTAAATGATAATTGGAATTACGGTTGGAGACTTAATATAATTTACGAAGATAAATGTAAAAATTATTGTAAAACTTAATATAAAATTAGAATATATTATGTATTTCAAAATGGTTTTATATTCTTTTTTTTATATTTTAAATTTATTTTTGAATTTATAAAAATTATTTTATATAGTTTTATATTTATTTTTAATTAAATAAATAGAAAATTACATAACATACGTTATGTGTTACGCTATATGCGGCGTAACCTAAAAAAAACAAAACGTTACGTTATCATTATCGCTATTTTAAACATTGCTCACACCTAATGCTCACTCTCTTTGGCACAGAAGTAAATGCTCAAGCTTCTTCGATATCACTTGCCACATACAATATATATGTGTGAGTTGGATATTACTGTTTGGATTGCTTACGGCGATCTTTCCAACAGGTTTCATCATTTATCATCTCTATCTTGCAGTTGACTCGCTAGGGTTATGCTTATATAACCGGTCTGTATCCTGATATGCAGTTATCGTGCTCGTATGGTTATTACAACAGAAAGGGTTCTTTGATCCTGTTTATGCTGGTGGAGGCGACGACAGAACCCGTCTGAAGCATAGGAAAGGTCTTAAACGATCGCACACTCGCAATCTTCAGGAAGATTATGACATGCATAACAACGGCAGGAACCATCCTTCCCATATGCAAAAGAAACGGCGAAGTAGCAGCAGCGGTCACACCCACCGCCACGCGCTCCAGAGGCTGGATTTGAATGATCAGTATCAAAGGAAGAATGATGGTCATCAGCTAGCTCGCAGGCACAAGCATAGGAGCAGCAAGGGCTACTATCATAGCTACAGGACGAGCCGAGATGGACCTTTGTCGAGAGCAATGGGAGATGGGAGAGATCCAAGGAAAATGAGTAGAAATTACGAAGTGAAACAGCCTGGTCGCAGGCATTCGAAGCAGCTGGTCGTAGATGATCATCGGCATGAATACGAGTGATTGTATCTGACATCTCAGTGAAAAGACACAGTAAATTGTGATAAAATCTGACATAATTTGCATTTATTCCCACTGGAGTGATATGCATTTCTGTCTTGGCTAAAGAGGAGCTCTACGACAATAGTCTACGTAACATAAATATGAAACATCCTTCATTGCAAGTTGCAATAGCGGTTGAGAAAAATTAGTGTATATATTGTGTTTTTCTCCATGCATGAAGAACATGAATTTTAGGAACGTAGCTATTCAGCAGACGAGTATCTTGCTGCAAAATCAGCTTATATATTGTCTTTTCTCCACGCCTGGAGTATATATCGTCTTTCCTCTACATGCGAAGAATATGAAATTTAGAAAATTAGCTATCTAGCAGGCGAGGGAAATTCTATTTACACCCTGCAAATTACTTTTGATATCCTGAGTGCTTTTTACACAAAACTTCCATTTTGAAATGTCACCAATTTACTGTATGCATCCAATTTTTTTTCCCAAATTTAACCCTTCTCCTTCTCTCTAACTCCTTATGTCGTCCGATCCCAAATTTTTCGAGTTGGATATTAATTTCCAAGTTAAAAATATAATCGTCGGGTATTAATACCTGACCAAAGAATCGCTTGGTCCCCTCACAAAAGAATCATAAGTAATAATAAATTGTAAACAAATACACATAAAAAACTAAGAATAAATTTAAATTGTAACTTAGATTTCTCCTCTGACAGCAATTGCATTTTGAAATCTTCCATTTAAATAAAAAAAAACTCAAACTAAAACTTCAAACCCTAATTTTACTTGTTACAGTAAATTCGAAGAATTTAAAATTTCTCCATATCTTTTTAGGAACATGAATTAAAAAAAAATTAAGAGATTAAGAAATCAAATCAATAGATTTGTGAGAGATGTATATTTTTTTGAAATTAAATTTCACTAAAAAATATTTTTAAAGGTTCTAGAGAAAAAACAGAGGAGGGAGAGGATGAGTTGTGCTTTTAAATTTTAAAAAAATCTTAATTTGTGATTTAAAAGGATAATTTAGTTTAAAAAATAAATAGTAATTTTATAATTATTTATAAGTTTTAAAACCGTACATGAGTCAATTTTTGTGCGTAAATAGAATTTCCTAGCAGGCGAACATCTTGAGCGAGCACTGAAATGTTAATTTAACCTTTATACATTCCCTAACCCAGGCCTATATTCATTCAAAGTTCACACCCAAACTCAGCCCATTATATAAAAGGACAACTACTTCTCCAAATCAATCATAAGACCAACAGCAGTGGGCCGAGTCAACGGCAAGCCCGCAAAGCTGGTCAACGTGTCACGCTTCCATTGGATAAAATTTAAAAAAGACGCCTCCACAATGTTCAGTGCGTGTGCAAGAGATTCACATTGGTCACACGCGTTGCCCTCTTTATAAACAAATCACAGGCAGCCCGCACGGTATCGCGTGCTTGCTTCGAAGTCGCGCTGCAATCGAAGGGGAGAGAGAGAGAGGAACAAATATTCGTTCTTCTCGAAGCTTCCTTCTCCTCTCCCTCAAGGTAAGAATAGTTAGGGTTTTTTTTTTAATTTTTTATTTCTCTTTAAAATTCGTTGCTCATCTCGATCTAGGGTTCCAAAGATATCAAAACAAAAAATTTATCAATTTTCTAGGGTTTTTGATGCCTTGATCTGTCTGTCTGTAACTCCAGTTGAAGTGTCTGGATCTTGAAACTTTTGATCAATTGTATGATTTCTGATAGGTTTTTTTATGATCTTATAGATCAATTGTATAATGATTTGTTATTTATTTATTTATTTTTTTTGTTAGGTTGCGGTAAAGCTCGAAGATTGAAAATTTCCTCGGAGTATTGACTTGTCTGATCTTGTGCTTTTAGGAGCTATTACGGTAGGCATCAGTTTTTGATTTCTCTAAAATTGATTCTTTTGCTTTCTCTTGTGAGTTGATGTTGATTTGAGTGTAGCGAATTATGTTGAGGTTAAGATTTATCTAAAAAATATTGTTTTTTTAGATTATGCGGAAGTGATTATTGCGTAGTTGTGTGGCTTGGCTTGGTTTCACACTAAAGTTTTTTGGTAGGAAAGTGGGTGTGTTTTGTGCCTACTCTGTTTTAGGATCGGTGCCTACTCTGTTTTAGGATCGGGCGAGTGGGCACGGACCACCCTGTTTCCATGGCAAGTCCTAAGGCTGGATGCTAAGGGGATTTTAGTTTTGTTTGGTTAAGGAATTGAATTGGGATGTGAGGAAGATAGGGCTTTTGGTTTAAAAAGAAGTGACAATAAGGGATATAAACAAGAAATTTGCCCTCTTTCAATTTTTGCTGACTTTGAACAATAATCTTATCGAATATCTTATTTGGCTGGGCCCTTTTGGCAAGTCATTGTTTCATTTTTTGTGGGAGGATCCATTGCTTTCTTAGAAGAGATTTGGAATTAGCCTTCACTTGTCAAGACGTTTACATCAGTAGGGGTTAGGAGATGAGGGCAACCATCTTAATTAGAAGATTCTTACTGGAAAAAATAACCTTCACTTACAAAGGCATTAAGATTATCATTGGGAAGGGAATGATTAATGTCTAGAGGTTTCGGGGTTAAAAGGATTGGAATCTCAAGCGGTTTCAGGCAGCAGCAGAGTCAGAGATGCATAAAGGCATTGAAGAGCATGATATTGAGGAATATAAAGGTTTGGGATGATACCCAACATAAGAGCTCCTATCTTTGGTTCAGAGTTTTTACTTTCTTGTCTGAGGAATTGAATCAGAGTATCAAAGAATGTGGAGATTATTTTGAGGAACCTCCTAGTTTCTAAGATTACTTGCATTAGAATTCAGATTATTTTCAAGTGTGTTATGGAATATATTTTGCTTGCGTGGTTTAGAAATGATCCCTATTTAATTACCCAGCTAAGATCTTGTATTTAATACAACGATGTTGTATAAATATAAGGATCGATATTGTCGTCATGCTCTTTGATACATTTGCATATTTCGATATTTACGTCTCTCATTCTCTATCTAGAGTTGCATTAAAAAATAATATTTGTGGGCACCCTACTTGTTATCTGGATTCATGTAGGGGGCAAGGCCACTATCGAAGCTGGTAAGTTAACCATTTTGACAGCCTCAATATTGGCATTTACTTTTAGAGTGCAGGTTGGAGGTTGGAGGAAATTTGAAAGCCTAATGAAGGGGAAATCGTTGTAGTGAAGAAAAAAAATTAAATTTATCTTCCCAGAAAATTGTTTATTTTACCGTCTTTTTTCTTAATCTAGTTCTCATAGTGCTTTCCCCTGCCGAAGGGGGTGAAATAACGAAATTTTGGGCATGTTGAGTGGAAAGTGTGGAAAGAAGTAGTTCAAACTTCAAAATATATTGTAGCTTCCAAGCCCATGTGGTTCGGAATCAATAGAACTTTTTATGTGTATAAATAGCTTCTCGTAAAGTTTATTCTGGTTGTTCCGGTGGCAAGGCTTAGATCTATCCATTACCCTTTTTTTTTTATGGGAGAGGATTGTTAGGAATACTAAAGAAATCCTGCTAGGTAAGAGGGGAAGTAAATTTTTTTTCAGAAGTTGTATGATAATGAGTTAATAACTTAAATTTTGACATGTCTACGTGGTATGGTTGGAGTCAGACCCCTGCAACCAGAAAGGAATTTTTGATATAATCTCAAGACAAGATCTAGATTCCATTTCTGGGCATAACCTTTGCGTTTTGAAACCAGATTCTTTTTTAAACAGGTTAAACAAGTAATCTGTAGTGCTGCCATCTTTTGTCTGGGGAATATTGCCAAAGGCATCAAATTTTGAAGTGGGTGCTCACTGGTCCGCCCTAGTTTGGCTATTTCCATGCATTGTTCAGAGTGCGTCCATTATCCTTTCTCTTATTTATTTATTTATTTATTTCATTCAGATTGCACTTACTTTATGAGGTCTTTGTAGAAGTCCTAGGCCATTGACCTATAATCTCTTGGTATGCCAAGTTAGATGAGCATTTCGATGAATTTCAGTGCTCCCTGCCCATCCTCGTAGTTGGAACTATATCAATTGTTCACTTGTTTCCTGGTAAAATTCTGTGACAGGGCATTTTGACCAAAGTGCGTCTAGAACCTTTCAATTACATAGAGTTTTAGTGATAGTTATCTATGCCACTTCAGGTTTTATAAAATACATTCATACAACAACAACAACTAAGCCTTTTATTCTAAGTTCTTGGGGGGTAGACTATATGAACCAAAAGAGAATTATGCCAGATTGAATAAAATGCATTTATCTACATAAAAAATATCCTAAATTACATGTTGATGAACGAGAAGCTATTAATCATGTTTTTCACCTAGTAGGCTACTAAGCACCAGCTACTGCATGGTTTCCTCTTGGTGCGCAATATGGTGGCTGTAGCACACACTGAAACGTACCATAAAAGCAGTCTGGGAGCTCCATGGTGGCTTTCCTAAGCAGATGCTATTTAGGATTACATGGCTATGGCCAGAGCAACAGAGGTAGGAACAAGCATAGCAACAGGCTTTAACATTTCTTCCAGAGCTAAAACAAGCCCTATTGCGGCAAAATCTAAAAATGAACAGAGAACTTCCCTACTTTTTTTATTTTCATGTGGTGGTTTTATATCACTATAAGAAAATCAATAAATCATGAAAAACTTAACAGACAGTGAACTTCCTTTGATGAATTTATCTGGTTGACATTTGACTTCATAATTTACAAACAAGTATGACTTGCACCTTCAGGGATGAAAGATATGTGCTAGATTATTTTTTCTGTTCACAGAAATAGTTATCATTGGAGAGAATGCTGTTCCTTGTAGTGTGTAATATGTCATGGTTATTTTACTGCTGTCAGCAGATATTTTGACTCATAAGATTTGCCTGTCAAGATTGTAAAAGTCCATACGAGAGGAAAGTTGGCATAATATGCCAAATCCAATTTACTCTGTGATCTGAAATTTATTTTTTTACTCAGTCTGGAGGTTGTTACCATTTATCTGTCCAGAGTGTTGATTTTCATTTTCTGTAATCTGGTTCAGCAAAATTAGGATTAATTTAGGTAACAGACCACCAGAATGAGGTTGATGCAGATCTATCTTCCTTTGATCATATCCCAATTGATCAGTTGTTTGGTTGGCTATATTTTACCTTTCACAATGTGATTATCTGAGTGGATGGGAGTAAATTGAATTCAGAAGTGGATTGCCAGATGATCTGTGATTTTTTTTAATTATTTTTTGTATTTTATTTTTTATTTCTTATTTTGGTTAATTGAGTCGAAATGGATGAAAATGCTGTTATTTTCATATTTCCTTGTAAACAAAATTAGATTGAAAGTTTCTCTTGGTACAACGCATATTATGGTATTTCTGTTTTGAAGCCTGTGCAGTATGGCTATATGTGCTTTATTTCTTGCAGCGAATACAATGAACTTCCTTTCTGTTGATATTTATTATATGTTAGTCCCATTTAATTTGACATGTGATCTCATATTTCAGTTGGAAAGGAGGAAGGCTAGGCCACCATCTCACATTTGTTCAAGTGTTTCTCTGTGAACATCAGGCTACTTTTGCATAAGGTAAGAAAGTTGAGCTCATATTAGTATTTTCTTCTCTTTGATGAGTTGTATTTTTAGTTGCACCCATTTATATTTCCTTCTTTTTTACCACGATTCTGTTTGATGGAAGTGAAAAAACTTCATGATCTGCTTTAATTGTCCTTTTTATATTAGCATGACTTACCATTACTGGCATTTTTGCTGTTTTAATCGTCTTTTTTTATATTAGCATGGATTATCATGACTTACCATTACCGGCATTTTTTTTTTATTGCACCGGGGTTTTTGGTTGTTTTTTTTTTTTTTTTTTTTGGGTGGGGGGTTGTCTAATCTTCTTCCCTCCAGAGAGGGATGGAGTAGGGGTGGGAGATGCACCACTGACAAACATTGTATGTGTAAACACCCAGCTAAGCGCAAGTTCCAAACATTGTACGTGTAAACACCCCGTATATTATGTTTATGTGTCAGGGGTGTTTGGAAATTTTCCAGGGGCATGGAAATATTGATTGGACAGTTGATGGATAAAGTTTCACACTGAAATTGTATCAGTAGTCCTTGATTTTGAAGTGTAAAGCTATGCTATGTGTATCGATCCTCTTTTGGTTGCGTGATATCATATTCTCTAATTTTGTTAACTTCATATAGTTATCATCCTAAATGTCATGTTGTTTTATTACATTTTTCATTTATAGCAGTTTTTCTCAAGTAAGAAACTCTGTTACAAGTACAAACCTATTAAATAGTTTTATTGATTTGAAACTCGAGCCTTCGTAAAAAATGTGTTAAAAGAATATACAAGTATCTACATGCTTTCCTTGGGAGTTTTCAGTAGATGATGATCAATTGTACGATAATACTAATGTCTCATTTCATGTCACCTGGCATCTGCACTCAGCAAACTATTATGTGTTCATAAATCGAATGTATAACTTTAGGATCAAAAGCTTGCTGCTTATACTATTATTTAGATGGTATTTAAACCTCATGTTTTCTTGTACTTTGTTCTGGAGTTGGATATAGAGGAACTAACATTGATTTCTCTCTTTTATGAGATGCACTTCCTTGCATCATCTCACCAAAATGCAGGTGTTCCGTTTGTTTTCAATATCATCAAATGGACAGCAAAAGGTTCATGCAGCTGGTTGAAGAGAAGAAGAAGAGAGCCCTTGAAAAAAGAGAAGCCCCCTTGAAATGGGAGCAGAAGTTAGAAGCTGCTGCCAAGGCAAAGGCTGATGCCGAAGAAAAGGAGAGGAGACTGAAGGCTGCAAAGCACAAGAGGAGGAATACCACGTCGGCATCAGACTACGACAGCGACAGTGATAGCAGCGACAGTGAGAAGAAGCACAGGAAGAAGTCTCATAAAAAACACCGGAGACATGGCCACTGCGATTCATCTGGAGACAGTGGCAAGGTGGAGAAAAAACACAAGCACAGATCAAAGAGGATGAGCTCAAGCTCAAGCGATGACGACGCTGACGCCTATGGAAGTGGATCTGAGGAGGACCGGCGAAGTAAGAGACGCTCTCACAGGAGGAGGCATAGGCGTCACTCTCCAAGAACTCATTATAGCAGCAGCTCAGGGTCGAGTAGCGAGGAAGAAGGTGCTGCTGCACGAAAAGGCCATTCTAGGCGTCATAAGCATCGCCACCACCATAGGTCAGGCGACGACGATGACTCCTCAATGTCTGATTCCGATGGGAGGAGGGTCAGGATTAAGCACAGGCGCCGTCACAGGTCATGCACAGATGACGACTCCATGTCAGATTCTGACGATGTCAAACATCACGATAGGAGAGGCCGATCTTTGAAGAAGTCATCGGATGACAATAGTGATGAACCTGGCAGGCAGAGGAAATCCAAGGGGTCCCAGCATCGGCACGGACATCACCACCACCACCACAGCCACTGTGACCATGGCCGCCATCAGGATGCAGTGGACTCGAATGGCAAGGTGGAGAACTGAGATGACGTAATGCTGGTCTTGGTACAGAGCACCAGTCCAATTCACATTTCATAGTTCATCAAATTCCATATGTTGTTGGTTTACCTTTGCATATTCTGATTCTATTGTAGTTCTGAATCTCTAATCACTCGACTTTAAAGACTTACTGATGAATGATTCGATCGGAAGCATAAATTCTGACATTTGTACTATTGTTGTTCTGTTTAATTTTTCCGAATGAGTCTATGTTGAGTGCTAATTTATTTCTTTGCTGTGGCTGTGGGGGCGTCTGCTTTGTGCCTCGTCGGGATCTTGTTGATCCGATGCACGTAAATTTTTGACTGGATGACCGGTAGGACAGTCTGGGCATGTAAAATTGACCGGGTGATGACTGGTAAGGCTGTTTATAGTGAGAATTTATTTCTGCTTATGTGTGTTCAAATGAAAAAAAAAAATAAACACCATATTGTCTTTCTTCCCCAAAAAAAAAGAAAAAAAAAAATCAAGAAAATGAAGAGATAGACATATTGGATGAGTTATCATCATTTTTTTTTTTTGTTAATTACATTTAGACTTCCTGTAATATGGGAGAGGTAGAGATATTAAGGTGAATTACGTCCAGACCTTTGTAAGATAAGATAAGGAATGAGTTCCATTGAATATTTTGATTACAATGAAAGAGAATTTATATTTTATCGTTTTTTTTTTAACAATAAAACGTGGGTTCTAATGTGACGGTGATATCTATCTAGTAGAAATCTGTTGACGATCCGATGTGAAAATCTCCTTTGAAGAAAATAATGGCCGGCTCTAATTTCTCTCTCTGCTAATCTATGTGAATTCAAGACTCTTACGTAACTTGACTTTAATTGGATATAAAAGTTTTCATAGGAATAAATTTGGAAGATATTTGTATTTATTATATCACCTCTGCATTAGTAGGTATTTGTATTTATTATATCACCTCTGCAGTAGTGATAAGTTATTCACGCTGAAGCACTAATTTGAGAAAAAGAAAAATGAAGGAAAAAAAAAAAGAAAAATGAAGGAAAATAAAAACAAAATTTTAAGGAAAAAGAATAATATGAGCCACACACATCCAATAACCCTATCACCAAAATCTCCATAATTAATTTTAAAAAAAAAAAAAACATTAAAATGCATTTCCGGTTCAGTCCAACTCAACCGGCCCAAACCTTCCCACATCTCTCGCTGCCGTCGTAGACCAAAACACATGGCCGCTACGCTCACCTCCCTTCCTCCTTCACCCTCTCTCCTCCGCCCCCTCCCCCATGCTAATCCCATGCCTCCCCTCTCCAACTCGATTCCCGTCCTCCGCCTTCACCACCGCCGCCTGTTCTCCTCTCTCGCCGCCTTCGCCGTCCGCCAGGACCTCACCACATGGACCCAGACCCCGCTCACCCGAATCGAGCCCGCATCCGCCGACGCGTCGCTGTTCCACGTCAGCGTCGACGTCTCCGACTCCCCCGACCTCGCCGGTGCCTTCACCGCCCCGGGCCAGTACGTCCAGCTCCGGATCCCGTCCTCCGACAAGCCCTCGTTCCTTGCGATCGCGTCGCCGCCGGAGGTGGCGAGCTCGAGAGGGGAGTTTGAGTTCTTGGTGAAGAGGATCGCGGGGTCGACGGCGGAGGCGCTGTGCGGGTTGAGTAGAGGGGATCTGGTGGAGATCGGCGGGGTGATGGGGAGAGGGTTTGAAATGGAGCGGGTCGATGGGGAAGACACCGTGCTCATCTTTGCCACTGGGTCTGGGATCAGGTAGGGTTCTTGTTTTATTTTTTATTTTTTTTTAATTTTACTGATTATTTTGCAATTTTTTGTTCTAGATTTGATTGGTTTTGATGGTGTGATAGGATTAATGATTTTGGGGAGAGAGATTAGATTTAAACTTTGAAACTGATTGATTTTTGAGAAAGATTGGATTTTTACTTTAATTCGTGATGTTGCTGTTTCGAATCCTGAAGATAAAAAGCAACACTAGATTCTAGATGGTTAACTTAGAGATAAAAAGCAACACTAGATTTCAACGAACTTATATTTTACTTAACTTAGAGATTCATATTAAATTTCCAACATATTTATTTTTTTGCTTAACTTAGAGAGATGAGAGATTATATAAGGATTTTGAGTAAAATTATGGCCATAAGATGCAAGTGAAGTATTTAAGGGTATACTTTTGCTGAACATGAAATCAATATAGTATATGAACTGGAGATGTGGAGATAAGATAATAAGATCCATGTGCTTACTAATTTTTTATTAAATACCTATCAATTTTGATGAAGACTATAAGCCAAAATTTTGCTACTCTTCCCTCTCTGGAGGTTGCTAACAATTAAAGAAACTGTCAAGGGCTGGTTCTTCAACTAGGATAAGATAATTTATTGATGGCCAAATTTCAGGTTTTTGTATATTGGGGTTTGTGCCATCATATTGAACCATGATTGACATCATATAATGTGCAATGTTGTCTTTAGTTCTTCCTTTCCCTGGTGTGATAGCTTTAATTATTTTTTTGTATGGGATTCAAGATTTGAGAAAAATCATATCTCCCTTAAGTAGGAATTATTTAAGCTATTGGATATTTGGATTTGTAGCACAAATAGCTCTTTGGTTGTGTGTGGGGTTGGGTGGGTGAATTTGCATATATATATATATATATATATATATATATATATATATATATATATATATATATATATATATATATATGAGGAAACGGGAAATACAACGGCGGTGAAGGGAGTTCCTTCACCGCCGCTTAGGTGGCCCAATAAAATTATAACACGGGGCATCATTCAAGATAACAAATAAATGAATTCTCTTAAATGACACCACGTGTAATAATTTTATTGGGCCACCTAAGCGGCGGTGAAGGAAACTTTCTTCACCGCCGGTGTATTTCCCGTTTACTCATATATATATATATATATATATATATATATATATATGAGTAAACGGGAAATACACCGGCGGTGAAGGGAGTTCCTTCACCGCCGCTTAGGTGGCCCAATAAAATTATTACATGTGGCACCACTCAAAGGGCAATTAAGGAAATTCATTTATTTATTATCTTGAATGACGCCACGTGTAATAATTTTATTGGGCCACCTAAGCGGCGGTGAAGGAACTCCCTTCACCGCCGGTGTATTTCCCGTTTCTTCTATATATATATATATATATATATATATATATGAAAATCTTCAAGGGAGCCTTCCTTTTTGTCTTTGACCTTATTCGTGGTATGGCTGAACTTTCAAATCTGAAAAGAAACATGGTAGTTAGTTTTTGAAGTTTGAGAATGAAAAAGAGGCTTCACTGCTTCTTCCTAAGTTGCTTAACAGCAAGATTATAAATCTTGGTATTAGTATCGATATCAACTGATAATTTTTGGTAACCAAAATCAGCAGTTCCAAGCATATCGTATCGGCAATGTTGGAATGTTCTATATATTGGCAAAAATATTGGCAATTCTGGTACCTGTATTATAGAGTCTATTTCACATAAAACACCCAAAACTTAAATACTGACGCCTAAAAGTTGAATACGATATTTCGTGATATGTATTGTTGTTTTCTGATATTTAAAACCTTTCCTTAGCAAGAAGTTGTTTCTTGTGCAGCCTTATCCCTTCTACAGAAGTTCATTCATCAGTACAGATATTTTTTGTGTACTTTAACAATCGTTTAACAGATCAGATCAGGCCTTTTGTGAAGGAAAATGATATATGAACCAATCATAAGACCTCTACCTGAGTCAATTCCACCTAACTCAAGGTCTGTTTGATTTTCTTGAACCCAAGGCTTACCCGATCATGATTATGGTTGAGAGGAGTTCAGCATAAAATATTGGACAGATGCATAAAAAGGGGATAAGCGATAGAGGAAGATCGAGGACATACATGTTTATGAAATACCTTTGGACTCTGGCTGATAAGAGTAAGGAGGCATCAATGACCTGATTTTGTCCCTTTTTAACAAGCAAGTGTGTTTTTTTAGCACATAGCAATATTTCTCAACTTTTTCAGCAAGTAGACCCCTTTGTTCCAGGAGTAATCTATGAAACAAATCCCAAATATCTTACAAAAAATAGAGAGATCTCGGTGGTAGAACGATTCACTTTTGAAATGGTAAAGGGTTGAAAAGAAAATAAAGTTGGAAACTTTAATAGCAGCCGCTTGTGCTGACATCATTTGGTTCTCAAGTGATCGAAAACACGATCAAAAGTCTTTCACTATATTCCCATGAAAGTGGGATCAGTCTCATCTGTATGCACCCCGTACATGAAAAAAATTGCCTCATTAAGTCAAGCAAAGTTATTTTTAGAAGACCAACACCTTCTCAAGGGTCGAAAATATCACCACCAATTTCCCATAATTGTTATGCACTTTCAAATATTATTTGCCTAACTGCTGCCAGGATTTGTTTATAGAATTTTTGCCCATTTGTATCCATGTCATCTCATCTCAGTATATACTTTTCAAAGAAAGGTGATGAATAGAATGCGTATGCACCAATTTTCATAATATCGTCATAGCATTGTCTCTCTTAATGATTAAGATAGAACACTTAAATGCCAAGAGGGATATAGATTGGGTCTCAAGAGGGTCTTTGTGTCAATTTGGAAACAATCATAGTCAAAGCTAGACCGAGCACTGAATTGCCCTTACTGGGATTGACTGTTCCTGTTTTGAGTCCAACAAACAAGAAGTAAGTGAAAGCCGCAGAGAATCAGAGGGCCTAGCATCAACGGGGATGTTAGCATTACAAGCCTAGCATGCCAATGGAAGGTTAAGGAGAGTATTTGGTTCCAGCAGAACCATCAGGTTTGGTTGGTTACATTGTTAGCCGACAATCCTACAACTTTGCTTTTGAGAAAAGTGATGTCTTACTATAGTTTTATTAACGCACTAGGTTTCAGGAGGTTCAAGATTTAAACCTAGTCACCAACAATTTTTAGTAGTTTTATAGACCCCAATTCTGCTTGTCTAAGCAAGTTTTGTTTGTGTTAGGGTCGTTACACGTGAAAGGTAAATTTGAAACCTACATTATTGGCCCACTTCCCAACTAGCTTTGGAACAAAGTGGTTTTTTCTGTCATGATCACTGGTAAGAAGGAAATTAGCTCACGAGCTTTTGTGTTTTTCTCTTGATATTGGCACATTTACGACCACTGTTTAAGGTGTTTTAGATATGGGTTCTAGAACTAGAACCATCAAAATACATGGTAGTTTCTATTTGGCTTTACATGATTCACATTCTACGTACTAGGATGCCAACAAGGGATCCATTACATTCGTCAGCCGATCCAGAAGACAAGTTGGCTATGATCAAGAATCCTGCATAAGCATGATATGCCTAGATTGGGAATTTAACAGAATTTTTCATGTTGAATAGGACTTTCTCTATTTGGAAGTTCCTGGAAATTTTCATATTTCCATAATATTGCCATATTAACTATATACGTTCATTTAGGCATAGGCAGGCCACAGGTTGGTCACGTGTGAAGAAAATTATACATTTGACATTATACACTATTCTGAAGGCTGCAAGGGAGACCGGGGATGTAAAGACCTAATCAGAAAGATCTGATAAGTTTGTATATGTGTGATTAAATCATGATCCGATGGCCTTTTACTAACTACTTGATTCGGTCTCTTGGTACTGGATTCAGTCTCTTGGCGTTCATAATAAATGTTGAATTGGGTAAAGGAATGGGCAGTGACTTGAGTTTGGGAAGAGACTTTGATTTACTAGATTTGATAGTTTTCAGGTAAGCCTGCAACTGACCCAGACCCAGAGGTTGTAGTTGGATCCAATTCACAGCCTTGCATCCTATTATAAGAGAGTATGTATTAGTGGTCCTTGCGCTATTACTAGATCCATAATTCTCGTTTATTCTCTTCATTCCTTCTTTGGGATCGGCCCACCTAGGGTTGAACCAACTTTCTCCTCTGTCTTATTCCCCGATTAACTAGAGCACAGAAAAAAAACGAGAGAAGGGTGATTAGTTTTCCTTTTCTTATATAAAAACGCAAGGAACCTTATGCCTCTCTTGTGCAATAGTACTCATGTTTCAATCAACAATAGAATATAAAATAGTGGGGAGAGGGGGAGAGAGCCTGTGTTTGATTGGATGCTATTCTGTTTGGGATTTTACCATTTGCAAATAAAAAAGAAAAGGAGTAGGAACTATTAAAATTTGGTGGAAATTCCTAATTTATGTGCAGATTTATTGTTGCTGAACCAGTTTTAGGGTTCCTACCAAATTCAAAAATTTTCCTGCATACAAATACAAATATGAAATTCAGTTGTGCAGTTTTAGAGTTCCTACCAAATTCAAAAATTTTCCTCCATACAAATACAAATACGAAATTCAGTTGCGCACACAGCCATGCATGAACAAAAAAGGAGTGTTGGATCTGAATGCTTGCTAATAATCACTGAGGTCACAACTCATGTATATCTACGGATGGGATCAAAGCACAATTTTTGCTGTTTGCAGAAACAAGGTGGTATCTTGGAAACCACATCCTCCTACTACATTTTACATGTCTACTTGTCGTTGGTGATAATGTAGATTAGTGTTTTGATGCTTTATTTTTCGTGGATCTCTGTTTTTATTAAATGTGATTGTTATATGATCTACAAGTCCCTTCAGGGACAATATATATTTGCACTTCACACTGTACTTCAAGGGAGAGAAGACGAGAGATATAATTCAAAACTCGTTAATATGTTTGAGAGTTACCATTATTCTTCAAATGTATCCCCTTTTTTCATTTATGCCATTTAAGTTCATTTCCAGCAACTAGGATAACAAAGATAAATTTTATCTGCATTATAATTTGCTGTAATTATATAGTTCTATAATTACAAGTTATCGTTTATCTAATTTCTGCTTTCCTGCGGCAGTCCCATCCGCTCACTTATTGAATCAGGTTTTAGAGCAAATAAAAGATCTGACGTGAGACTTTATTATGGGGCTAGAAATCTTCAAAGGATGGCTTATCAGGTTAAGAAGATGGACCTCTATACATTAAAATCTTATTGTTGTCACTGGGATAAATCAGTTTGGTGACTGATTACATTTCTTTCGACATCCAGGGTAGATTCAAGGATTGGGAGGCTACTGGGGTTAGACTGGTGCCTGTTTTGTCACAGCCAGATGATTTATGGAAAGGTGAAAGAGGCTACATACAGGTATGCTTTTGTTGGTCTTTCATTCATCTATTTAATCAGGTTTATCACCTGTAGGAATTCTGCATATTGAATCAGGTTTACTATCTTGCGCATATTGCAGGCTGTATTTGCTAAGGCCAAGCAAATATCAGATCCTTCATCAACAGGGGCAGTGCTTTGCGGGCATAAACAAATGGCCGAGGTCTGTCTTCTTTATCAAAGTTCATTTGACTGCTGCAGCTTTTATTCTTGCTATTGTTTATTGTGGGACTTTCCTTTGTCTTCTATTTATTTGAAGTTGTTCAGTTCTAATAAGGATAAAATTAAATAGAGAACTTTGCATACAAATTAAATTACTGTTAACACGGAGCTAATGCAGGTCTTTCTACTTGTCTGTTTACCATCTGTGTTTTTCTACTAGCACCTTGCACAATAGTCCTGGCCAGTAAATGTTTGGCAAATAAGGGCAGCCATAGTTTTTTTATCATGACCTTGTTGAAGGCTTTTTTATCTGGACTGGTGTTTGTTGACCGGCCTTGTTTAGCATAGAGATTTCTGGAATAAGGTCTAAAATTCCAGAACCGGTTCAGCCGATCATCCATGGTATCAAAATCGGTGACATTGAGTGTATCAGGCTGATATTATAGGGTATATCATGTATAGGATACCATGAAATCTGATAGGATATATGATATACAGCAGTACCAGTCGATTTTTAAAATCTTGCTTCATATAGACTAGAAGGCCATCAGTTTGAGCAGTAGGGTAGTAGTTGGAAGAGCAGCTGGGAACCTGGGACTTGAAGCAAGGCCTAAAGATTCATGATACATGATGATTACAATTTAAATGTGGACACGATCTTATCACGATTATGCTTATCATCTGCATACTGAGGAGAAACATTCAAGCCATCTAGATTGATTTTGCAGCATATAGGAACAATATCATTTTTTTTGGATTAACAAGGGAAGGAATTAAAAGAAGTATGCCAAGTATGGTTACGTTAGGCCTTTGTTTCTGAAACATTATGATGTAAAATGTTGAGGGCAAAAGGTTATGCTTGATAGCTTATGCTTGGTGAGGAAAGCTTATGCTTGATAGCAAAGTTTAAAATATTGATATCGGTAAATATGGTATCACAATTAGCAATATTAGGCGTTTACCATATTGGTGATATCAGAAATACGGGATTGATATTATATGGTATGTCATGTAATAGGTATCTCACAATCTGATACGATGTATGCAGTATATATCGACATGGGCTGATATTTAAAACCTTGCTTGATAGATTATCAGTGTTACGACTGTAACCAATATGATTGTGGCCTCTAAAACCCTTTACTGATTGACACTAGTGAACAGTATATGGAAGTGAGGAAAGTTATATGGTTAGAATTAGTACCAAAGTATTAAATAATTTCTATGGTGGGCATGAATTTAATCTTCTCTAGTGTCATAAGCAACAATTCAGGGGGATTATAAACCTTCAAAACCTTTTATTAAGTGCCACAACAATAAATGATTTTTTTTTTCCCCTTTTGGAAGAATATAAAATGATGGTTGATATCAAAGTTTTTGAGTATACAAAATAATTGTTAATGTATTATAAATCAAACTCAATTCATTGGGTTATTTGTACAATGTTATCTTAGTTCAAGTTTCACCATCGTCATCACCATATCTTCATCAAAGTATTTTTCCCATCAAGTGAGGTTGGTTATTAAGCAAAAGGGTCAAGTGGAGGAGATTCTAGGGAATAATTGCTCAAATTTGCCACCAGTTTTAACATTCTTTCTTGGTAGCAAGATTTTCATTTAAGGGATGCACAAGTTGGAGACCGTCCAACCATATTTGCCGCATATACCTCATAGGACTGTAGAGTAAGCTAATGAAAGAAAAGAGCAGCTGTTCCAAATTTTCCTCGATTAATATCATAGATGGTTGGAAAGTTTATGATTTGCTGTAGGAATCTCTCCATCCGACTCATTTCGTATAAGACAACTTTAAACTTGTAGCAACTAATCTATTTTAAGTATGTGATTTTTTTTTTTTTTGGTTGGATTCTGCTTTAGCATGTGGATGCTGCACACAAGTTTATGTCTATGCTTCCTTACATTTATTTATCCTTTCAATGTTTCAAATGTTCAATTGATCCCAAATGAACTCTGCACTATGGCAGGACGTTACATCTGTGCTTGTTGCCGATGGTGTATCAAAGGATAAAATTTTGAAGAATTTCTAATTATAAATGGTATGTATCCATTCATTGTAGAATTATTTACACAAAGTGATTAACAATATTCTTTTACCACATGCCAAGGGCTTCTTCTGATTGAATCATCAATTTTGTTATCGCATGTATTTTATGCTTGCTTCAGCGGCTAAACCTATGCGTTTGGAATTATACGTTTCAATGTTGAAATCAATTTGAGAATCAACTTTAGACGCCCATTTGCTTATCGGTTAGGCCTATGTATTGTGATCAACACTGCTGTTCTTATCTGTCTTGTTTTGGTGACTCCCTTATTAGCCTGAATTTTTTGTTCCCATGCTAGCGAGAGGATTAGTTGTTGCAGTTGTTATCAAAGTGATCATAGACTATCCCAAAAAGTGAATGGAGCAGGAATATCAAAGTGATCGATCTGGCGTGATTCTTTTTTTTTTTTGGTTCATGTAGCCTATACTTGGGATAAAAGGCTTAGTTGTTGTTGTTGTTGTTATGCTAGCGAGAGGATTAGACCATAGACAGTTAAATCGTCGGACCTTCATGGTGGGATACACCTGCTTTAACCGAGCCGAGGGAATACTGAAATAGGGGAAGAGCCATAAGTAGAGTGCCTTGCCTTGATGATAATATAATGTTCCATTCTTCAACTATTAGTTTGCCATAGACTATTGTTTACAGAAAAAATGGAAACAAAGAGTCCGGTGAGAGAAGGAAGCTTGAGGAGTTCTCATACAATGGATAGCCAAAAATACCGGCCCTTTGTCGTCGTCCGGACCAATATTTGCAATGCATGTTGACGACCATATTATACCCACAATGGCAAAACAGTAGGTTTTATTACTTCAATTGGTCACTGCATTCACTGGAGAGGATCTGAATCCAGATGAGTAAACTGGCATCTCGGAAATTGGCAGCAAGTTTTTCTTTCCCCTAATGAAGTTGGCAGTAACTAGAGAACATAATAAAAAGGAAGTTCCCAACTAAGAGAAAACAAGCTTCGGCCAGGGGTTAGAAGGTTATGCCAAAGACTGCTGCTGCTTTCTGAAGCTCGACTCCTTCCAAGTTCCACATGTTGACACTGACAAGAACAAAACAACATTGACAGCAACAAACAGTAGCATTAATGGATAGAACATAGTATAGACTGAGTTTAGGTGAAAGTTCCAACGAACCAACAAGAATACTGAAAAATTAGACTTTCGCTGTACATGATAGGAGTGAACAATTGGTCGGATCCGACAGAGGTTGGGGGATTCCGACCAATTCCGACGAAAGAGAGAATGCGAGATTTTGACTGCCGTTCTCAATGGAATCCGACCGAACTCCGGTCGGAGTTGGAATCCGACCGAACTCCAACCGACTCCGGCCGAATACCGACGGAGGCAGTCGGAACGTATTTTTAGCAAGAAAAAAGAGGGGGGGATAAAGGGAGGGAGGAGGAAGACTTAAGAGAGATAGATGATGAGAGAGAGAGAGAGGGGAATCGGAGAGAGGAAAGATTTGGAGAGAGAGATCTCTGTGAGAGAGAGAGAGAGATTTGGGAGAGAGAGAGATTTGAAAAGAGAGAGATCTAGAGAGAGAGAGAGAATTAAGGGAGTGGGAGGGAAGGGAGAGGGGTAGCCAGAGTGGGAGGGGAAAAGTTACTCTAGGAGAGGCGGGGAAAAGTTACTTTAGAAAATCACCAACTGCTTTGCTTCTGATGGTCAATTTGTTCAAATCTCCAACTGCTTTGCTTCTGACGGTCAATTTTTTCACCGATGGTCAATTTTTTCACTTATACAACTCCGATTATTCTCCTCTATGAACTTTATAGTATTCAACCCTAGCTAGTACATAAGAAAAAAAATATACACTACGATTCTGCAACTAATGCAGCAGGAAGCTTCAAACACTATATCAATTAGATTTAAAAAAAAGGGTAAAATCAAAAGAATATGAACTGACCGAATATGAGAATCATTTGCAAGAACGAGCAAAAACAACTAACCAGTCAGCAACTGAAAAAGGATATTAAACATAATAATAAAAGATTTTAAAAGAATAGATTTTTTCTTTTAAAAGAAAATAAGTACTAAATAAAGTTTACACAGTTTACACCCCTACATTACACCCTTAACAAACTAAAATGAGCTTCGATAGGACGACAAACACAATTTGAGGGATAAGAAATTATTGAACTATTATGATTATGACAGCAGATAGCAAAAAATAACGAGCAAAATCATCAATCATAAATACAAACACATTTATCCAACCCACAAAAAAATTTTGCGGCCATAAATATATATATATAATTGAAAGACATGGAATCCACTGTCCACATACGAGGAAATAAACAGTGTTGGCATTCTTATTGCACCAAAAAGAGCCCAGCAAAGCAGGCAGAGTCGCTCTTCGCTCAGAACCTACGCCTACACAAATCCTGCCACGACACATAAATAGGAAAAGAAATACCGGTGTTTGTGACACGTCTAAAAAAATGAATCTCCTTGGGATGCAGGAAACATCCAATTAGATTATTACATCGTTGGAAGTAAACGTTCTGCTTAAGAGGCAGACTCCTTTGCGATCTTCTCAGCCTTGGCAATAACCTCCTCAATCCCTCCGACCATGTAAAATGACTGCTCCGGAAGGTCATCATACTTTCCATCGAGAACTCCCTGCCAATGCAATAAGCAGAGAGCTAAGCCATCGTACGAGACTATCGAGTACAATATGGTGACGAAATGAGGTAGAGGCGCATGAACTTTAGAATGCATAAAACAGTAACATAAATGTTTATTGAAGACATGCAGGCAAGATTTCATTCTATTAAGCTTGGTGAAATCTCAAGTAGATCCCAAGCATACTGCAGGAATTTGCACTCTAGTCAAAGTTCTAAATATTGAATATCGAGTTAATATCAGAATCAGATGGAGATGATATATCCGTTATATGAGCAAAGCTTTCATATCGTCTCGGCAGACCATCCAAAATGACATTATTTCTAGCGACCGTTATTTAGAACGGTGGCTTTAATGTAAGTATACATTGGTTACAGATAGTTTGGTTGGGTTCGTGAAACCAATAAGATGTTACAATAATCTAATTATGCTCAATTAAACAGCTCTCTGAGAGAGCTTGCAAATGTACTAGATTTGGCATTAACTGGAAAAGAAATGAAAAATTATAAAGATTATAAAGTTAAAACAAAGTGCAGCACATGAAATATTTATTACACTAGAACTTCCACCAAGTAATTCCTTGATTTTCATCAATATGCCTTTAATTTTTACTACACTTATCGCTATTATAATATATTTTTAAAAATATTGCGCAGAAATTCAACTAGATACGAGTTGTAACGGACCAACCTGCAACTACTATAGCAAATATGAATTACGAACTACAATAGCTGACAAGGATGATTTAATGCTATTTGTATATAAACATATACGGAGATATATAACACTTCGTCAAATAAGTCACTTACCTGGAAGCTATTAACACTTTCCTTCAACTCCACGTACTTTCCAGGTGCACCCGTGAACACTTCAGCGACATGGAAAGGCTGGCTCAAGAATCGCTGGATCTTTCGAGCACGTGCAACAGTCAATTTATCATCTTCACTAAGCTCATCCATTCCCAAAATGGCAATAATATCTTGAAGATTCTTATAGTTCTGGAGAACCTTCTGCACGCCACGAGCAGTGTTGTAGTGATCTTCTCCCAGAACAAGAGGAGAAAGCATTCTAGATGTAGAATCAAGGGGATCCACAGCAGGATAGATACCCAATTCAGAAATCTAAGAAAAGAAACAGCCACACTTAGAAAACTGACTAGAGAGGACTACACTACAACTCAGTTTGTGCCACTCATAATGGGACAAGTTGGCAACAGACCTGTCGTGACAACACAGTTGTTGCATCAAGATGGGCAAAGGTAGTTGCAGGAGCAGGATCTGTCAAGTCATCAGCAGGCACATAAATGGCTTGCACAGAGGTGATAGAACCCTTCTTTGTTGTTGTAATTCGCTCTTGGAGTCCTCCAAGATCAGTAGCTAGAGTTGGTTGGTAACCGACAGCAGATGGAATACGGCCAAGCAGAGCGGACACCTCAGAGTTCGCCTGAAATACAAAATGAGCATATTAGATGATTGCATAATATCCTGTACGCATAATGATTTTTATAAATTGAGATGCAATAATCATACTTGAGTAAAACGGAAGATATTATCAATGAAGAGGAGCACATCTTGCCCTTCAGCATCACGGAAGTGTTCAGCCACTGTAAGTCCGGTCAGTCCAACACGAGCACGGGCACCAGGGGGCTCATTCATTTGGCCATAGACAAGAGCACATTTGCTCTCACCCTGCCCCCAAAAAAAAAAAAAAAACAATATTGTCAGAACAAGGCATCAAATGAGAAAACAAAACAAGAAATAACAATCTTTCAGACCTGCTTGTCTCCTAGCTTAATCACACCACTCTCAATCATCTCCCTGTACAAGTCATTGCCTTCACGAGTTCGTTCACCAACACCAGCAAAGACAGAGAAACCACCTGATACATAGAAAATTTTAGAAAAAACAATATAATAAGCATTCACATTGAAGAATATAATAAGTTCTTTGTAACCTACCATGGGCTTTAGCAACATTGTTAATCAGTTCCATAATAAGTACAGTCTTCCCAACACCAGCACCACCAAACAGCCCAATCTTTCCACCTCTCTGGTAAGGTGCAAGAAGATCCACGACCTGGAAAGCACGATAAAGGAATATATGAACGAGAACAGTCAGCATTACAGGTCTTGCTTGTAGATATAGTCGTAGAGACCATAGAAACTTCATAGCACGCCATAACTTTATTCAGAAACACAAACACTTTTAAATTCAGTAGGGATATAGCAGTTACACATTACAATAAAAATTCAGATGAAAAGAAAATACAAAATTCAGATAAAAAATTCAGAAAGACATTGTCAAAGCCAATATAAAATCTTTGATGAAAACAAAAAACTAAATTCTAGTTCACAGTAAAAACATGAGGTTGATTAATATAGCGTGTTTAAAGTAGGCACCTCCTCACATTTCTTCATATTTGATCACTAAGCAGCTCAAATACTTTTTTAAACGATTAATTGGTTTTGAAAACCAAAAAGAGAAATCATTTAGTTAAGCAAATGATAAATGAAAACAAAAAAAATGATACTTCAACATTATTGTTAAATCTTCGGAAATATCAAAGTATAATGCAGTACCTTAATTCCGGTAACAAGAATCTGTTGTTCAGTAGCCTGCTCAACAAAAGCAGGGGCTTCCCTGTGGATCGGTAGGAAATGATTTGTTTCTGTTAAGATAAATTGCATTAGTATCAGATATATGAATCGATAAAACTAAACCATAAAATGTAGTTTCATCAAGTAAAACTTACTAATATCACCCTTCTCGTCAATGGGTTCTCCAATAACGTTAATGATACGTCCAAGAGTAGCACGACCAACAGGCACCTAATAAATGATAAAAATTAATCAATTTAGTGATCAAATGAAGGCTGCTGCAAAGATAACAAATCAACTCTGACAAAACAAAATATTTTGAACTAGTCATGCACAATGTTGAATGCATCCAGCAGCAATACCATATGATAACCAGAAGTCAATATTTTGAACTAGTCATGCACAATGTCGCATGCATCCAGTGACAATACCATATGTTAACCAGAAGTCAATTGCATAGAACTTCTAACATAACTTATATTAGTAGAGTTTCAGAAGTTGGCAAAAATGATAGATTGACCAAACTCCAACAAAACATCATCCATGCAAGACTAGAAAGGCTTTACTTGAAGGATTTGCACAGAGGAAATCAACAGCATCATCATGATAAGCTTAAAAAATTTGAAAACTTTAAGAGAAAAATGGATTCGCAAGATAAAAATAGTTTTCATAATTTTTGTTCAAATATACAAGAACCTGCTATATGAAAACGGAATAAAAAATCCCTCCTTTTGTTCCTATTGACATGAGTATATAATACATTGAATATCTAAAAATCCAACCTTGAAAGCCCATAACTCAAAAGAACAAGCAACATAACCATGCTGGCGACGACAAAACTGAAACTGACATGTGTCAATAATTTCTGTATAGGACTATCTATGGGCCCCATAGCTCCTTGTGAATCCATTACACAAAAAAAAGGGACTCCTATTTCCCTTGGAATTCAGAGAAACTAAATCCACATTAGTCTGGTAAGACCTATACTATAAATAGAATATCTCGCAAAAAGGTAAGGCAAAATCGAAACTAGTCATGGGTAACCCCAAAAAGATGGGGCAAACTCACTGGATCTAATTCTGAAAAGTCTATATTGACTTTAGGATATCTCAATTCAAATAATTTCAAATTAGGATAGTGCATCGAGATAAAACTCATCCAAGATATAATTCAGAAAAACTATAGATCTTAACTAATGAATTTTCACAACAAAATTTATATAAAACTAGCCGTAAGATAGGATCAGATATGATAAAACTGCATGCACGTTCCTAGCTAAATATAAACCATCATGCATCAAATAAGAAATTCTGTAATCGCAAAAAAGGACTTATATGAGATTCGATCAGGGCAATACACAGAAAAGACCATCTTTTTAGACCGAAGATTGCAACTTTTGGAAAATTTTCGAATATAAATCCAAGCTTCCAAGTAAAACACTGATCAATTATTATACGATCCAATAAACATATAAATAAAGAAGCAAACTTTAACATAATCAACTACGATCTTAATGGATACAAAAATCAAGAGATATCTTACAGTGATCGGAGATCCAGTATTCAACACCCTCTGCCCTCTGACAAGCCCCTCAGTCCCGTCCATGGCGATGGTCCTCACCATGTTCTCCCCCAAATGCTGGGCCACCTCGAGCACCAACCTGATCGAATTGTCGAGAACCTCGAGCGCCGTCAAGATCGGCGGCAGCCCCTCGTCGAACCTCACATCGACGACAGCACCAATCACCTGGCAGACCTGCCCGATCGCGCCAGCTCCGGTGAATTCATCGGTGATCTTACCGCTGGGGCCGGCTGATGGGGAGGCCGGGGCCTTCGCCGGTGCCGCGGCGGCGGCGGATGTGGATGCGTACTGTACAGCACGCGAGAGGAGGAATCCGGAGGGGTTCGGGCGCGAGAAGGGGGCAGGAGAGGGGGATCTAGGGCTTGAGAAGGCGGCGGGCTTCGATCGGCGGGATGTGGATCGTAGAAGATGGGAAAGGACACGGCGCGTCGCCATGGGTGAGGATTAGGGTTTCTTCTAGATCTCTCGATCGATCGATGGTGAGATATAGGGTTTCCGAATTTTTAGGGTTAGGGTTTCAGTGACTGCGAGAGAGTAGAGAAGGTCTCCACAACGATAGCGAAGGGGGGAGAGACAGAGAGTTAAGGGGGAAGAGATGCGGACGTCAACGGTGGATTGTGAGCTGGGGTTTATGGAAGTTTGGAGTCCGAGTCTTAAGTAGGAGGGCTTTTGGGCCTGGCCTTGTTTGCATATTGGGCTAGAAGAACAAGGCCCAACCCAATACAAGCACAGGCTCCTCTTTTGTTTTTTATAAATCCTTTGCCTTTGCACAAACGAAAGTCTATTTTGATCTATTGATAAATGAATTATGCGAGAAAACAAGCTACTTGCACCTGTGGTCAGGACTTGTTCAGATCCTACAGCTATAAATAAGAGATAACTTTACTTCTTGATGCGGTGCTCATAAAGGGAAAGTGGTGCGCATTTAGAATTTCTCGGGAGAGATTAAAACTGAAAAATCTCTCTATTTACACTTTTATTCCTTTGGGAGAAATTCTATTTAAGCACACAACTTTGCTACGCTTTTATACTTGTAAAAAATTACAAGTTTGTTATTACTTTTTATAACCATATTTTTTGTCATGGTCAGATAGTAATTCCCAACTGATGTTAAATCTGTTTGTAAACTAATTTTCAAACTATGTGAAAACCGTCACTCGGGAGACTAATTTCCGACCGAGAAATTTGGCTTCTTGAGCAAAGTGGGGTGCCTGGATAGAATTTCCCCTTTTCTTGGACGTGCGGCTCACGTCCCAGTTTGGGCTTGGGCTTAACTGTTAAAGTTATCTGCCTGTTTCAGTTCCACTCCTCTAATTTTGTGACAAAAAATAGAACGGCTCGGCCCGCTTAGATTCCAAAGCCCATGATCACTCTATGCATTATCCTCCCCTTCCCTCCAAAACTCCAAAATTTTCTCAGCCACAACGACTCCCAAAAACAACAAACAAAAAGGCAAAATAAAAAAGTGGGGAAAAAAAAAAAAAATTGAACCCTAAATCTACTGACTGCTAGCAATGGCCTTGACCCTCTTCTCTCCTCCTCTCTCACTCCCTCTTCTCAGGTCAAGAACCCCTCGCCGCCGCCGGGCAATCGTCGGCGCCTCCGCTTCGGAGCTCGGAGCTCCGCCGGAAGAATCTCTGGTTGGTAAAAAGGAACACTCCAGGGTTTCTACAGATCTGTACTTTCCCGCCATAATAATTTCTTGATTCTAGGGTTTCCAAACAATCAGGGAGTAGGAGAGAGCGTGAGGGTTCTCAAGAATGCAGCGAAGACGCGACGTGTCCCCAAGGCCGACGTGCTGTCGGCCCTTGCGGCGATCAAGAAGGCAAAGGCGGATCCTTCCAATTTCCTGGAAACCCTAGGGGGGACCGAGTCGCCAGGAAGGACCTGGATGCTTATCTTCACCGCCCAGGTGACAACAGTCAATTGAATTTGAGCCTCAAATGTTGTTGTAATCCATAATAACTCTGGATTTATATCTGGATGTGGTCTGTATTGTGCAGGGTAAGTTGGATAAGGGCAGATACTTCCCGATTACTGCAGTGCAGCGATTCGATGCGGCAGTAAGTGATTCTAACTGCAATTTTCATCGAGCACTCGCGCACAAAATTGTTTCTTTTTCTGTATGCAACGAGATAGGGGTGTTACATTCTCCCCTCCATTTGTGCTAAGAGTATTACATCTATCAGTAATATATTCTAATAGTAATATGCTAAGCCTTTGGTACAATATAAATTGTTAAAATAATTTATAATTAATATCGGATTCCTCCCTCAAAGATGCTAGCTCCGATTTACCCAAAAAAAAAAAGAAACTTCATAGATTCGTGGGAATTATTACACTAACTCTTGTCTCATATTCAATATGGGACTGTTTGAGGTAGGGGTATTATTAATTTCTCTGAACATATGATTGTAGGGCAGAGCGTGTCTGACATGACAAATTACTGACATCTGTATATGCATATTCTTCTCGATATATATGTATTATGTATATATGACAATATATCTATTAGGTTGTTATTCATATAGGATCGGAAAAAGAACATAATTTGTTAGGATGATTTATAAAATAATTTTTATTTTTTTCTGGTTAAAATAGGCGTACATATTTTACCTCGTACATAGATATAAAGCGAACGCCAGTATGCACATTTGGAAGTCCGGACACGATGGTAAGTATGTCTCATGCCCCGTGTGTCAGACAAGTCAATTTTTCATTGGGAGAAGTTTTGCATATATCATAGCTTTGAACAATGAATTATTATACTTTGTTTAGGTTCTCTGTTATTCGAGGGAAATTTGGGGTTTGCTCGCATGGGCCTGTTAATTTGATCTGTGTTAGCTACAGATAATCAATTATATCCGTGTAAATTGAATTGAGCTGCAGCAGTTGAAGCTTGATTAAACTTCAGGATGTTCTATTTTTGCACTACCTCACGCATCACTTCACTCGTAACATAGTCTAGAATTAGTAACAGTATGCTCTGATTTTTGTAAAGAATTTGATCGGCCAGTAATCAAATGTTTATAAAGGATCAGAATAAGGTAAGGGTGGATTTATTATTACTAGACTAGTTAATTGATGGAATCGTGTTTTGTCTTGGGTTATGTTATGTTGTTGAAGGGGATGTGGTTCCTTATAGGAATCTTACAGTTATAATTAATTTTGTTGGTCTTTATCTTGATCTAGGTCCCTTGGTGCATTGCTTTTTTGTTGCATGAGCTTAAACTGCATGACTATAGAAGGCTTGTCCTGACCTCCTATATAGGCTTCTAGATTGTAAAACCTGGCCTCTCTGATCTCTCTTTTGCTTGTAGAGGGTTGACTTCAACCTGATTTCTTCAATTCTTTTGGTGGCTTTGGCTCTTGTATCTTGTTGATAAGCACCTGCCAGACACATCGTAACTGGGGGGATGACCTGACTAGTTACGCTAGGGATATAAAGGCTGCAAAAATGATTCTTATGAGAGTTTTAAGAGGTTCAGACTAAATTTTTATACTTACCTTGGGGCCTTAACCAATTGGAAGAAAAAAATATGCATATTATTTATAAGAAGAGTGGACTGATTTAAGGAAAAAACAAAAATTTCAATAGTTAGAAGAAGAAAATAGAATGAAAAAGCCAAAAAATATGTATCAGATTAGTATTAACATGTTAACTATTTGAGAAAGCTCTGGCTGTTAAACCTTTTTATGCAAAAGTTGTCCGCCTTGAAGCTCAGTTTGTTTCTGGTAACATATTTCTGGACATGTTCGCCAGAGCAATTCCTAACTTGATTTTGTTTGACGCGAAATTCTATATAGGAAGCCTCTTGAAATTCAATTAAAGATGTTTGTCACACTTAGATCCTGATGAGACTAGCATATTTCCATCGATGGTTAGAACATGTCTCTTGCCATCACTATACAAGATATAGTTGAAAGAATGTTAATGTCGTATTCATGAGTTCACAGTTCCAGTCCTTGCGGACCACTGCATACCTTTCATACTTCCTGTTGAAGACCTTTGTTCCCCTCCAAGGAGAAGTTACCACTATCAGCTAAAACGTTCATGCCTACAGAGAATTTTTGAATTCTGTCAGTTTCCTATATTTTAGTTGATTCCAGGGTCAGTTAGTAATATCTGAACTTATCAACAGGCAAAGCGGCTTGAGAATGGAGTTTATCTAGGGCCCGTCGGATGCCTAACCTTTGAGGGAAAATTTTCGTGGAAGAACAGGATGTTGGCATTCATCTTCGAATGCATTCGTATAAAGGTTGGGCCGTTTGGCCCCTTGCAGATAAATTTTGGAGGAGAGGATAGAGAACCTAGCACCAAGGATCCATTCTTCATTTGGTTCTACATAGATGAGGAGATTGCTGTGGCTCAAGGCAGAGGTGGAGGTATTGCATTCTGGTGCAGGTGTCGTCGTGTCACATAACCCTCACGTCATGTTTATAGTTATGCTGTTGTGCACATCGATGTACTAATTCTAATGGTACTAAATATGAATGGAATCGAAACATAGATTTGCTTATAAAATACAAAAAAAAAAAAAAAGGAAAAAGAAATAAAGATCTATTCTTTTCGTTTTAGATGACGTGCGATGCACTTTGCATAAAGAGGTGATATGTTTTTTGATCAGTTATCATTTGTTCATTTATTCTCTGACAATGCTTTTGAGGTTTTATTCAATTACCTCCTGTAGATAAGCCATAGGACGATGATCTCCATACTATTGGAGAGAACGAATCTGCTACAGGAAGTAGATATGGTTACATTCAAAATGAGAGGAGGATGGCCTGTGTTGAGATTGGGATGGCAGATGAAGTCTGATCAAAGAGGAGACGGTGAGCCTGAGGCTGACAGACAAGTAGACGGCAAGGCTCAGGATCAGAAATAGGATGGAGATAAGAGCAAGTGCACTAGTTGGTAAAGAAAAAAGAATACTATTTCTTCAAAAAGCTTCATGCACATTCAGTGCAAGGTATGAATTTAAATAATTATAGAAGTTATATTGATCATTAAGCTCATCTCTATGCAATCCATTTTCTTCTGATGCCCGTACATATTTGACTTGATATTTTATTCTATTGTAAAACATATACAAGTATAATGCATATGTTATAATATATCTTGGGCATTTGTTCTTTCATGAATGTCCCTGATAGCGGATACCACACCTGTGCTTTGAGAATTCTCTGTGCTGGAGGACCAAAACTCTTGCGGGTTAAAAAGCTAAGCTTTGATTCGAAGCCTTGGTAGGATAAAAGGAGACGTAAAACGTCCAAAAGATGGAGAAGTCTTGAAGTGTCTTTGGTGGAGGATAGCCTTTGAAGAGTTAGTTGTCTGGTTGAAAGAGGAGAGATGAAGAGAGATTGTTTAGCTTGTGTAGCACAAGCATGAGAGAGACATGGTGCGTATGGGGAGACATGAATGAGGCGTACTCTCCCAATCACTTATTAGTGCACACTCCCAACCACTCGTTATGCATAATTATGGTGTATTATTGGTCAATAATAAACCTAATCAATGATTTAGACAAACCTCAATGGGTTAGAGAAGTGATTGGTGTGAAGTAACATAAGTAATAATATAAAAATGCAGTGTCAGCCTAAAATTCGATCTTTCTGAGAAAATTTAGGTTCTGAATCCATACGGTTGATACAAAATAAGGGAACATAATGATTAGAGTTGCTATAATAGCAGATCTATGCCTCTTAAGAATGGAAATCTTAGGGTTGAGATTTGTTTTATCGTGCACTGCATGCATGCATGCAGTGGGTGTCTCATGCACGCATGTGCACGAGAAATGCGCCACAGACAATTTTCGTAATATAAGATCAAATAAAAAAAAAAATTCAAAAGCATCGCATGAATCCTTACAATTGTTTAAACATGTGGCTCACTGGATTAGCCTAGTTTAATTTGGATGAGCAAGCCCATAGCTTAAGAAAAATTAAGACATGTGTAGAGCTCAGCATACAACAAGTTTGCAATAGCATTCGATTAAAGTGTACACGTCGACTTTTTCTGTTCATTTATCTGTCGAGATATCTCAAGGATAAGATGAAGCACAACCATATGTTAAATCTAAAAAAAAAATCCTACAAAGGAAAAATTTGGTATCTAGGGGACCTATATCTTTCCTCGTACAGTTGTAGCTTTGTGGCAATAAGGAGGCTGAATCTGCATCCTGCAAACAAATTTACAACATTCCATTAAGACTGAAGTGAAGGTTTTATCAGATTGCTATTATGCTAGTTTTGATATATGATACTAGATGTTGGACTATAAAGAGATATCATAAATAGAAAATAAATGTAACAGAGATACACGTATTCCATTGGATGTATAATAAATGTTAGAATAGTTAAGGTGAGAAAAAAGGATATTCTTGGTAAGGGAAGCATAGTCCTCACATATAGAAAATGCGAAAAAACTATCTACGAGGGTTTGGTCGTGTGCGATGTAAGCTATAGATGCACTAATTCGGCAAGTGAAGTTTATCAATAGGGCAAGTTAAAATTAAGTAAAGGATTGATCGAAGAAATAGATAGATGTGATATAAAAAGATGTGAATGATTAAAGTCTTAATGGAAATATATTGCTTGATAGGAATTGGTAGAGAAGGATATCCATGTGCTCAACTCTCCTTTTGGTTTATGTAGCCTACCCTAAACACTTGAGTTGTTGTTGAGTAGTTGTAGCTCTAGCGCCAACAGGAGGTTGAACCCAAATCCTGCAGCTTTTTTTTGTTAAATCTATTGGAATAAAAATTTAAAAGGCTAAAAACAAGTTGTATTATTTTGTGGCTACTCAATTTTGAAAATATAAGAGAAGAATAAAATTGTCTCTAGGATACTTTAATTTGGTATTGCAACTATTGGTGTGTGTGTGTGTGTGCTGACTTGGTGAAAATGTTGGGTTTTATTGCCCGCGTAGTTATATACTTTCTGTGTTTCTCATGTTTTTTTCCATTTTACTTCACACATTTATCTGTTTTAATCCCTCGTTTTTTTAAGGAAAAGAATTATTTGTCTGATATATCCATAGACCTTTATGTTTCCTAAGAAAACATCTGATCTTTGATCTCCCAAATGCACAGAGCCTGTGATAATTAGTATAACTTGCATTTTTTACAGTGACTGATGTTTATATGGTTGCTATTAATTTGCTCATGGTTGCATTTTTTTTACTCAGTAATTCTCTGTCACTGTTGACAGACATTGGTGAGATATCAATGATCAGTTGTCATGATTGTTTCTCATTTTTTTTCTTGGGGATGTAACAGTTGATGAAAACACAATTTATCTGTAAGAAAATCAAAATTCTGGAACCGAGTGGATATGTTAATCTTCATACATTTGACAGGATACATCAATTTGTCAAATAGTCTCGTTTCAGTTGTATATCCTCTAACTGTACTTGTGCTTGAACTAAATGAAAAAAAAATGTTGAACTGATGCTCATCGAGTTGTTTTTCTTTGCGACAGTTGTGAACCCATTCCTTTGGTTGCATCAGTGTTTTTCGTAATTACAGCCTATTTGTTGCCCGTCGGCTTATTTTTCATAAAATTAAGGATGTCAAGTGTGATGGTCCAATGATATCGTTTATGGATGTAAGCCTTGTCCTTCTCTATATAGTTTCATTTTATAAGAGTAATAAGGAAAATACCAACAATGTCAAATAAATCGAAATATCAATCATAACTGACCAATGTTTTTACTTATGAATGATGGATCCATATATGAGTAAAATGACAGATACTACAACTCAGAGAGATTTTACACTGTTGTGTCAATGGGGAGAGTTGAATCAGTTACTCTATCTCTTGCCTTCTTAACCTGTTCAAAACAAAGTTGAAAAATTCAGAAGTGCGTATGTGAATACCGAATCAAAAACATTGTTTTGTTTTTAGAGTTAATATCATTTTTTTGGTACAGAACTTACCTCTACTTCCCAGTCAGTGCACACTGTAATGATGAGATATAACACATCCTGAATGAAAAGTGCGCAAATAATCCCTATCCAAAGACCCTGTCAATCAAAATTCAGGCACCTACATTAGTATCCAAGAGATCGAGACAGATTCAAGAAATAGAATAACAAGGGGAATAAAAAGTACTCGAAAAATCCAACCTTTACTCCAATATGCGCAACAAACGCCAAGATAACAGAACATGGAACGCCCACAATGTAATAAGACCCCAGATTGATGAAAGCACCAATCTTTTGCCATCCACATCCTCTTGCAGTGCCTACGCCAAAAAAAAAAAAAAAAAAAAAATGAACTTTATTCCATATTTCAAGCAAATTAAAGGCCAAATCAAACAAATGCTATAAATATCAAGTCTACCGATAACTTAAAAAGTTATGCTTCATATGTCATCATAATTATAGTTCTTGATGAATGGGACAAGTAAACTGCATGTAGTTGTCGAATAACTCAAATTGCGAGTAACTCACAAGTAGTATTAGTTTGTACCTGAAAGAATGCATTGAGTACCATTTACGAAATGCGACAATGCAAGATATGGCATCATGGCTGATACGTATCTGACAACTTCCGCTTCATTGCTATATGCATGTCCCCAAATATTGCGTATAAGTATCAAGATCAATCCCACTACCACACCTTCTATAATGACCACGGTTACTCCCATGCAGACCGCTAGGCGAGCAGCTCGGGCATTACTTGCGCCCAGTTCATTCGATACACGTGTACTGCAACAATATAAACAGAGAAAGGTTATAAGAACTTCTGTACATTATTTTTTTGGTTAAACTAGAAGAAACTCCCATAAAGTATCAAAGATCTTCCAGAAACCCCCATAAATTTTTCTATATTATGTAAATCCCAATAGAGTTATAAATTTCATGAAAATTCCAAAACAACGTAATGGAAAGATTAATTTATCGATTTAAAAACGTATGAAATATCTACTCTTCGATAATTTCAGATATACATTTTGAGTAGAATATACTAAATCAGGATGTAGATATTTAGACAGGTTGGAGTGTATTTACTGTATTTTTTAAATCGATCATCAATCTTTCCGCCAACACCATTTTGGGGATTTTATGAAATTTGAAACCTCATGGGGGTTTACTTAATATAAAATAATTAACGGGGGTTTCTGAAAAAAATATGATATTTACTTTTTTTTTTTCCGAGATAAATTAAGTACATTGCTTTTGTGAGGCAATTAACTGAAAAGAAATAAAATTAGCTTACCTCATAGCAGCTCCAAGACCCAAGGTGATCATGAACACTACGGAAGAAGTGTTGAGGCTGGAAACAAAAGAACCCTTTTGTAATTAAAGTAAAAAAAATCATAAAAAATACTGAAAAATAAGAAACCTTATTAATGCCAGTGAGATTTGTATAACAAAAAAACCCTTTTCTAAATATTTTCTTTTGTTCAATGTAGAACTTGTTTCCAGTAATTAAACACAAGTGCATCTGAGAAACAATGTATGTACAGAGATAATAAGTCATGACGAGAACTTATACGACTAGTATAGAAAATAGGAAGGAAATAGTTGCTTACGTTATTGACAACACTGACGTTTGCAGCTTCGGATTAGGAAGAAGACCGGAGAGGACCACAAGCGTCTCAAACGACCAAAATTCCAAGCTGACACAAGCCCAACACAGAATTTGAATTACGAAAATTCTATCAAGTGAAAGAAAATACTATTGACATGATATTTTTTTTTACTTACCAAACCATTGCAGCTGAAGGAATAGCAAGCTTAAGAAATTTCGGAATATCCTGCAGTGCCTCCATAGAGAAGCCAGTCCAAGTGAACTTGCAGGATAGAGAGAGCTTGATATAAAGTGCCAACAGGAGCACATTGATCCAATACGAAACAGATATTGCTACAGCTGCCCCTCTGTATCCGAGGCTAGATTTGAGAACCAAGAGCCAGCAGAACAGGATGTGAAGCAAAGTTGTGATCCCTGAGCAGAGCATTAGCGGCAGTACTATGTTCTGAGCCTGTAAGAATCTGAAATGGCATTGGAGTAAGGCGTATGCGAAGAGAGAAGGGATCATCCATCGAGCATACACCCCAGCTGCGACTGATATTTGTTCGTCTTGGTGAAATGCCTTTAGGACTTGGCCGGAAAAGGCCCATATGATGGTGATCGGGATGCTTACAAGCGTTAGAACTATCATGGCCCTTTGCATGTGAATGCCCAGCATATGGTATTGCTTGGCTCCGAATGCCTGGCCGCAGACAGTATCCATTGCACTTCCCATTCCCATCTGCATGAGGAAAAACAAGTTTGTCAAGAATTTTATGGCATCTTCAATTGAATTTCTGAAAATTGTACTTATTATTTGATTGCAACAAGATCTCTCCTTATTTCGTCAAATAGTGACTTTTACAAGCATGAGTGTGCAAATATTAACTGTAAACTAAAAAATGAAAATATAAAACTAACATCTTCCTACTATTTATTACAAAATATTATAGCTATTAAAATGAGCTTTTCTCTAGTATAAAAATGGATAAAAATGGTTTGTTTTCCGAAATTAGGATGCTAGAGATGAATATAGCATTGCCAATATTAAGTTAAGAGCTAAAGATGGAATGGTGGGTTACATGACATGTCTGAGTGGACACAAGAGTACGAATATAACCATTTATATTATTACTTGAACAGAGAAGTAAAAATGAAGTAGCAAAATGAAAAAAGAGGTAATAATAAACTAAAAATATTCCTTTAAGTTGATTTTTTTGGCGAAGGTGATGGCAAGAAATGTCCAGAGAGAGATGAGCTGTTTGTGATAGAATTATAAAAGACATAGGATCAGTTTCTTGAAGGAATAATGTAGGTATAAACCCTCAAAAACAATGTAGACTATAAAAAACAACAAGACCAAGATGGAGATATACCAATAATATGCCCTTATCCAGTATAAGACAAAAAAATAAAAGAAAAAAAAAGAAACAACATAGAGTAGAACTCATACCAGCACACTGAGGCCGGTGACGGAGGTAAAGGAGGTGGCCATGGAGGCGCCGGAGAGGACAAGCACGCCAAAGCGGCCGACAAACATGATAGATATCACCTGAAGAATGAACTGCAGCACATTTGCTAGTATCAGAGGACCTGCAAGCCTCAGTTGCTTGCTCATCTCACCAACTATCACTTTCTTCTCCATCTCTCTCTCTCTCTTACAAATCACTACAAAGGTTCAGAAACAAAAACAGACCAAGGTTAGCAAAAGAAAAGAAATCACTTGCTCAAATATTAGCATGACAAAATACAGATGGAGATTGAGTACATAACTCCTCAACCATAACAAATTTGCAATAAAGTCCAGACTCACTTTGATGCAGGCCAAACAATCCCTTTTATTATTATTATTATTATTATTTTTTGCATTAGACAATATGCCAACTGCAATGAATCTGGCTGTAGTCACATGCTGAATGTGATATTAAAAAAAATTGAAGTAAAATAAAATTAAAAAAAAGACTCATAATGATGCTAATCTATCATTCCATCTTTTTTTTTTTCCCTTCTTGTTTCCCAAGTCATATTTTATGTGTATAGAGGTAATAAGTTATGATAAACTTATGAAACCAGTATAAAAATAGGAAAAAAGTGCTTAACATCACCGACGCTTCCAGCTTTGGATTAGGGAGAAGAACGGAGAGGAGCATAAGCATCTCAAATGACCAAAATTCCAAGCTGAATCAAGCCCCACACAAACAAATTTGAATTTATACGAAAGTTTAACATGATATTTTTACTTACCAAACTCACTGCAGCTGAAGGAATAGCAAGCTTATGAAATTTCAGAAGATCCAATAGAACCTCTATGGTGTAATGGAGAGAGCTTGACATAAAGTGCCAACATGAGCGCATTAAACCAGCATGGGATAGATATTGCTGTAGCTGCCCCTCTGTAGCCAAGGCTGAATTTGAGAACCAAGAGCCAGCATATTAGGATGTGAAGCAAAGTTGCAAGGCTAATAAATTTATTTAGATTGGATCAAAGGGTACAGATCTTACAATAAGATGTCCAAAATGATGTAGAAGTGCTTCACACCAAAAAAAATATTACCTCCAATATTTCCCCCAGAAAAGAAAAAAAAAAAAAAAATAGTGTCAAATGGAAGAAGTGTAATACCTTTCAATGTATATGCATTGATATCGCAGTGTATGTAATAAATCTAGCTTGAATATTCACATATCAGATATAAGACAAAAATTAGTGTGATTTATAATGATTTTAAGGAATTCTTAGTACTACAACTGAGAACATGAGGTCAAAAAGATAACTAAAATATAACAGCTGCTGCTTATTGAAATTGGCAAACACTTGCATGCTACTCTATAGAGACATGAGGCAAAAGTTGAAGAAATGCTATGTATTAAAACTGAAGACAAAAGAAATCAAGCACACATGATACATTTATGCATGTTCCTGTTGCTGCTGCTGATGTCTTGTAAAGGCAGCAAAGATACGGTCACAAGTTACAAGTTACAGCGAGCAGAAAAAAACATGATTACCTATCACATTCAGGAAAAAGCATATACAACAGTTTTACAAAGAATCGAAAAATTTCTCACTGATCACTTACAATCAGCCATTGTTTTTTTCTTTTTTCTTTTCTTTTCCTTTTTTACAGAGGAAGCACGTATGTGGCAACTCCTGATGCAATTCCAAAGACAGGAGACCTGAACAGCTGCACACCTTTACCTGAGAGCATAGCTTCCATCCTTACAAATAGTTAAAAGCAGACCCCACCACATAATTACATCAAACTGAATTACAAACATGGATCTGAAAATCTTGTCCTCAATGTCATCCCCTTCCGGCACTCCCATGTCGTTGGTTCCGGAAATAGCTAAGAAGAGCCTGTGCCTGCACAGGAATCATAATACAGGATCTTGTCTCAAGTGTTTCAAGAAAACTATAAGAGAGAAAAAGAAAACAAGGAACTTTCAGAAAAAATCATGAGAGTAACTTGATTTTCATTGGTCAATTCAGCTTAAAAGAATGGACAATCCACGTACATTTGGGCACAAAATCAACATAGTAGTCCCTGACACTATTATAAATATCCCAGATGCAACTGATATATTTCCCTGATATATAGTAGTTTGTTCATGGTTCCACACCCAGTGGTGGCAGCTAAACACGAGGGTTGTGCTCAAGTCATCCCCCAGCCAGGATGGAAGGCGCGAACGAAGGATTGGAGTCCAAAGCTGCAGAAAACAGCTAAAACCGAGTTCGAATCCGGAAAAGAATAGTGTATAATCCAACTGGCCTTACACTAGGGGATTGTAGGGGACACATTATTTTCCGACCATCGCTTTGAACTTCCACAGGATGCTTTGTTGAAAGAACTATTTTTTTCTGACGGGGTTCAATAATCACATAAATGAATCAAAGCTATGCTCTATGCCTCTTTAACTTATTTTTTCAACCTCCCTTGCCTCTGAGCTTCAGATCGTAATGCTCTTAGAAAGGCATATTTCGAATATAGAGAATGTTCCCAACAATCCACTTAGACCTTTGTTACTCGCTCATTGGGACCTGCGACGAAGTTGAGCCTCTTTGCTTTCTTTTTACAACATTGCCTCTTAAAGTCCTCACGCCTTGTCAAATGTTCTCAGACCCCTTTCACTCCAGATTCAGTCTTTTATTAGAAAAGATAGTGATAGCACTAACCCGATCATCGTTGCAAACCCTGAACATTTAAAACTAGGTAGTGGTGATAAAGAGGGGACATGCATTTACAGAATTCCTCATTGGTCGTCGGTAATTGGAGACTATCCTACGGCAAGGCAGTCCAGTTGCTTTCTTTATCTCGCTTGCTCCGTCGGGATTCGGCGCTCCGGCCTCAGGGTATCTGACCGCGTGTCAAAAATATCACACTACTCTATTCTATGGTACACAACCCCATGGATCTCTCTTCTTATGTTGGTTGTTGATTGGATAAACTATGTCTTCGGCATTTTCCTACTCATACTGTCACAAAAAAGTGTAACGATCTGGACACTGTCTCGGAAAGAAGCCCAGTGAATTAGACATGTCTGTGAAGATGCGACTACCTGCACCTGAACAGAAAGACCCTATGAAACTTCATTGTTCCCTAGGATTGGCTTTAGGCGCTTTATAATAGTCTAAAGTTCGCTCCCAGCAATATAGCTATCCCTACCCTCTCACATCAATCCCACAACGCCTCTTATCCATTCTCGTTCGATCGCTGCGCAAACCTTCATCTCTGATGCTCCTGCTAGGTATATGACTTCATCAAGATACTGGTCCTGCATCTACTACTGGTCGGTCCTGCTCGCTTTGGTTCTAGTCCTGTGGGACGAGAACGAACTGACTCTTCATCTACTGAATCAACTACCTTTACCCATCCAGCCCATGAACTTAGCTAATACTACGATATACTCAATTTTTCCAATTTGGCAGTTCGATCTATGATAACGTTAATAAGATCTTTCTATTTAGCAGCACCTTAGGATGACATGGCCTAAACATTAATGGCGAGGTTCAAATGAGGAACGGCTTATGATGTATACCCAGGCACTGAGAGACGAAGGACAAAGATCTAAGCGAATAAAAGAGCTACATACCATATAATCAGAGAATACTGGTATGCGTTCTGGGAACCGGAAAAAAGACACCGGTGATTCACTAATTGAAGTGACTCGTTGAAGGTTCCAATTCAACATCTTCCTCTTCCGAATGCCCTTCGTCATGCTTGGCTTATTATTTTCGCCTAAGGCGTTGGCCTTTCCCGCGGGTATAGTGACTAAGACAATAAGCGACAATATGCTAAAAACATAGCTCTCGATCACGCTCTGGTGCGCTTAAAATCGTCATTGCCTAGATTTTATCTTAAGACGAGGTCGCCACCCTGCCTACTTTAGTCTCGAATAGGGCACAGATTGAGATGAACACATAGAATCGAACCTCCCTACGTCAAGAGCTTTTGGCTCTTAACAAGAGAGCACCACGTCGTAAGGCCAAAAGACTGCATCGTTTATTATTGGTCGTATTAAGACATTATTCCGCTCACGTATTTTGATATCTCCCTCTTATCCAAAGGAATCAATTTAAGTGGGGGCCCGAGCTATCAGTGAGATACCACTCTGGAAGAGTTAGAATTCTACCCTTGTGTCAGGACCTACGGGCCAAGTGACAGTCTTGGGTAGACAGTTTCTATGGGGCAAGTATTTGACTTCTACCGCAAATCCTGTCAACTGGAACTATATTGCTTGGCTTGGGTTACTTGTATCTATTATCTATATAGGTGGATACTATATACTATATTCCTGTATCCTTAAGGGCAACCAACGACATAAAAAAGGTAACATATCTTATCATGCACATATCGGCTGATATTTGAAATATCACCTGATATATGCCCTGATCATTAATCCTAAACATCAACGGATACAGTTTATTTTTTATAACTGAGTTTTTAACTTAGAAATAAGATTAGTCATCATACCAAATATCTTTCCTATATATAAGGAAAAACCTAAATTCTTTCATCTATGCGTCTATCGACTAGATTGTTAAATTGCTACCATAAAAATTTGAAACAAAATTCTCAATGTTGAGTTAAAAAATCTTGATATACACATTCAGAGCTTATTTGAGTATTCTAAGAGTTAAAAATGTTTGAGATATTAATTCAATGTTTATTTGAGCATTACTCAAGACTTAGAACCTTCTTCCCAATTCTCTTCTCCACCTTCTCTATTTCCCTCTGTCGCACTCTACACTTATAATAGTCATTACTATTGTTGTTTCTGTTGCTACTATTAATATTTCCAATCCGCTTCAACTACTATCGTTGTTGTGTCTTCACCTTAATTATCTCCATAATTACATAGATATAATTATAAAATAAATTATCAACTTTCAATTAAATTTTTTACTATGATTTACTTTATTGTATTATACTTATATATATATATATATATATATATATATATATATATATATATATATAAATGAATGTGTGAGTGTATATACATAAATACATACATACATACATATACACACACATATATATGTATATGTTCTTCATTACCTTTACATACATGTTATGCCATACTTGTTAAATAGATTATCTTAAACCACCTCTAAGATATTAAAAGTCATATAATTGATATATGCATATAATGTTCAATATAACGCCCTAAATGAGCCCATATTCTCAATATATTGCCTGATATTTGCTATCTAAATCGAAGAACCCCCATACGGTACGATCCCAACATACGACTTTTAGAACCTTAATCCACGGATCTCATACTATGTTGCAAAAGTTGCAATCCCATTACTATACAACATTGTGATGATCAACCACTACAAAGGTTTAGAAACAAAAACAGACTAAGGCGAGCAAAAGAAAGAAATCACTTGCTCAAATATTAGCGAGACAAACTGCAGGTGGAGATTGAATACCTAACTCCGCATTCATAAAAAATTTGCAATAACATTGAAATATTCCAGAGTCCAGACTCACTTTGCTGCAGGCCAAACAATATTCTTTTTTTGCAGAAGACAATGCCAACTACAATGAACCTGGTTTTAGTCACTTGCTGAATTTGATTTTCACAAACTAAATTGCGAAAATACAACTGTAAAACTAGACTATATGTATTCCTACTTTCTAACCATAAATCTCCTATTTTGAGTACTACGGTAAAATGTACACCATATTTCTTCATTTCCTCACAGTAACCTTTGCACAGTTCTTTGAGAGTAAAAGGGTATCAACCCTGCACGCAGGCTGACTGTTAAAAGCTCCTCATGGACCCAATTATAAATAGTTCAGGGGAACTGATGAAATAGGGTATATTTTGATTTACCGACCTAAATTATGTTTCCCCAAATCCAAAGCTTGCCTCTGTAACTCCATATTTCCATTCTACCCTAATTCCATGTGACCTTACTTCTAGATGCCAACGCCAAACTCATAGTTAATATGCCCATGAAATGAGCCTTGAACGCATTGCTGACAAATGAGATTGCACAAAAAGCTTAAGTCGACTCTTAATATTTAATGTATAGTTTGCCTGTAATGTTTTTAGTCCTCCATATGCATCCTGATCATCTGAATTTGCTCTTTCTGCATTTTTTTTTTCCATTAATGCAAAATTTGTTACGCCTTGCATCCAGTGTTTTAAATATCGGATACCGGTCTCGTAACGGTCAGTCAAATTGCATACCGGTTACCGGATACCGGGCGGGATATCGGAATATGACCCTAAATACCGGAGTGTCATATCGGTGTCATACCAGTTAAAGAATAATCATATAATTGGCTATATAGAACATAATAAAATGCATAAAATGTGTTTATAGCACTTACATTGGCTTATTTACATTCAACTTACGAATTTGCAGATATCGTTTAGAACGTTCGCATATGCACAGAGACAGAGCGAAATACAATCATAAAATAAAGAAAAATAAGTGATTTGGTTCACACAAAATAAAGAAAAATAAGTGATTTGGTTCACACAAAATAAAGAAAAATAATCTTACTCAAAATTCACACAAAATCATTCCTTGAATCACTGATTCACACTGAATCAGTGATTCGGTTCACTGATTCACACTGAATCAGTGAACCGAATCACTGATTCAGTGTGAATCAGTAATTCAAGGAATCACTGTAGACTCCCCTACCTGCAGGTTCACTGTTCAGCCCTCCCAATTTAACAATTCCCCTCAAATTACACAAAAAAAAATAAATCCAACATAAATCGCAATCAATTAAACCTAAATAGCACAATTATAAAAGAAATTGAAGAAATTTAAAATTCTAAATCAAATTTAAATTAAGAAAACAAACTGCGGTTACCTGGCCGGCGGCGACTGCTCCTCTGGCGAACGGCGATCACCCTTCGAAAACTCCCAGAGCTATGGAGAGCGGAGAAGAAAGATAGAGAGAACACGAGAGAGATTTATAGATGGATTGGGAAATGGGAAATTAGGGTTAGGGTTCGGCCGTTCGTCTCGATCGGTCGACAATCGTGGAGAGAGAACTAGAGAGAGAGCCAGAGAGTGGAAGAAAAAGAATCAGAGAGAGATTTATGGTGGATTTGGGAAAATTTGGGGTTAGGGTTAGGGTTTTGGTCGCGGGAGGGAGTCTCGGATCGCCGGGAGAGAAAGAGAGAGAGAGAGTTCGCGAAAAAATAGAATTTCTCCCCCCTCCCGACCCGTTTTATATCTTAACGGGTCGGGTCTGAACGGGTTATTGGGTTTAAACCGTAATCAAAACCCAATAATCGATATTACTAAATACCGGCCGGTATTAGACATATCGATACCGGCCGATATATCGCCACGTGGCCGATATATCGGCCCATACCGGTCCAAAACGATATCCGGTAAAAAAATGCCCATATCGTCTCGTTTCTTCAATTTTAACGATATATCGGCCGATATACCGGTATATCGGCCGATATTTAAAACAGTGCTTGCATCTCATACTACACCATAAATCATAAAGATAACATAATTCCTCTAGAATTTTTTTCTCCTATAGCAAAAAGTGAATGGTATCAATAACCTCAAGTAGCATTTCATGAGTGAAAAGTAAGTATCTTTTCTGTGGGTTCTATCAGATTTCAAGTAATGGTGCATTAGCATGTTTGGTATAATCCAAGTTTTCTGGGGATACAGGATTTCCATATTTTTACACAAGGAAAATTTGAAGGTGGTACAGCGATGCCGACTGCAGCAGCAACTGACGTTACATTGGAGAGGACATAAATTATAATATTGATGACTGGTACCAATGGAACAATGTTCATAAAAACAGTAATGGTGAGCGCAACGAAAATGGTATTTGCACTGCATATACTAGAAGATGCACATCAATTAATGATTAATGCTCCTCTTATTTCTCACTAGTTTTGGCGATCCAGATCTGGTGTACACCATGAGTAAGTACGCATGAAATGAATAGCAGCATGGGGCTTGGAATGAATTAGTCAGCACTTCTCTAATGCATGTCCAGCAGTGTTTTAAATATCGGCCGATATACCGGTATATCGGCCGATATATCGGTAATTTTGAAGAAACGAGACGATATAGGGAATTTTTTATCGGGTATCGTTTTGGACCGGTATGGGCCGATATATCGGCCACGTGGCGATATATCGGCCGGTATCGATATTATCCAATACCGGCCGGTATTGGATAATATCGGTTATTGGGTTTTGGTTACGGGTTAAACCCGTTAACCCGTTAAAATCCGACCCGTTAAGCAATAAAACGGGTCGAAAGGGGGGAAATTTTTATTTTCTTTCGCGTTTTCTCTCTCTCTTTCTCTCCCGGCGATCCGAGCTCTCTCTCCCCGCGACAAAACCCTAATCCCAAATACCCACAAATCAGCCCTAAATCTTCTCCGATTCTTCTTCTTCCACTCTCTGGCTCTCTCTCTCGTTCTCTCCCCGCGTTCGTCGGCCGATCGAGCCGAACGGAGCGAACCCGAACCCTAATTTCCCAATCCATCAAAAAATCTCTCTCGTTTTCTTTCTATCTTTCTTCTCCGCTCTCCGATAGCTCTTCTCCTATTCTGCGAGTCTTCGAAGAGTGCTCGCCGTTCTCCAGTGGGGCAGTCGCCGCCGGCCAGGTAAGGTTAGTTTGCTTTTTTATGTTAATTTAATTTAGAGTTACAAATTTCGTCAATTTCTTTTATAATTGTGCTATTTAGATTTAATTGATTGCGATTTATGTTAGATTTTTTTTTTTGGGTGTAATTTGAGGGGAATTGCTAAGTTGACGCACTGTTTATTGGCGGGTAGTCTACAGTGAGTAATTGAATCACTGATTCACACTGAATCAGTGATTCGATTCACTGATTCAGTGTGAATCAGTGAACCGAATCACTGATTCAGTGTGAAGTCACTGATTTACACTGAATCAGTGATTCGGTTCACTGATTCACACTGAATCAGTGAATCGAATCACTGATTCAGTGTGAATCAGTGATTCAAGAAATAATTTTGTGTGTATGAGTTTCATACTAGTTAAAATTTGTTAATTTGAGTATTTACTATTTATAGATTCACTACTTCTTAGGTTTACTGTTGCAGGTTTATTGTGTATGATTCACTGTTGCAGATTTACTGTTTCATGCAACAGAATCTTGTCATTATTCTAATTGTTGTTGCAGATTTACTGTTTTATGTATGAGTTTCATGCTAGATTTATTGTTGTTGTGCATGTGGACTGTATCCATATATGTTTTTTTGTGGATATGTTGTTGAAAAAAAAAACAAAATTTGATAAAGAAAATCCACTAGTTAGCATGATGACTTACTAGTTTGCAAAAAATTGAGTTTTCTGTTAATTTTATTCACCAAGTCCCATACCCACCATCTTATTCTTCCTTCATTTTACTAAACAACAACATCAACTTATTTTTCTTTATTTTATGATTGTATTTCGCTCCGTCTCTGTGCATATGCGAACGTCCTAAACGATATCTGCAAATTCGTAAGTTGAATGTAAATAAGCCAATGTAAGTGCTATAAACTCATTTTATGCGTTTTATTATGTTCTATATAGCCAATTATATAATTATTCTTTAACTGGTATGACACCGATATGACACTCCGGTATTTAGGGTCATATCGCGATATCCCACCCGGTATCCGGTAACCGGTATGTAATTTGGCTGACCGGTACGAGACCGGTATCCGATATTTAGAACACTGATGTCCAGCAGGACAATTTAGCTTCACAGTAGAAGTTTCTATCTTACATAGTTTAGAGTAATAATGGAACTGGTAATGACCACAAAGGTGAACGTACAATACCAGTGTGAGTGTTAATAGTGGGTTGTGGTGCCACTGATTGCAATCCCGATGGAGATAGAGGCAATAATAATAATGCGTGAGTCAACAGCAGTGATGATAGCATGACGATTAAGTGAGTTGAGCAAAGACAATGACGACAGACAGGACATCTACAAAATGAATGACGTGAAATGGTGGTAGCACCAGATCTGGATCGCCAGACAGGACATCTACAAAATGAATAACGTGAAATGGTGGTAGCAGCAGCATCAGTGTTGGCAGTAAAATTAAAGGAGTGGCAAAGTGTAACATCTTTATTCAATATTCTAAATCACGGTTTATTTATGTGTGTCTAGGTGCAGATAATGCATAATTGGATTATGCGGTGATTAAGAAGATTATATAAAATTATGTGGAAATAAATATTAACTATATTTAGATATGACAATACGCTCATATACATACATTAAACGCTATACAATATCAAAAAATAAGGAAAATACATAAAAGCTATGGCAAATATTGAAAAACATCATGTATAATACTATTTTGTAAGAAGATTATGACTATAATATAAATTATAGTCTTCCATCAACAATGATAAAGCAAGACTAACATGTACATGGTTTACAAGTACCATACATAATTCACAAATACTTGTCCTAAAATGTAGCTCTATCGTTGAGTTATTGAGTTCTCAAACCTGCCGTTAGTTATTAAAACATGAGGATATGATTTCCTTTGCAAGTTAAATTTGCTTGCAAAAAAAAACATTTTTGAACCTTTATTTTGATTATTTTAACAATGGCTTTAATTATTCTCAATCTTACATGTACCAGGGATTCAAGATGAATTAAAATGGGCATCGGGTTTAGACAGCTAAAAGAAAAAAAAAATGGCATTTATCGGGCCTATGCAGGCATATAATCAGCATAACAGCTTTTAGAAAGTAAATTATGGGCATAATCACTAGAAGCAAGGATGTGATTTACACATGCAATCGTTAGCACATCAAAAGGTGAATGTACCTTTTCTTTAGCTCGAGGTGTGCCCGATTGTGACAATGCCACCAATGGAGGTACAGCACCTTCTTGTAGAACCTGACTGCAAAATCTATTGCTATTAGTGCAGAGTTGAAGCAATGCTGCTGCAGCATTTTCCTTCCCCCTGGCAGATCCCAATTCCACAACTTCCACAAGCACTGGAATCCCACCTTCATGACCAATTGCAGTCCTTCCTTCTGATATGGTGGCAAGGTTTGCCAAAACAGCTACAGCTTTATCAACCATACCAGCAGCAGGGTCCATTAGCTCCACTAAGTGTCTTACAGCTCCAGCTGCCACAATCCGTGACTTGTTCTCATGAAATATGGACAAATTAAACAATGCGGTAGCTGCATCCTTCTTTCCTCGTGGGGTCCCATTTCCCAACAGTTCCACTAGAGGCTGTATGGCACGAGATCGTCCGATCCTAACCTTGTTTTCCTCGATAACTGAAAGGCTGAAAAGGGTTGCGGCTGCATTCTCTTTTGCCTCAGGGTTTCCTGTTTCAAGCACATGTATAAGAGGATCAACTGCATCAGCATTTGCAATCGCAGACTTATTGTTGTCATTGATTGATAGGTTCAGAAGGGCAGTTACAGCATTCTCTTGGGTTTTCGGATCTGTTGAATGAAGCAATCCAACTAACAGGCTTATAGCTCCACAATTCGCAATAACAATCCTGTTCTCCATGTTATGTTTAGCCAGAAGACGAAGCTCTCCGGTGGCAGCTCTCTGCATATCTACTGAGTCACTTTTCAAATCCTCAATCAGCTTACGAACTTCCGTCTCAATGCCTGAAAGGTCATGCCTAGACTCCATAGATTGTGAAGAACTAATCCTCGGGATATACCTTTCAGATGGGCGGCGCCAGATGGTTTGGCTTCTAGACCTGGCTTCAGCCAACCTTGGTGTGTATTCTGGTTCTCTCGGAGGAGCAGATATTGCAGGAGACTCTTGTGTAACTTCTCCTGAAGTATCACTGCTGTAATGCATCAGATCACTAGAAACCCGAGAAACCGTGCTTGCATCTCCTGCTCTGTGGAGGTAACCACTATTTGACATAGCATTTGATGCAGAGGCACTTCTATTATGGCCCTGAAACTGCTCCTCAGATGAAGAGGGTTGAGAATGATCCTGCTTTCTGTTTGAAGTTTGACTTTCAGAGCCAACAAATCGCTCTTCCAAAGAAGATTCCTTCTCTCCATCAGAGACCACTAGTGGTCTTCTTGGTCTATTGGCATCACATCCATTTGCAATGTGCAAAGGTGATGCTAAAGAGACTGGATGACGAGATGGGGATGAAGGTTTTTCATGCAGATGGCCATCTTGATAGACTCCATTTGAAGAAATTGACTCTTTAATCGTCATATCTGGTGACCTTGGATGGTTTCCCCTTGGAGAGTGACTAGATTGCGGAACAATGCTACCATTTGCACCTGAATCTGACAAGCTCTGGAAAACTGATGGCAGGTCCAGATTCATGGACTTTATTGGGTCAGGTAGTTTTATATCATTTGATTCACACCAATTCGCAATCAATGCCTTGACAGTGTAGTTTGGAATCAAGTTAGTGTGACCAAGCGTCTGACGTGTCTTAGGACAGACATTGAAACCTTGATCAAGCCATTGCTTAATGAAAGCCCTCTCATATGTTTGTCCAGATGACACAATCACCGGATCAGACATCAATTCTAGGGATAGTGGACAGCAGAAATCAGGAGGAATTGGCACCCCATTGATGCTGTGCAACTGCTTTATTTTAACATGGCAATCATGCATATAGTTAATAAGTGTTATCAGTTGATTAATGCCCTCAACTTCTGCATGGTTCTTACTTCGGCCAACTTTTGCTTTAAGGTTGTCCAGGGCTACAGCCTCCATTAACAATTCTCGATTGGATGCTAAGCTCAGAAACTTTGAAATCTTTTCCAGATGCTCAGACCTAGGAACAGTTTTGTCTACCTGAGCTCTTATGGCCTCTTTTATGACATATGCCATTTGTTCATCATGAACTAGTTGAATTTTCTGCATACAGTTCTGTAATGATAGTGCATAGTAAGCCTCAATCAGAAGAGAGAAACAAAGTAGGAATCAAACAGATTAAAAATAAAGGAAATATAGAACGAACTATAGGCATGATTAATGTTATTTGCATCACCTCGACACATGTTGAAGAAGACTCGTCAGCAAGAGATATTTTAAGCAGTTGACAAGTTTCAAGAGCGGAAGCCCGCAACTTAGTTATCACTGATTCAATTTGCAAAACCTGGAAAATGTTATTTAACTTTCATTTAGTGACGCATAAGAAGCAGGTTTTAATTGGTATTACAGCACTAAAGAAAATACTCCAATTTTCAGTATGTATCTAATTAAGAAGTAAACTTCTTCCAGGTAACATTAGCATAAAACAAATGCATTATTTTATCTATTGTCCTCTTAACAGCTAAAATAGAAATATAGAAAAGAGAATTACAACACAAACATGCATGCACGCATACATGCGTATATAGAATATTTATTTATCTTGTTTCTATATTTAGGTGGCAACAAAGGCTGTAGCCCAGTCTTGAAGCTGGGACCTCCAACTGTGCTCTATTAGTAAGCTGGGCCTCAATGGAACATACATAAATAGTTAAATGCATGAAAAAACTAACATGGAAACAGAACATAAGCTGATGTAGGAATTCATAAAATATGATATCATAACTGTTTGCTAACTTCCAAATGAATAATCCAAAAATAAAATTAAACAATAAGCACAAATACTAAAAATGCTTAATTCATTAACAAAAATGTAACATTCCCACGAATGGAAGATATATAAAACTATCATGGAATTGAAGTGGTGCAGTTGAAGTGAACTTGAGCCAATTAAGTATATACAGTACGAAGCAAAATTAACCACATCAGATGAGATTCTAAGGGAAATGGAGATGCACAAAAAGGCACGTAAGATCATGCCCATAATGCACTCCTATCTGGACTTACATTGACCATATATAATAAAAGAGATAAAGGAAGAAATTTACAACAAAACTGAAAATGTGCAAACAGAATACCATGGGCTAATCAAGTGATCACCAAATATAGTTGAGACTTAAGGACACAGTCTATTATGATAGAACTTACAGCAAGATATATTCATATAACAGAAATATTTTTAGGCATGTGTTTAATATGACAATAACAAAGAAAAATATTTGGAAAAGTAGGCTCTCAAATTAATATAAGAATAACTGTAAGCTTCAAATATAAATCCAGAAAGCACCTATACAGCCTAAAAATTTCAAGAACTCTCTTTGAACAAAATTTATATTAAAAAAAAAAAAGAGCAAAGAAAAAGAAGAATTATAACATCGTACAATCACAGTAAATAGGATCAGAGTTTTCAGTTTTGTTTCTCACATCCATCAAATGAAGAGTCTCCTATTGTCTCTGCGACATCATGATCATGGTTGGATATGATCGTTGTAAATATATTCTAGTTGAGAAAGCAAGATATGCATCAGATGAGGAAGTTCATCATTGAAAAACCACTTAAATGTAGAAGACCTAGGATAGATAGTCATATATTTGGAGAAACTTCACAGCGCACACAAACATATAAACCCAGATAAACAGAGCCAACAAAAGAACAAAAATTAACATTTTATTTAAGTTTATAGGAAAAGCAAAGAGACAGTAACTCCAATAGCATGTAGTTGGATAATTCATCAGAAGTTGCAATGAGTGCATCAAAAATTACTACTTTAGTGAGTTCAAAAAACACACAAAAAACATCATGTTGAAGTAAACGGCTTCAAAAGTAATCCATCTAATGAGCATATGCATGCATTAAAGCTGAAGTAAACATTTTCCATATGCAACAAACAGCTGCCAAGAAATCAAGCTGAAGGAAAAAGGTTTATCAATCTATAACATTAGTACTCTCTAATAAAATACAAAACTAATTGCTAGATACGTACAAAATAAACTTTACTCGTCATCTGGTGCCAGGTCTCTATGAGTTCCTTAGCTTCATAGATAGCAGCATCAAGGTCATTAAGAACTTTATTTAGCATCTCATCTGAAGCTAACTCGGAAACATTGACTTCTTCAAATACAGGTTTCAAAACTTCCAACTTCTCCTCAATCTTCAGGCAGTATCTCTGCGGAAGCTCAGCTTTTGTAGTGTTGCCAGAAGATGAAGAACTGAAGCGAGAAAAACTGTTTAGTAGTTTCTTCAGCAAAGATACCCCCACTGTACCTGTTACAAAATCACAAAAAGAATCTCTAACAGTCATGCATCTAGCTCCCAAACCCGTTTGAAGTTTACAGAGTTCAACTCGCTGGTCTTTCTTGATGATTAACAATTAAAAAATTGCACACAGAAAAGCAAAATCATGTATCTCAAATAATCCATAACAGTGACTAGGAGTTTATCCATTTTTGACCAAATAGAAATTTTTGACCAAATAGAACCTTTCCAGTCCATAGTCAACAAATTCATCAATCCAGTCCTGCTAATGAATGCCAACTAGGGGACAAAATTGAGTTCCAGTAATTATAAGATGGATGAGTAACTATATTCTTCTTCATACACCTTATTGTTAGGAGTAATGAAGGTAGATAAACCACAACCTCAAAACTAAATTCAGCATTTCAGTATAAGAAGTCAGACCATACATGATTGTGATCCATGATGAATAAATGCAACACATTGTTGTTCCCTTTTCAGTTCGATTCTGGGCGTATTGTCATCATCATTATGAAAGATGATGATATTTCATGAATCACATAAATGTTTTTTTTAAATCCTTTAGTGGCATTAGAGAGTGCGTTTTCACAGTTACTCTAATGAATTTTAGATATTGTTGGGACTAGATACAATTTATTCTTTGATGACACTTTTCAGCAATTAACTGCATAACAATTATAATCTACATGCAGCTACCATAATAGAACAAGAATTTTGCTTGAAGCACGTGTCAGGAACATTTATAAAATATTCTCTTGGAATTCTGATCTACAAAGTCTTTAAGAAGAATCATTAGACTTTTATCTTGTTTACTTTTTTTGGTCCAAGAGAGATAATATGTTGTAACAAGTTTTTCAAACTGCAGACACTATCTCAACAATGAACCCACACGTAATATAGGTGTATCATTTAAATGTTGGAAGAAGCACAATAAAGGAGTAAAAAGAAAATAGAGATGCAGTGTGAAAGAAATCAATGAGAATGACAAAGAAAAGGCGAAGAAGCAGGACAGTTGAATGAAGAAGAATAGATAGAACAAATCGCGAAAAAGTAGGAGGTGCAGAAAAACAAGAGGCCAAAGAACTTATAGAAAAAAAATGAGATGCAGAAGAAAATTTTTATCATGCTATAATTTCTCTATAACAATGACAGAAGAAAAGGAAAAGAAGCAGAGAAGGTGAATGAGGAAGATGAGGTAGAACAAAAAGAAGGCAGAGGAAGGTGTGTAAGAATAAGAGGCAAAGAAACTTGCAGAAGAAAAGATTTATAGTGCTACTATAATTTCTCTTAGTTCAAAACAAAGAAACAACAGGTACAAGAAATGAGCTTTAAGTTTATCGTGTTTGATTTCATATTTCCTCTGAATATATATTAATTTTGATTCTCTACACCTTTTGAATATAAAAATAAATATTTTAGTCCTCACATTTACAATGAGAAACATGAGTATACTTATAAAGTTAAGAGTATGCACAGCATACACACTAATGCCTATGAAGCCACCCCCAAAACAATTTAAGCTAGGACATCCACCGATGCTGGGAACTATGCCATAGCCAAGAAGCCTGGACAACCGTCTTTACTTGGCTTGTAGCCTAGTATCAATAGCAATTTTGCAGCAACCTAGACCCTAGGCCGTCCTGCGTCATAAGGCTCCCTAATCATCTAGACACCTGTGACAAAATGGAATCATGGATCACAATATGATGGTGATGCATTAGGAGCATGACAACAATGGCAATGTCTTTGGAGTTTTGCTTCTGACCCATGTAGCATCAACATCTGTATATGTACTTCCATGTGCTCTAGACACGTAGCTGACACGAAATTAGGCTTTCTTAGATTACGCAGAGTATATTTATATGGGACGTGGATGATAAATAATTTGGTTACTCTTCTTTTAATATACATGGCAAATGAAACCACTTCAAATTTTAAAAAAAAAAAGACACACAAAACTATATGACCTACGGTGTGTTTAAACTTGATAAGCAAAAAGCATTCAACTACCACATTAGATGATATAATGTTCACTTGCTATTTATGGCTATGTATAACAGTACAAGTTTATCATACATAAACATCATATTTAGTTCAATTAAATGCATGTAAACTTGTACTTGAACAAACTAGTATGAAGTACCTTTTTGTTTGGTGCATCCTTATCTCACATGACATCTTGCTTAAAAGGATCTAAAATGCTAGCTTGTCACTTGTCAGTACCTTATTCCCTAATTTATAGCTGCAGAAAACTCTCAGTGTCCATCCATTATAGTTCAGGCTTTGGGTTTCATTTGAATATGTCATTTTTCAATTCAGATTCTAAAGTGCATTGTAGCTGTTGTGATTTTTTCAATCCGCACTGCAAGAGAAAGGGGACAGAACTTTACCAATGATTAAGAGGAAAGGAGAGGAGGGTGGAGAGCTTGGTTGCTGAAATTAGATTCTTAGAAGAGGGTATTGTTAGTGATTTGACCCCCATGTTCCTTCAGAGGCATTTGGGCTCTGAGTTGAAGTGACAAGAGTCACTAAGAACTAATTTAGACCGTGACCTAATGGTATACATATAATTTAAGTATTCTTTTTTAAATTCTTAGATATTCTAATACATAGCCAAACCTAAATCAGATTCGGATACAAAGCCCGATATCAGGCATCAACTGATATAAAGTCAAGGACCATTGATCATCATCCTATCAAATATCTGAGATCAATGGAATCCAAAGATGGAAGTGGGAAAAATAATATTAAGAAAACAATCAAAGATTGTATCTTTATAAACTAGCTGAAGAATCTTTTTTCATCTCCCTCCTCTTTCTCCCTCCCTCCCTCTCTATCTTCAATTTTATGACTAATATTAATCAATAAATTTATGGCTAAATTAGAAACAAGTTACTTCCACATCTTTTCTGGAAAACTATGCTACACTTGCCTCGTTATAAGAACATACCATGAAATCACAAAACCTTCATCTGAAATATCCATGATCCTTCATCAGTAGGTCAATCAAGGTCATGACAACTCATTATCTGACAAGCTTCCAAGATTGCAGAACAGACTTAACCTCCACTGCCATGTCAAATTCACATACTGGCAGCAGAGGATGGTGCTTTACTACAAAAAAAGAGCTTTAGAAAGCTGGGTGGTATTATTTACATACTAAAGCACGTGCATGATAGTTCTTTACTAAAGACGTAAGAGTTGATGATGATTTTCTATAATTCAGCCTACTCTATTGAGCCCTACAAATGGAAGTTCCTTTTTTCTTGGATTTTTTACTTTGTCGTTTTAAGTCTAGAGTACTCCATCCAATCCTTGCATGTCTTTTGTAGTAAGTTAATTAGAGTAACCAGTATTCTCTTTTTCCCTTTCTGCAAGGATATAAAAGAATATGAAGTTGACGAACATGTATGCCTTATTGTACACTTGTGCAATAAGATATGTCATGAAACTCAGATTTTCTATGCATCAACAATTGAATTGTTGGATATGTCCATCCAAGCTCTACGGGGTTTAAACATTTATGATTTGGCATTATTAATAATTACCACTCAAGTATGTTACATCTAAATATGAAATCATGTGGATAATATAATTTTTATTTACTGACCAAGTGCGCCCAATTATAGATGGTTGGTTGTGTTAGGCCATTTACTTTATTGTAATGTTTAAGCATAATAGGATCATCCTAGTGTTGGTCATGGCTATTTTTAGGCTGTGATGATTAGCTATATTAAAAATTTGCGGATTCTGAGGCGAATTTTTTAATAAACAACTTTTAAAATCTCGAATTCAATAATAATATCAACGGACAAAATCGAAAATATCAAACATATATTGATAATATTATAGATATTACTGTAAAAATTCGGCAAACCAATATCGATATTATCAAGTATACATCGTACCAGATACCTCCAAATCCAATAAATATTTAAGATCGTATCAATATCAGCTGATATCTAATATAACTTGCAAGTTAGGGCGTCCATATTTTTGCATGTGTAACTCACCACCCTATATTTTGTCAAAGCTCGAACATGCCAATCAAATCGATATCTCCAACATTGTAACCATCTCATCTCTAATGCACCTTCACTTTCACAATAAGCAGTTCTCTAGGATCCAACGGCATCTTGGGCTCATTGCATCTCTCCTCTAAGGATTCCATTTTATCCTTATTGATGTAAAATTAATTTTTTTTCAAATGCTTACGATTTTATTAGGGGGTTAAGGATTACAAATTTTGGCAACAATCCATGACTTAGTTCTAAGGAATTGTTATTAGGCAAGAGATAAGGTTCCTTTGTTAAAAGACTGATTTTCAATGGAGGGTTTAGTTATTTTTGGGCATTACTTTGATGGGTTCCTCGAGTTAGGTAAGGAGATGAGGTCTATTATTGAAAGATTAATTTTATGGTGGATTTTTGTTATCTTTACGCATTAATTTGAGGAATTTTCTTGTAGATATGTTCAAACTAACTTAACATATTTTCATGAATAATTGACTTATATTTCGGTATTTAATGTAGGAAGAAGGTTTTACATAATGGAATCTCATTTCAGTTATTTCCTTGCTTATTAATATTACTTTTTTAGAAATTCAGATCTAGGTCATTTTAATTAAATTTCTCTTTTTGATAAGGTAGTGTTTTATAAAGAGTTTTGTTATTGGGTTGATTTAATTTATAACAATGATGCACCTTATGTGATTTTTATTTGTTTTGCTAATTTTTAAGCAATATCTTGGGCGGAATTAGATTGAAATGCAACACAAGTGGCATTGTGGGTATACTTAGCCAGATAATGAATTTCATATTGTTTATTGGGAAGAAAGCTAAGAAATACTAGAATGTACAGATCGTAGAATTTTGCAAATATCCACTGAAACCTCTCTTAATTACAATGAAACATGACAAAAAAAATAAGCAAGAGATTTGAGATGGTATAAAGAGAAAAAATGAGGATAAAAAAGGAGATACGATGCGTGAACGGGATACAATGTGTGACTCTTATTGTCAAACCAGATGAGACTAGGTAGTTAGACAAGTCAAGTTTAAGTCGACTACTCTGCTCAACTATCAATTATATATTGTTTGTTTTACAATAGTGGGTGGAAATGGTAAAAGTTGTGGGTAGACAAGATCTTTGGAGTTAGCTTGAACCCAAACCCACCAAACTCACCAAACTTGCTATCATAAGATATCAATGTATCCATACCAAAAAAATTGAAAAACATGCAACAACTATTCGAATACATGGTATCAAAGGAGCAATTTCAACCTAATGGCCACACAGTGAAAGACAAAAGACTCAAAAATTCAAAAGCATAAAAAGAAACTTATTTTCAAAGCAAATAACCAAATAACTTAATGCATGATTAAGGAGTAGCATTCTATCTGTATAGGCTCTCTATACCCATGCACGATTCCCTTCTAACCCAAGCATGATTCTCTTTATTGTTATCCGTAGAATGATTTCTAAACATCAAACCAGTGTTGTTAGCTAACTAGAAACATGAAAATATCCATTGAAATAAATAAGAACACTGTGTCCACCAGAAAATATAAATCTTAGCAACCTCAGGCAACAACATATTTCCTAGGAAGTACACACGAGCTAGGACATTAACATAATACATGTGATTTACCCAACTTCAAAACTAACACCCAGCTTAATGTACTTGACTAAAACCAAAATGGATAATAAAACCAAACAAAAAATAAAACTCAGCATGTTCACAAGTACTTAGCATTCGAAGAAAGTAATCAAACACATCACAAAGAGCAAACAAAATGACACCTTTTCTTCATCAGCTACAAAACACGCAGACCTGGTGTAAGTTTACCACGACGAATAACTCACCCTAACAACCAATCGAATAAGTAAACCAAATTCCCCAATCCAAATGCAGTCTACAAGTTAATGCAAAATAAAACATCAAAATCCACGCAATTTAACTAAAGTTCCAAGCTTTGGCCCAAACCTGAGGAATCCCCCGCAGACACGGAGTTCTCTTGGGCTTTGAAGCTGGCCTCATTCTTGATCCTTTCCTCCTCCGTTCCAGCTGCTGCCACCGCCGGATCCGACATCGGTCCAGTCGATCGGTCCCTGGTTGCCAAAAACCCTAGAAATTTAGGAGAGAAACCAATATAAAGAATGGATTTTTGAAGGGAAATTAGGGTTAGGGTTAGGGTTTTGGTTGTGGCGAACCTTCGAGAGCTTGAATTTGCGCGACAAACGCTGGATGTGAACGGTGAATGGAGGTCGAAGAACTTGCGGAACCGATAGATACTAATTTTTTTTTTTTTTTTTAATTTGTTTTTTATTTTTACTTTTTTTTAAAAAAAAATTCTGGGTTGCCTAATAGGTATTTATTATATTTGTGAAGCTTGGTGGAAAGGGGAAACTCTAAATGCACATGGCTTTTGACTGTATGAGCACCATTTTCCCCTATGTTTTTAAATCACTTTGACATAGGATGTGGAGCTTACTAAGTAAAATGTGGTGCGCATTTAGAATTTCCCGGAAAGGGGAAGATGATGACGAGCTGCAATATTATATTATTATTTTTATTTCAGTAAAATAATAGTAAAAATATCAGGACTTCTGAAGGAGATATGGGCCTATTCTTAACGAGATATTGGGCCTCTCACTGGAGGTAAATATATAGGGAATTCATAAAGGCACATCTCCAAAATTTCTAAGGGCACATTCCGGACAAAGTGGCACCGCGGGGGGATTGGGAAGGAGTTGGGTTAACCTTGAGCTGGAGAAAAAGAGAAGAATTTGCAATATCTTGATAGGTTAACCTTTAGAACGTAGGTATAGTAGAATTGTAAACTCTGTCCCTGGCCTTTCTTGCCTACCAAAATTTAAAATAAAAAAAAATAAAAAAAAAAATCAATTTATTAGCTTGAGTTTATCAGAAAAAAATTATTTACAAACTTACTGCAACTTAAATGATACTGATCAAAGTAAGAAACTAAGTGAACTGTGGACTTAGCAGATTCTCCACACAAAGACCCAGTTTTGTTTTTGCAAGTTTAGAATAGACACAAAATATTTTCAATGTAGCAAGTTTAGAATAGAGACTGCTATTAGGCTGAGAGGGAAATTTTTATAGAATTGTTATTAGGCAAGTTTTATTATATGACACAAAATGTTTGGCTATAAAAAAACGTCACTCACAGAAGATAAGTGTAACAGAGATGCACATACTCCACTAGATATGCGGCAACATTAAAAGAGATAAAAGTAAGAAATGAAGATATTCGTGCTAAGACAGGTGTAGCTCCCATTGATGAGAAGATGCGAGAAAACCGATTACGATGGTTTGATCATGTGTAACGTAAGCCTACAAATGCACCAATTCGACGATGAGAGTTTATCAATGTAGGACAAGTTAAAAGAATGAAGGAAAGACCGAAGAAAATATGGATGGAGGTGATACGAAAAGATATGGATTCTAGAGGTTTAAATGAAGAGATATTGCTTGATAGAGATGAATGGAGAATGACTCTCAAAGTGATTGATCCGGCGTGATTCTTTTTTGGTTCCTGTAGCCTACCCTATATATTTGGGATAAAAGACTTAGTTGTTGTTATTGTTGTTGTTGTAGCAAGTTTAGAATAGACACAAAACCCTACTTTTGTTCTTGAATATTTCAATGTCAAGAAGTATCTAGGTTGGTGACTCAAATACTCTTTATCTTCACATAATTCAATATTCGAATAAGTACCAGTTTGTGTGATATATTCTTGTTTGAGAGTTGCTAGATGCGCCCCAACTTTTTCTTAGTGAGCCTCATGACTTAATTACAAGTTTGCCATAAAAATTTTTGGACCAAAAAACCTTCAGTCTTTTCATTCTCTATCAAAATTTTCCTCTGCCACTGTCATCGCTGTTGCCACCGCCGCAGCGGCGGCAGCAACGACAAGCAGCGACTGCTGCATCCGCAGCCGCTGATGTGGCTGCAGCAGCAGCAGGCTGTCGCCGTCGGCTGCTGCTGCTGGTGTTGCTAATGGAGAAGAGAAGAGGGACAATATCGAAAAAAACATAGGGCTTAATAAGAAAAACTAGTTAAGTTTTAAACTTTCCTCAGGCGCGCTCAGAAAAGTATGGGGGCGCATCTAGCAACTCTCTTCTTGTTTGTGTGATTTATTTTCATTCAGTCACTACGCCACACTCGTGCACGTAATAGTCAATCTAGTTCCGATACCAGCTCTTGATACCCAACAGACTTATTATTATTAGAGCTTGGAGGATCTAGCCAGTTCACGAAGTTATGTCAGAGGTCAAGTTCGATAGTCTGAAGCTCGATGATATCATCAATTCTAACCGATGGGCGGAGAGTAGTGTTGATTACTAGAGAAGAGAAAAAGTATGTTAACGATATGTATTGTTTGCACTTGTAATCTTTTATGTTTTAAATTCATGATTTCAGTGGTATATTATGCTTATGCTTGAAATTCTTCATTTGATTAGTTATTTGAACTTAATTAGTGTACATTTTCGCTCGGTTCGGTTCGGTTTTGGATGAAAAAATTCCAACCGAAAACCGAAAACCAAATTTTCGGTTCGGTCGATTTTTCGATTATTTGGATTTGAATTTAAATATATAATAAACGAGTGTATTTTGTAGGAAAGATAACAATTTTCTTTTCTATTTTTTTTTCTTTTTCTACCTATTAAAATAACAATCACATATTTTTCATCAAAGATTTAAAAGAAAAATACATTGAAAATAAATAAAATCAAAGAAAAAGAGTAAATCAGGGTTGCAAAAATTCGGTTTTTTTGGCTGGTTTCAGTTGGAGCTAAAGCCACCGAAACCCGATCTGAAATCCGTAATTAATTTCGGTTTTTAAACCGAATCGAACCGAAAACCGAACCGATTCGATTCGGTTTTGCAGTTCAATTCGATTTTTTCGGATTTATGCTCAGCACTAGTGTACATACATGTACATGATGGATTTCAAGTCAAACTGACGAAGAAACAACGTCAAAAATGCACAGACTGATAGTTACTCGTTGATGAAATTGCCATTGCCGATGGCATATCTAGAAAAGGGTATGGGCAGTAACTTGAAAGAGTTCAAAGAGCATGGTCACACTAGTAATTAAGCAAGAAAATACCGTAAGGTCATAATAAGCCAAAATAAGTACCAGAACTTAGCCTGCTCTCAGTTGAAAGATGCGCCAAGGATGATAATGGACACATCCATAGACCAAATTTTAGTCATCTATATACAAAATTTTAGATTACAAAAATTTAGTCTGTGAGCACGCCATTACCATCCCTAATTATGAATGACAAAGCATTAGTATGCTTTGCATGAACAAAATCAGGTAAGTTTGGTAAGCAGATCATCTATTGGAAGAAAAGTTCTGCTTTATTACAAAGAAAAATTCTGCTCCCACTCTGATCAAGGACCAAAAGGGTCAGGTAAAAGGTGATGAATTGGCGTAATCTTGGTGGATTAACCTTTAGAAATTATGCAGTTGATCACTCATGACAACAAGTTTACAGGAATAATAGTGCAATTGTCAACCCTATCCCTGGCTTTTCTTGCCTGCAAAAAAATAAATTGAAATGAGTTAATGTAGAAAAGTCAAGTACTCCAGTTTGCAATAATGGAACACTTGATGCTTAGTTATGATTACGGCAAGCACACATTACCAATATGTGGAGAAATATTTACCAACTTATTGCAATGTACATTATACGTTATGAAACTTAATAAGAAATCAACGTTACTTAAGAGTCGAAAATAACTCAATGCACCGTAACAGTGCATTTTCTTTTTCTATTATTTTACGTTACGTTATTTCCAGTAATTTTAAAATAATTTTTATATTGATGTTTATTATTTATTTTGATTGTTAACGAATTACAACAGTTTTTTTTTTACTTGGCGACTTATTGTTTGCTAATTTGATTGCTTGTGGCATTATAATTACTTGTTAGTTTGATATTACATCCTTATTTACTTGTTATAATTCATTTCCAATTATCGAAATTTCTTACTTGCTAGTTAAATTGAGCTCTCGACAATTAGATAGAGTATAAATTGAGTATTACAAAATATAAATTACAATATTGATAATAATTGAAAATAAATTTGATCTTGTTTTCATGTTTAGATGATAATTAAGATTATGAGTATGAATGTAATTTAATTATGAAAAATATAAGAATTATTGTGAAATATGTTAGAAATTTATAATTAATACTAGGATATAAAATGTTATAAATTAAGCAATCAAGGAAATAATTATAAATTAACAAGTTAGCAATTCTACAAGCAATCAAACAAGCCAACAACTAATTAAGTAAGGAAATTATATCAATTCGTTAATAATCACAATAATAATCAACAACAATATAGAAATCATTAAAAAAATAATTGTAAATAACATAACATAACATAACGTAATATAACGTAAAATAACAAAAAAAAAAAAAAAAAAAACGTATTTCAATTGTTACATAGCGCTGGGTTTCCATTAGGTTTCATAACGCAATATAACGGGTTTTATAACGCGTTATTTTCAACGTTGTGTTTAGACGCCCACATAAGAGGTTCACACTGCAATTATAGTTTAAATTAAGGAAGAGTTTAATTAATATGCAAGCATACATTTAAAATATTATTAACCAATGAGGTACATTCTAAAAGATGCAACATATTTACTTCAGATGAGTTTAACGAGAGCCTTACTTCTTTCTCCCAGTCGGTGCAGAGGGTAATTGTTAGAAGCAACAAGACTTGCACGAAAAGACCACACATGATTCCCAACCAAAGACCCTGCATTACAATTCCAGAATCCATAAATTTGAAAAAAAAAAGGAAATATTCTGACATAAGCTTCACTATGGAAAATAAGCATAAGAATATTCACCTTTCCTCCAATGTGCAATACAAAAGCAAAGAGAATAGCTGAAGGAATGCCAGCAACGTAGTAAGCACCAAGGTTAACGAAAGCACCAATTTTTTGCCATCCACACCCCCTAGCAATGCCTAAATATTTAACCACCAATGAGCAATATCTAATGTACCTTGAACAATATCAAGGAACTAAAAAGACAAGTAAAAATTAAAGAAATGCGATGAAAGGTCTTTGGAATAGATGTACATGCAAGCTTGTTGAACAATTTCGTACCAGAAAGAACACACTGGATGCTGTCCAAGAAGTTAGAAGAAGCAAGGATCGGCATCATAATTGCCACATACTTCATCACTTCAACTTCATTACTATATGCATGGCCCCAAACATTCCGAGCCAAAACCATGGTCAAACCCAATGTTACGGCTTCTGCAATGGCCAAGCCCACCACAATGTGCGCTGCTAAGCGAGCAGCCTGCGGTCTACCTGCTCCCAGTTCATTTGAGACCCGTGTACTACAAGGATACCGAAAAGGTAATCAGCTCAGAGTTTCCAACTAGGCATCAGACATGTAGATATGTGGGGCTCAACTCACCTTACAGCAGCACCAAGACCAAAGGGGATCATGAATACCATTGAAGCAGTGTTAAGACTGAAGAGATTTAAGAAAACACTTGCATAAGAAGAGGTTCACAAAAAAAAAAAAAAAAAGACAATGCAAGGAATGATTATGTGTCAGTTAGATAAAGATACAACTGAAGGGGGAAAATTTAATAAAGTTGTTGTTTGCCTAACAAATACAACTAGCCCCAAACTTCACATAACTTTTTAAGTTCATGAAAAATTTAAAAATAAAATGAAAGCTCACCTGATGGATAGCACAGATGTTTCTAGTTGTGGATTAGGAAGAAGACCAGAACAAAGCACAAGGAACTCGAACGACCAAAATTCCAAGCTTTTCCGAGACAAAAAAGGAAAAATCATGTTTAGAAGCATATAATACTAACCAACTTAGCCCAATACCAGACGAACTCAAAAATTTTATGCAATGTCTATAAGGAAGTTGTTCATCTTTGCATGACAAGAGAAAACGGTGCATACCAAACCATAACAGCTGAGGGAATAGCTAGTTTGATAAAGTTGAGAAGATCGTGCAAAGCTTCTCTTGAAAAACCAGTCCAAGAACTTTTGCAAGATGGAGAAAACTTGACATAAAGTGCCAAGAGTAAAACATTGATCCAATAAGAGATGGCATTTGCCAAAGCAGCACCTTTGTTCCCAAGGCCAGATTTGAACACCAGAAACCAGCACACTAAGATGTGAAGCAACGCAGTAAACCCCGAAGTTAGCATCGCTGGGATAACAATATTTTGGGTCTGCAAGAATCTAGTGAGGCACTGAAGGAGGCCATATGCAAAAATTGATGGTATCATCCATCGTGCATATAATCCAGCCTCCGCAGATATCTCAGGATCTTGCCCACATACCATAAGTATTTGGCTTGTGTTGGCCCAAACAATTGCCACTGGAATGGCAACAGCCATAAGAACAAGCATTGCCCTCTGCATATGTATGCCAAGCATATAATGTTGCTTTGCTCCAAAGGATTGTCCGCACAAGGTTTCCAATGCACTTCCCATTCCCAACTAGACAACGAAAAGAGAGGTTAAGATTTCAATAAAAAAGAAAAAAAACTTTTTCATAAGAAACAAAGGAGTATATGCGCATCAACTTAATTAACAATAAATAACCTTTTCAGAATTATAAAAGTAAAACAAGATAATGAAGCCTTCTATATCTTTATTTTCCTGAAACATAAAGATTAACAAGAAAAAGTTTACGGATGTTCCCGAGCCACTACTGCTAGCTTAAAGTACAGTCTGATGCACAAGGGAGGTTTAAGAAATTGTAAATTGGCCATTTGTGCTTCCAATTTACATCTGAATTCAACTTGTATAATCAATACAAGACCATAAAATGGTGCAATTAGTAAGTTAAGATTAATTTATTCTCTGTGTTCCTTCTAATACGTTTGAGTGACTTAAATTACATTTAGTAAACCCAAATGAAGAGTATCCCACTAGTTTTGTTGATTTTAAATGAAGTAAAAGTTGATAGCACAAATAAAAGTAAAAAAAAAACTTGAAAAAAGTTCTTTGCTCACTTTTATATGGTGTTCTCATATACAGTCCAAATGGTATTTGCTTTTATTAGGGCTCCTATTTCATCTCGACTACAAATTTTTCATTAATTTTTGAAAGTTAGATTTAACATATTTTTCACCATCCATTCTAGATTTAATGGAAACTTTGCAGTCCAACTCCTAATTTCTCTTTTTCTCTCAAGGACCACACCATTTGAGGGGCGCTGCATGGTAGGGTTCTCATTTCTTTCTAAAAACTTCTTATTTAGAACACATTATGTAAGTAATAGGGATAAGAATAGACAGGTCCACGTGCCAATCCTTGGCCTGCCTATTCAAGTTTTTGAATATAAAAATTAAAATTTTCATTTTCAATTCAAAATTTTAAACAGAACGGGCCAAGAATTGACCCTTGATACCCACCCTATTCTCATGAATAGTAAAAAACAAATTGCTTCCAATAGCTTAAACAAAAAGAGAAACTCAACCCCCTAGTTCTAATTAGAGAAAGTAATTTCCATATGTTAAGTGGCCTTCTCCCCTTTAGTCCCATATTGCCAAGAGAAGAGAATGAGGGGGGGAGAGGGCTATAAATTGAGCCCCCCTCTCATCTAACCTCACACCAAAACCTATACAAAATACCCAAAAATACTTTTGTATTTTGTATTTGTATTCTCCACAAATAGTGAAATTTTTTATCCTTCTCCGGCCGTGGACGTAGGTCACATTGACCGAACCACGTAAGTTCTGTGCCTCTTGTCTTATTCAGTTATTTTCTTTATTGTCTTTGTTATATTGTAGTAGTGACTATTAGTTCTTGTGGGGCCTGTTGCCCAACAAACTGATATCAGAGCGCTATTTTTTTTTGAGGTGCTTATTGTATGCTCTGTGGCTGCCACTAAACGTGGATTCTCCACATCAGAAAATAAGTACCTTCTGTTAGCGGGGCCCAGCGTCACTATTCTCTTGTGGGGCCCATTGTCACTATTCACCTCTTGTGGGGCCCACGTCACTATTCATCAAAGTGTCATATTTCATAGCCATCATGACAGTAACAAAGATCTCAATTGAAAAGTTTGATCGGAATGTCAACTTCGGTATGTGGCAACTCAAAATGGAAGCCATCCTTATACAGGATGGATGTGAGTTAGCACTTGAAGGAGAGGAGAATAAGGCACCAGAGATGACGGCGAAAGAATTTGCAGATCTAAATAAAAGGGCTAGACCTGCTATTATTTTGAATCTCTCTAACGAGGTTTTGCAGGAAGTCGCCAATGAGAGGACAGCCAAAGGTATGTGGGATCGGTTGAAAACCATGTACATGAAGAAGACGGTGGAGAATCGACTTTATTTGAAACAAAAGTTGTATATGTTGAGGATGATAGAAGGTACATCTATACTCTCTCATCTTGATAAATTTGATTCCATTATTATGGATTTGGAGAATGTAGATGCTAAGATTGAAGATGAAGATCAAGCCATTTTATTGTTATGTTCCCTTCCCCAGTCCTTTAAACATTTTCGGGATACTATGATTTATGGGAAAGATTCAGTCTCATATGATAGTATTAAATCTGCATTAAAATCTAAAGAGCAGATTGATAGGGACATTACAGGGGAGACTAGTGGTAGTCAAGCAGAGGGATTATTTGTTCGGGGTAGATCTGAAAATAGAGACCCTAGTAGTAGCAAATCCAAAGGAAGGTCAAAATCTAGACATTACAATTTGATTTGTAATTATTGTAAGAAAAATGGGCACATTAAGTCTAACTGCTATAAATTGAAAAATAAGGAGAGAAATGTACAAAATAGCAGTGTCACCGCTGAAACTAGTATAGCAGCAGATGAGAATGAAGAAACTATATTTGTAGCAACAGATAATAAAGTCAGGTCTAATAATGAGTGGATCTTAGATTCGGGTTGTTCTTACCACATGAGTCCCAGTAGGGAATGCTTCTCCACATATGAACCTGTTGATGGTGGAGTTGTTTTGATGGGCAACCATACTGCCTGTAAAGTTGTTGGTAGAGGTACAGTTCGAATCAAGATGTATGATGGTATTGTCCGAACACTCACTGATGTTAGACATGTTCCAGATTTGAAGAAAAATCTCATCTCTTTAGGCACTCTCGATGTTCTTGGGTGTAGATATTCAGCTGAAGGTGGAGTTTTAAAAATTTGTAAAGGAGCTCTTGTACTGATGAAAGCTAAAAGGTCTGGAAGTTTGTATATTTTGCAGGGATATACTGTCACAGGTACTGCAGAGGTCTCTACATCCTCAGATGTTGACATTACTAGATTGTGGCACATGCGGTTGGGACACATGGGTGAGAAAGGTTTAACGCTGTTAAGCAAGAAAGACCTACTTTGTGGTCAAAGTACTGGTAAGATGGACTTTTGTGAGCATTGTATTTTTGGGAAGCTGAAAAGGGTTAGCTTCAATTCTCCCGCTGTCCATAAAACAAAAGGTACTTTGGACTATATTCATTCTGATCTTTGGTGGCCGTCTCGTGTTCCTTCTAAGGGTGGTGCCAGGTATATGTTAACTTTTACTGATGATTATTCAAGAAAGATTTGGGTGTATTTTGTTAAGAATAAAAGTGATGTTTTCTTGACCTTTAAACAATGGAAGGTTTTGATTGAAAAGCAGACAGGAAAACACATTAAGCGGCTGCGGACAGATAATGGCTTGGAATTCTGTAGTACAGATTTCAATGAGTTTTGCAAGAGTGAAGGAATTGCTCGGCATTACACTGTCAGAATGACGCCTCAACAGAATGGTGTGGCCGAGCGCATGAACCGAACTCTTTTGGAACGAGCTCGGTGTATGATCTCAAATGCTGGGTTGACAAATGATTTCTGGGCAGAAGCCATTACTACGGCGTGCTACATTGTCAATCGTGCTCCAAGTGCTTCTATTGATTTCAAGACTCCAGAGGAAGTTTGGTCAGGTACTCCTGCTGATTACTCTAATTTAAGAATTTTTTGGTGTTCTGCTTATATGCATGTTAATGAGGGAAAGTTAGAGCCTAGGGCTAAGAAATGTATTTTCCTCGGTTATGCTTCTGGAGTAAAAGGATACATATTATGGTGTCCTGATCCCAAATCACCTAAATTTGTAATTAGCAGAGATGTTACATTTGATGAATCATCTATGTTGTATCCTAGAAAAGAGTCTTGTAATTCAGAAAATGATGATAGTACTCAGAAGCAAGTGGAGTTGGAGATTGGAAATGCAAGTTCTTCACAAAGAGTCTCTACGAGTCAAAGAGATCAAGTTGATGAACCAGATCTTGATGAACCAATAGAGGAATATTCCATAGCCAGAGACAGACCAAGAAGAGAGATTCGACCACCACAAAGGTATGAAGATGTTGTTGCATATGCTTTAACAGTGGCACAGGAAACAGGTGGAGACGGTGAACCTTCCACCTATTTGGAGGCAATTCAGAGTGCTGATTCAGAAAGTAGCTGGTGGCTATGAATGAAGAAATGGAATCTCTCCAAAAGAATTGTACTTGGGATCTTGTGAAGCCGCCAAAGGGAAAGAAAACAGTTGGTTGCAAATGGGTCTTCAAAAGAAAAGAAGAAACTTCAGGTGTTGAAGATGCAAGGTATAAGACACGATTGGTTGCAAAGGGCTACAGTCAGGTACAAGGTGTTGACTTTAATGATGTTTTCTCACCCATTGTAAAACATAGCTCTATTCGTGTATTACTTGTATTGGTTGCCATGTTTGATTTCGAGTTAGAACAGCTTGACGTCAAGACAGCTTTTTTACATGGCGATTTAGATGAACAGATCTATATGAAGCAGCCTGAAGGTTTTGAAGTTGAAGGTAAGGCAGACCATGTATGTTTGTTGAAGAAATCCTTGTACGGACTGAAGCAGTCTCCAAGACAGTGGTATAAGAGGTTTGATTCTTTTATGATGGGTCATGGTTTCTCCAGGAGCATGTATGATAATTGCGTATACTTTCGGAAGTTAAATGATGGTTCATTCATTTATTTGATATTATATGTTGATGACATGCTCATTGCGGCTAAGAATCTTGCAGAAATTCACCAGTTGAAGGCCTTATTAAATGGTGAATTTGAAATGAAAGATCTGAGAGCAGCTAAGAAGATTCTTGGAATAGAGATAAGACGTGATAGAGGAGTTGAAAAATTGTTCCTGACCCAGAAGAATTATATCAATAAGGTTTTGGAGAGGTTTGGCATGCGAGACGCTAAACCAGTAAGTACTCCTCTTGCTAGTCATTTTAGACTATGTGCTGCTCAATCACCACAGTCAGAGGAAGAGATTGATTATATGGCACGAGTTCCTTATTCTAGTGCCGTTGGGAGTATCATGTATGCAATGGTTTGTACTCGTCCAGATATTTCACAAGCAGTTAGTGTTGTTAGCAGGTATATGGCAAATCCAGGTAAGGAACACTGGCAGGCTGTGAAGTGGATCCTCAGATACTTGAAGGGTACTTCAAACAATTGTTTGGAGTGTGGACGTTCTAATAACTCATTGTTTGGTTTTGTAGATTCAGACTATGCCGGTGATCTCGACAAACGAAGGTCTCTCACAGGTTATGTATTTTGCATTGGAGGTTGTGCTATCAGCTGGAAAGCTACTCTACAACATGTAGTGGTTTTGTCCACTACTGAGGCAGAATATATGGCAGTTACAAAGGCTATTAAAGAAGCTTTGTGGTTGAGAGGTTTGTTCGGCGAGTTATCTCTACAGGAAGGGGTTATTACCATTTACTGTGATAGTCAAAGTGCAATTTACTTGACTAAAGATCAGATGTATCATGAGAGGACGAAGCATATTGATGTGAAGTATCACTTCATTCGTGATATCATTGCTGAGAAGAAAGTTCTTGTTCAGAAAATCAGTACTAAGGACAATCCTGCCGATATGTTTACGAAGGCTCTTCCTGTTTATAAGTTCAAGCAGTGCTTGGACTTGATTGGCATTCAGAGGTGGTGATTCAGCCCGTTGGGGCATTGCCGGAGAAGATGGAGTAAGCCATTAATTGTTCGAGTCAAGACTAAGGTGGAGATTTGTTAAGTGGCATTCTCCCCTTTAGTCCCACATTGCCAAGAGAAGAGAATGAGAGGGGGGGAGAGGGCTATAAATTGAGGCCCCCCTCTCATCTAACCTCACACCTAAACCTATACAAAATACCCAAAAATATTTTTGTATTTTGTATTTGTATTCTCCACAAATAGTGAAATTTTTTATCCTTCTCCGGCCGTAGACGTAGGTCACATTGACCGAACCACGTAAGTTCTGTGCCTCTTGTCTTATTCAGTTATTTTCTTTATTGTCTTTATTATATTGTAGTAGTGGCTATTAATTCTTGTGGGGCCTGTTGCCCAACACCATACCATAAAGCTGAAAGCACCAGAAATCTCAAGCTCCCAAGATGGAAATAAACGTAGGAAAATCCTTAGGTGCTTATTAAAATTACACAAAATCTTACACTTCTAGGACTAAACAAAAACCTTTTGTGTTTTATAAAGTGGTTTCCTCAGTACTGATAAAATCTATATATCGGGTCATAGAGAAGGGAATTTGAATTGATAACAGAAGAAAAATACCATCAAGCTGAAGCCAGTGACCCCAGCAAAGGAAGTAGCCATGGAAGCACCAGAGAGAGCGAGCTCACCGAGGTGGCCAACAAACATGACAGAAATCATTTGGAGGATGTTCTGAAGGAGGCTGGATGCGATGAGAGGCCCTGCCAGCCACAGCTGCTTCTTGACCTCAGCCACCACCTCCCCTCCTCTCCCTTTGTCCTCTCCATCACTGGAAACAAAACTCGTTTCAGAGGCTGGGATCAGAGGAGACTCCAGGGTTGGCTTCTCCATCTACTCTCCTGCTGTGGAGAATCAGCAGCTAGAGTGAAAGAAGAGATGGACAGCTTGTTTGTAAACATATAAATATTGCGCTGCCTTCATAATCTATTTTGGGGTCTAGGAAGTCTGAGAAAGATGATAAAAACTCTTTTTTCTTTTCAAAGCTTTGAAGCATGTGACTAGCCGCCAAAATGGTTTGGCTGCTAGCTAAGTTTTGTTTTCTATGGGTCACAATCACAAATTAGGACAAATAAATTTAAATTTTAGAGGAGAAATGGAATTTGGGTTTCGCATCCAGGTAATGTCTCGCCCATACTCAGCGAGTCGCATGTGAAGAGATTTAGGAGTAGCGGCTAACATTAAACTATCCAACAGCTTGGTCCCATTTCATTTTGGACTGTGCAACGAAATAAAGCAACTAATTCAAAAAAGATTGAAAAGTGGTATATGGGCTGTAGATACCAAAAAAAAAAAAAAAAAATCAAATTTGCTAAGTGGGCACACCCGCGGGTGCACCCGCGGGTTGCAACCCGCGGGTTAATTCCCGCGGGTTGCCGCGGGGGCGATCCCTCGGGTTGCCACCCGCGGGTTGTTTTCTGTTCTTTCCCGATTATTTGTTTCCTATTTTTGGACTGATATCCCGTGATCGGCTTTTTCAGGAGAGAATTGAGCCGGATTTGGAGCTTCTTCGGTTTATAAAATACAGGAATTTAACGGGAGAAGGGACTTTTGACTTTTGGACTTGGGGATTCTTGGACTTTGGGAAGATTTCGGGCGGGCACGTGAGATCAAAGCAAAGAGCAGACCATCTTCTCCTGGTCGGACGGTCAACGGAGGCAGCAACAAGACTTCACCGCCACCCGAACCCACGAAAAAAAGGGAATAAACTAATATTCCCGTTCTTGTAATTCTTCGGAATTTTTGTAATCTCAATTTCGTTGTAATCAAATAATTTTTGCAATGGAATCAAAGATGCAATTTTCGGGCGTACAAGAACTGGCGACCACAGTGGGAGCCCCTCTGTTTACCACAGAGAATCTGGTGGCGCAGTCCGACCGGGTGCCGATTGGCTCAATGGTTGAGACGCTGGTCATAGAAGTTGACCAGCAAAAATATGAGGAGTTTCTTTCCTCCTCTGATTCGGAGCCTAGGCGTCATCGCCGGGTGACGATGAAAAAAGGTGAGGCGTCATCGCCCACCGGAAATCAAAAGGCGTCATCGCCTATGAAAATTTACGAGGCGTCATCGCCCGTTGAAATTTACGAGGCGTTATCGCCCGTTCCAAAGTCAAGCCAAAAGTCAAACCAGTCCCTGACCCGCTCTCAGAAGAGAAACCTGAGGCGTAAGGCACAGCGGGCCTGCCTCAACAGTGCCTCTGGAAAATTGCGGTCAGAAAATCCAGATCAGGAAACATCGAGAAGAAAAAATTCCAAAAATGAAAATCCGCAGGTAGAAGTGCGGGTTGCACCGCACGGGGGCAACCCCGAGGTTGCAACTGCGGGTGGAAACCCGCGGTTCCAACCGCGGGTTGCACCCCGCGGGGGCAACCCCGCGGTTGCAACCGCGGGTGGAAACCCGCGGTTCCAACCGCGGGTGGAAACCCGCGGTTCCAACCGCGGGTTGCACCCCGCGGGTGCAACCCCGCGGTTGCAACCGCGGGTGCAAACCCGCGGTTCCAACCACGGGTTGCACACCGCAAGTTGCAACCCGTGGGTTGCACTCCGCAGGAAAAATTAAGGGTTGGTTCTGGTGTCTATTCGGGCACACGCGCAGTGAGCACACAGCGCACATCTAACTTTTTGGCTACTCTCTCAGGTGTACCATCCCGTTCCTCTACAAACAAATATAAGGATGTGCTCATGAACTCACCTGAGGATAGGTCTTCAAATTTCTCTTCGGATGAACATATTCATGATAGAATCCTCCAAATTCCGAAGAACAAGTCAGATGCGTACGAGGCCCGTACAACTGCGCAGGCCAGCACACACTCCAGAAGAATCCGCAGAAGGGTTGGAGAACAATCTAATGCTGGAAAAGAGCTCAGCCCTGAAATATTACAAACTCTCCAGTATTATGAACCAAATTTGAGACGCAAAATACGTCAAGAATCAAATAGAGAGGAGAAGATACCTCAAGACTTGAGAGAATTCCTCAATTGGAAGAAGAACTCTGCACAGAATACTCCTCAATGCCAATGCGAACAGTTAATCTCAACTGTTCTATCAAACTGCGAGTGCCATCCGAGACGATCCGTTTTTGAGCGGATCACCGAACCTAAAAGAATACGGACGGTGAAAAAGACATACTCTGGGACCGATCTACCTGCTGCCTCATCAAATATGGTTAATAAAGGCAAAAAGGTGGTCGGAAACAACCTTTCGGATAAGGAAATTACTCCAGGGTCAAAAGGAGTTTCTATCGAACCAGAGGGCGCGCTTCTAGAAGAAGTCTCTGAAAGGTAATAAGTATGAACCACCCAACACCGACAAGACTACGGGAAGAGAATAAAATTCTCGTCAACCCCACCATGCTGGGGGTAAAAGGCATGAATCACCCTAAGCTGCTAAGGCAAAGGGAAGAGGAAAAGTTTGGCATTTAAGCCCAAACGAAATCCTTGACAACTCACCATGCTGAGGGGAATAGCATGGCTAGCCCAACTCAAACGGTAGTTGGTAAAGGCAAAATCAAACCTGTTGATAGCTGGGGGTTTGCTAAAAATCCCACGACAAATCTGTCACAACAGTATTCTTATCCGAATATAAGAATACATCACTGCCCTAAGCTGCTAAGGCAAAGGGAAGAGGAAAAGTTTGGTATTTAAACCCAAACGAAATCCTTGACAACTCACCATGCTGAGGGGAATAGCATGGCTAGCCCAACTCAAACGGTAGTTGGTAAAGGCTAATCAAATCCGTTGATAGCTTGGGGTTTGCTAAAAATTCTAATCAGATAAATCTCCTGTCACGTTAAGATTTCACCTCTGACAGCAAAACTTTTCTTGTCATTTTGCTCCAACAGAGCAAGTGACACTCCAAAATATTAGTCAACCCCCAGTATGATGGGGTTTGCGAGAAATTTATTCTCTTCCCGTAGCTTTAGCGGCGTTGGGCAATTCATACTTTTTATCCCCAGTATGGTGGGGTTGGCGAGAAATCTATTCTCTTCCAGTAGCTTTAGCGGCGTTGGGTGGTTCATACTTATTACCCCCAGTATGATGGGGTTGGCGAGAAATCTATTCTCTTCCCGTAGCTTTAGCGGCGTTGGGTGATTCATACTTTTTACTCCCAGTATGGTGGGGTTGGCGAGAAATCTATTCTCTTCCCGTAGCTTTAGCGGCGTTGGGTGGTTCATACTTATTATCCCCAGTATGATGGGGTTGGCGAGAAATTTATTCTCTCCCCGTAGCCTTAGCGGCGTTGGGTGATTCATACTTATTACCCCCAGTATGGTGGGGTTGACGAGAAATTTATTCTCTTCTCGTAGCCTTAGCGGCGTTGGGTAATTCATTTTTTTTATATATATATATGGGGGTTTAAATTAACCGCCCTGAGCTCGTTTTGGGAATTGTTGTGAGCTCAAGTGGTACCTTTAGACCACACACATTAGATGTGTCGGAGTTAGCTCTAACTCCTTTTTTGTTCAGCTTTGAGCTGAACTGCTCCAGCGTCAATCAACGCTTGAATTTTATCTTTTAAGATAAAACAATTCTTTATAGGGTGATCCACAATCCGATGGTACAGGCAGTAATTCGGATCGTTAGTCTTCCCAACTTCTTCAGGTCTCTTGCTCTTCGGTAATTTAATCATCTTGTGTTTGGTGAGCAGATTGAACATGGTAGCAGTATGTTCATCCTTGAACGAATACTGCTTTTGAAGTCTAGGCGACTTTGCTGTGTTGCTTGTAGTTGGTCATGGTTTCTGCTTCGGTGTACTTTCTACCGCCATTGCCGTTATGTCTTTCCCTTTTGAACGGGAAAAATGGAATGGAGATTCGTTTGTACCGTCTCCGGTTGCAGACTGTTGCATTTCGAGACGTCGAAGTATTTCTTCGGCCTGTTCGCCCTGCTTAAGCAGATCTTTCCATGACTTGGATTCGACCGAACCCATCTTGTCTAGGATATCGGTCAACAAGTTATGTCTGCAGGTTTCCACAAGCGTATCCTGCGTCATGCCATGTGGGCATCGAACGGAAAGTTCTCGGAACCGCTCGACATAAGTTTCGACCGTTTCGCCTTCTTCTTTCTTCGCTGCTAGCAAAGATAATATGGAGACTTCTTTATCATCTTCAAAGAATCGGGCTAGGAACTCACGTTCTACATCAGCCCAAGATTTAATTGTTCCCTGGGGAAGTTGCATAAACCAAGTAAATGCGGGCCCCCGTAAAGTGCTCGCAAATATCCTAGTCATAGTTGGATCATTCCCCATGAGATGTCCTGTCTGTGAGAGGAAATAGAAGATGTGTTGCTGCGGCGAACTTTTACCGTCGAATGATTGAAGATTCAACGGTTTATATTTTGCAGGATAGGGTACAGTCTCCCATTCTATGGGATATGGACGGACTACCCCCACCTCTTGTAGCTTTTTGCGATGAAGAAGAGCTTGTAATTGGTTCTCCATCTTCTCTATTTTCTCTGCGTGAGGATTGATGATGACTTTCACTTCCTCTTCCTCTCTTGAATGAGGAGGCACTTCTTCATCTTCGTCTTCGCTGTCTTCATTTATTTGGACAGGCCGTTTTCCTTTCTGCCGACTAGAAATGGACGGCGATGATTGGTTCTTTCTAGTTTGAGCCAGCAACTCAATCAAAAGTTGTTTCATTTCTCCTATGGTCTCCTCGTGCTGTTCGAGACGTTTTTCTTGTATCATAATTCAAAATCAAATGAGATAAGATCCGATTAAATCCCCTGTCACGTTAAGATTTCACCTCTGACAGAAAAGAAAATTCACACTTCATCAAGTCCAACATTACAACCTCTGATGAACGTGCTTTTGATATCGTTAAGTTGAAAATCACCTCTGACGAAAATCATCTCCCTATCAAGTTAACAGTTACCTCTGATAGTCCGATTCCAAAACTAAATACGTTAACCGTCACCTCTGTTTAGTCAGCTTGTCCCTATTACGACCAGATCCTCTGAATAAGTTAAGCTCCAAGACACGTTTAATGTCACCTCTGTCTTTTCCTGATTCGTCATACTAGATGTCACTGAACGGTTAGGATTAAAATAAGCACGTTAATATTATATCTCTGCTTGACCTAAAATAAGCACGTTAACATTATACCTCTGCTTGTCCTCTAATGAGTACGTTAAAATCATACCTCTGCTTGTTATGAAATAAATAAATATATTAATAGTTATCTCTATCAACCAAATCTTTTAAAAGGTCTATAACCAAAATTAAAAAATCCAAAGTATTTCGAAATTCAGTACGTTTCAATACAGAACTTCAAAAACTTTGGAGGGGGTTATGTAGATACAAAAAAAAAAAAAAAAAAAAAATCAAATTTGCTAAGTGGGCACACCCGCGGGTGCACCCGCGGGTTGCAACCCGCGGGAATCCCTGCGGGAAGCAACCCGCGGGAAGCAACCCGCGGGAGCACCCGCGGGAAGCAACCCGCGGGAGGATTCCCGCGGGTGGCAACCCGCGGGGGCGACCCCGCGGGTTGCCACCCGCGGGTTGTTTTCTATTCTTTCCCGATTATTTGTTTCCTATTTTTGGACTGATATCCCGTGATCCGCTTTTTCAGGAGAGAATTGAGCCGGATTTGGAGCTTCTTCGGTTTATAAAATACAGGAATTTAACGGGAGAAGGGACTTTTGACTTTTGGACTTGGGGATTCTTGGACTTTGGGAAGATTTCGAGCGAGCACGTGAGATCAAAGCAAAGAGCAGAGCCATCTTCTCCTGGTCGGACGGTCAACGGAGGCAGCAACAAGACTTCACCGCCACCCGAACCCACGAAAAAAAGGGAATAAACTAATATTCTCGTTCTTGTAATTCTTCGGAATTTTTGTAATCTCAATTTCGTTGTAATCAAATAACTTTTGCAATGGAATCAAAGATGCAATTTTCGGGCGTACATGGGCCCGTAGATGGAGAAAGCCATTCCCAGCCAGCAAGTAATAAGCCAAATTTTGTAATTAAAAAAAAAAAGGTAATATGCCAAATTTTGATGGAACATTTTTTAGAAATAAATGAAGAAAGCTGTGGCTAAAATTTGGAACATACATCACTACATCAACTATCAACTCAAGTACTTGAATCCATATTTATTACAGGAATTGAAAAGAAGTATATCAAGCTATACTCCTCATATCAGCTTTGGGAATTACACCCTCAAAGCCTTCAAGCTGCTCATGGGTGGGATAAATATCCCAAACAGAACTTTGTCTATGAGCAACAGGCAAAGTATGCTGCAAAGGAATTCTTGATCGAAGCCACTTCGGATGCTCTTTCTGGAGCGCATTCGGTCTCAGAGCAGAATAATATTTTGCTCTTCAATTATCTCTCTGCCTTCGAAGACTTTGAAACAAAGTTTCAGAAAGTCACAAATTTTCTGAACACTATCAGCTTAGGCAGAATTGGGCTCATTGCAAAGCAAGAATTTCTTGATGCACGAGACCAGCCTATGGAAGACAATAATGGAACAGCAGACCTAGATGATGAGGTCCTAGCCGCCCTGGACGACTAAGCGCTTATCCAAAGCATGGTGGGTCCTATCTTATCTTCCACAGCACCAGCAACATTATTAAAGGAGACTTTACGTCAACATCAACAGTGATGTACAGTAAGCATCTTCTTTATATCAACATCAACAGTGACATAAAGACGGCATCTTCTTTAAATCATAATCAGACAATGACATAAAGAAGGAATCCTCCTTTAAGTCATATCACGATAGTGACCTGACCAATAATTCAACAATAATTCAACTGCAATTATTATACAAGGGAATCTTCTGCAGCCGAAGGATGTCTATAAATAGGTTCATTATGAGCTTTGTAAAGACATAGGAATTTAGAGTTTCTTTTCTCTTTCTCTTGTACACACATATATTTCTTAAGAACTTTGGTTTTCATTTCCCCGCTGTAAATTGGTATCAGAGCCTGTTGTGAATAAAGATCTGCAGTTTTGAGTGGCCTTCACTCCTAAACCGTTGTAAGTTTTTACTTTTATGTCAGGGTAGAAATACCCGAGACATGTTATTAATTTACACTTGTTTATGCTTTATGAATTAGACTATGGCAACTGTTATTTACTGTTTTATTAGTTAGACTATTGCTTTGTACGCATGGGGTAGGAAACGAACCAATGCTGTGCTCTATCTCTCTGAAGCAGTGGCAGAGGCTCGTTATATGTGCAATCAGCAGTCTTTTGAAATAAATTATCAACAGGAATAGTATATGTGCAATCAGCAGGGTGTGTAAAAGTAACAATTAAATGAACTTCACCACGCTGGGCTGGCGTAAAGTGTTGTAAAAAAGGAGCAGAAAATGGTACCCGAGGTATCAATCTGCCATCAAAAGAGAAATAATGTATTATAGGGAGGATAATTGCGCAAATTATTCATGCCAATAATACAGTCAGAGTCAAATTCCTTTGGTAAGAGGGCAAATTCAAAGGTGTAGAGTTTCTCAATTCCATCTAAATCTGGAATGGAAAGAGAAATATGACATTTATGTGTAACTGGTTGTTGTCGACCTATAAAATCATTCGACATACCATTTTTGTCTAATTGTATCCAATACTGTTGCGGTACAAAAGCAGCTTGAATAAGACTGGCTTCAGCACCAGTATCTATTAAAGCATGAATAGTAAATTCCAGAGTATTTGGAAATTTAAGTGTTACTGGAACATAGATATGAGATAAAGCTTTTTTCTTTAAATCAATCATTCTTCATTGTATGGTAAATGAATTACACTATTTTGTGCATCCAGTAATCGTTGTGTTCTTCCTTCAAGAGGTATTTCATATTCTTCAGACAAATGTTCTTCTGATAAACTTTGTCGAGGAAGATTATAAGGTATTGAATGACTTGTCGAAGGTGCTGATCTGAAATCAGCTGTACTTCTACTTCTAGTCAGTACATCTGGTCGTGGATTAACAATTGTTGTTGATATTGTATTTCCAGATACAACAAAGTGTTCTACTGGTAATTGTAGTTTATGTTTCAAGGATTTGATGAATATTTGCATATCATTATCAAATCGTAAATGTTGTATATCAACTAATCGTGGTTGTATAACTTTACCATTACCAAGCTCAAATAGTTTGACAAACTGATTTGGTGTTATTGATTGAAATGTAGCAGTGTCGTTTAAAGCCATACAATATTCCCATTGTAGACCTAAAACTTTTGAACCAGGTAACAGTTCTATTCCTTTCAAATTAATTGATAAAGAACAAACTTTATCAATATTTTTATCGTGTATACTTATACAGAAAACTGGATGAATATTTACTCCAAATATTCTGTTTGCAAGATTTGATTTAGCACCACCCATTAAGCTATTTAATGGATTATTGACTATTCGTTCATCCAGACAAGCTATCATGATAGGAGTGTCTATTCCAGAACGAAATAATCCTGTGATTTTTATTTGTATTAATCCGATATGAAGATATTTTGCTTTCGGATATCTTTTTCTTAATTTTTCTATTTGTAAAGGATCAATGAGTTTTACAGAAGTAAAATCTTCATTTCCTCGTAATTCAATATTACCTTGCATTCTTTCAAATACATAGGTTCTTTTATTTAAAAATTTTGATTTAAAAGATGGATTTTTATAAACATCTTTTTTCTCTGTATGAGGTATAGATTCTTTCAATCTTTCTAAGTCCTCATCAGTTATAATAAATTGTTCACCCATACTATCATGGATGTTAGTATTATGAATATCTATTCCAGAAATACTTGAGCTAGATTCTGCATTTGTCATTGTATTCATATATACTCTATATTCATAGTGTGTTTCTTTAGTAGTTTGAGAACTTGAAGCTGGTGTATTATATGTGTCACTTAGATTTTCTTTAATTAAAGGTAGATCTTCGTATTTTTGTAGTATAAGTAAGCCTATCGGATCACCTTGATCTATTGTATAGTCATTGTCTTCAAGGCTTGTACTTTTAAAGAGTACGCTAACATTTATTTTTGACATTGGTTCTATTAGACCATGTGTAATGAATATATTATTTTTGACATGCCTTTGGATGTTATAAATTTTCCCAAAGTAGCCAAATGGAATATGTATAATTAGATCTAGAAAAATTTCAGTAGATCTATATCTTTTTAACTTATAACTACGGCCACTATATAAAATATGACCAGCAGAATGAATCCTTTCTTTTTTTGGTAATATAGCATAGGGAGTTAACAAAGTGATTCTTATTCTGTTATAAGTTTCACTTAAAGTTAACATATTGATATTGAATTGTTCAAAGTCTGAAGAGAAACCTGAGAAATCGTCAGATAATTCTGGTTCTTCAGGACTTGAATAAATACTTTCTACTTCATAAATCGTTGAAGTATCACTAGGAATATCTTGTATTGTGCCTATGTTAATATCATAGGTATCTATGTCATTTAGTATGACTGTTTTTATATTAGTGGGACATTCATTTGCATAATGACCCTCTTTATCACACTTAAAGCATTTACAATTCTTTCGAAATTTTTTGTTTTTAATAAATTTTCTTTTACGAAAATTTTTATTTGCTTTATATTTTTGTTTTAATTCTGGATTCCATTTCTTTTTGGTAATCCTGAATTTTTTTCTTTTGAAGTATTTATTTTTGTGTTTATATCTTTTGTTTTGTTTTTTGGATGAATAATAATTTGACGGACATCCAAATTGTGTATTTATATCTTCATCATACTTAGGACAACAGGAAGTTCTAAGTTTTGATGACATGATTTGTTTTTTCATTTGTTTGTTTGCTTTAGAATTTTGGCAAACTTCTTTTAATGTATCCATACAGGCTTTTATTAGGAAACCTGTAGAATGAGATAGATTAGGATCGGTTCCCGTGAATCCGTATAGATTTGGATCGGTTCCCGTGAATCCGTCTAATCTAATCTTATCATATTTTGTTTTGACGAGATTATTCCAGGGAAAAGGTATTTTCGAAAAGAAAGCCTTTATCCAGAATAATTTTGTTTCTATTTTTCTCAGACGAAAGATATAATCGATATATGTATTTATGAATTCTTCTAAATAACATATATCACATAATTGTAATTTGAGTAAGAATTCTTCAGATGTATCATCATCCTCTATATATTCTTCTCCTGTCATATCAGCATAAAATAATGAAACTATACTGATAAGAGCTTCTTTTTTTGTAGGCTGAGTATCTATTTTTTTAACTTGTTCGGATAGAATCTCTCATATTGGGATAACCAATCTAAAGTTATTCCTTCCCATTTACTTGTGGCATATAAAACAAACTCTATGTTTAGTATTTTTACTGGAGATGTAAATACATGTCCAATTATATGTTGCATTCAAGTTGCAATATATCTTTTTAGTTTTTTGTATGGTATATTATCTACATTGAAATATAGATGAGGATCTAGGGTTTCCCCAAAAGATCTTTTACTTTGTCTTAAAATATACTCATTTACGAAACTCTCTTTAGAAGTAGTTTCAGTTGTATTTGTATTTGTATTTTCTTCATCCATTGAAGTATTTGTATGTCCTGACATACTAGCATGTCCTGACGTACTAGCATGTCCTGACGTAAGAGACAAAGACCCTTGTTCCATATTTATGTTATAATATTCAAATTTTTATTTATCTTTTTTCAGGTTGGGATCTTCCTCAAAAGAAACGCCTGTTAAATTTCTTGTATCAGTGGAGAAATAATCTAAAAGATTTTCCTCATGATCAGAAATTTGATCAGTGGATTCTGAAGAAGAATCATCTTCATTATCATGATCTTGATCTTGTTCAGATCGAAAATATTGTATAGCAGCTGTATGCTTTTCGTAAAAGTCATACACTGTTTGACTAGGAATTTCACCAGATAATTTCTTTTCTTGTAATAAAAGAAATTGCTTGTAATAAAATTCATCAACAGAATTAACAACAATTTGTTTACTATTTTTTGAAGAATATTTTAACATGAGTATATAAACAATACCAAGTTTTTCTTGCGTAAAATTTTCTTGTGAAACACCAAGTTTCTCAGAAATAACTTCTGGTTTATACAAAGTGTTAAGAAAATTATCATATGCAACCGTTAAAGCATCTTTTTCTTTTTGAAAAAGGTTTTAATAAAACTTACATCAGTTGAAATTCTTTTTAACTGATCAAGTATAAAGTTGTTGATACCATCTTGTGTAGAGGTACCTGTAGTGTGCACTACATGATTAAGTGTAGTAAGTTTATAGGGACAAACATATTTTTTGTCAGGTAAAACAAACTGGTTTTTTTCCATTTGTTTATAATTGAGACCATGTTATCAATTTACTTTCTTGTTTATCTCTTTACGGTATTAGCCTAGTAACCATTATTTACTTCCTTTACTTTATTAGAATATTACTTCTCTTTGACTCTAATCTCTCCGGCTAAACATGACATCTTTACCGTGGCTTTCTGGTAAGAGTTAAGGCTGCAAGGACCTGACTCAATGGTCTATCCACCACGAGCCTCTGCCACTGCTTCAGAGAGATAGAGCACAGCATTGGTTCGTTTCCTACCCCATGCGTACAAAGCAATAGTCTAACTAATAAAGCAGTAAATAACAGTTGCCATAGTCTAATTCATAAAGCATAAACAAGTGTAAATTAATAACATGTCTCGGGTATTTCTACCCTGATATAAAAGTAAAAACTTACAACGGTTTAGGAGTGAAGGCCACTCAAAACTGCAGATCTTTATTCACAACAGGCTCTGATACCAATTTACAGCGGGGAAATGAAAACCAAAGTTCTTACGAAATATGTGTGTACAAGAGAAAGAGAAAAGAAACTCTAAATTCCTATGTCTTTACAAAGCTCATAATGAATCTATTTATAGACATCCTTCGGCTGCAGAAGATTCCCTTGTATAATAATTGCAGCTGAATTATTGTTAAATTATTGGTCACGTCACTGTCGTGATGTGACTTAAAGGAGGATTCCTTCTTTATGTCATTGTCTGATTATGACTTAAAGAAGATGCCGTCTTTATGTTACTGTTGATGTTGACATAAAGAAGATGCTTACTGTTTGACGTAAAGTCTCCTTTAATAATGCTGCTGGTGCTGTGGAAGACATAAAGAAGATGCTTACTGTACGTCACTGTTGATGTTGACGTAAAGTCTCCTTTAATAATGTTGCTGGTGCTGTGGAAGATAAGATAGGACCCACTACGCTTTGGATAAGCGCTTAGTCGTCCAGGGCGGCTAGGACCTCATCATCTAGGTCTGCTGCTCCATTATTGTCTTCCATAGGCTGGTCTCGTGCATCAAGAAATTCTTGCTTTGCAATGAGCCCAATTCTGCCTAAGCTGATAGTGTTCATAAAATTTGTCACTTTCTGAAACATTATTTCAAAGTCTTCGAAGGCAGAGAGGTAATTGAAGAGCAAAATATTATTCTGCTCCGAGACCGAATGCGCTCTAGAAAGAGCATCCGAAGTGGCTTTGATCAAGAATTCCTTTGCAGCATACTTTGCCTGTTGCTCATAGACAAAGTTCTGTTTGGGATATTTATCCCACTCATGAGCAGCTTGAAGGCTCTGAAGGTGTAATTCCCAAAGCTGATATGAGGAGTAAAGCTTGATATAGTTCCTCTCCTCCCAGATACTCCATATTCTGAAATGAAAAATGGTCTGCCAAGGCCGAGCATAGACTTGGACAGCATCAGAACAGATTCCCAAATACTCTTCTGGATGATCTGTATTTAAATATAGAGTATGAACCAATCCCAATTGGATAGCCCGTTGAAACCGAGGTATATCTTTGGGATAGACAACGAATCTTGGTCATTGATACTTGTTCATGATCAATTCCTCCTTTTGAATGAGCAGAGGAATTTCCGTTGACTCCATGGTGTTGAAGAAAGTCAACAGTTGTTCATCAGGAACAAAGTTTTGCTGGTTTAGAGTGAGCATCCTTTGAATAGTGAGTTCAGCTTCAAGACGCCTGGTCTTCTCTGTCTGAACCTGAAAGAGCTCGGTTAGTTTAAGAAATTCAGATATCTGTATGTTAAGGATATCTGACATATCCACTTCTTGGATAATGTTTTTTAACTTTTTCTGATCTGCTGAAGGTCCAGAAAAAGTAGTCATCTCTCTTTGCTTGAGAGCTTCAAATTTGGAGGTGGTGGAATACTGAATCAGGTTGCAGATGATGTCTTTGATCTGTTGGAACTGCTTCTCGTATTGCACATGTTTCTGATTTGCTTGAATAAGTTCTTGTTCAAGCTGTGTGAGCTAATAATTTGCTGACTTCAAATCATTGGACTGGATGGAGCGGAAACACCCATTGAGTCTGTTGTAGGTGTCCGGAGCTTTTTCTTTAATTGACTGGTTATACCAGTCTCTGACTATGGCTGTCGCAAAAGGTTTAGTAGGGGTTCGCTGTAGCTGTACCAACTGCTTCTTCTGCTGGGTACGCAACGTCTTTGCCTGATGTAGTGTGGGAAACTCTTCAACCTTGGAAGATTGCTGAGTTGGGGCTGGTGTGCCCAAAGATAGTTTTGCTCCTGCGGTGGTAGCGGTAGCTGTCGCCGGAGTAGAAGACTTGGTAGTGGAAGTCTCGCCAAGAGGCTTCTTGCCTTTCTTCTATTGTGTCTGCCACTATCTTTGGATAGCGGCTTCTATATCTTTGATACGTTTATACGTATCTTCGTTCATGGTCTAGTCAAAGAATCAGCAATGGTATTAGTATAACCAGGAATATATTTAATATCATAATTAAATATTTCCAGGTACAAAGCAAGTCTAATCCTTCGAAGATTTTCTTCTGGATTATTTATTGTTTTTTTCTTCAAAAACTGAGCAACAGATTTATTGTCAGTCTCAATAATAAAACTTCTACTGAGCAAGTAAATTCGCAAAGATTTTAATGCTGATTTAATTGCAAGTAGTTCTTTATCATAAGTAAAATACTTTTGCTGGACTTTAGAAAACTTTCCAGAAGTATAAGCAATAATTTCCTTCCTTTGAGCAATTAAAACTCCTGCCCAAAAGTTATCAGAAGCATCAGTTTGAAGAATAACTAATTCAGAGTCAGCAGGAAAATATAAAATTTTCTGATCACTGATTAGTAATTTTATTTTTTTTCAATTTCCTTTTTCTCTTCAAGAGTTAAGGTAATTGGAATTTTATCAGTATTCCATTTCCTTGGTTGTTCACCAGTTTCTTGTTTGAATTTCGCCTGTTCCATTGTCAAACAATTTTGCAGGTTTTTAACCTTCTCTGTTAAATTTGGAATAAACTTTCTTCCGTAATTTAGAATACCAAGAAAGCTCTGTAATTCTTTTAAGGTTTTGAAAGTAACAGGGTATTCCTTTATTTTAGAATAGATATGCTGTTGTAGCTCTATCTATCCGTGTCTGATATATTTTCCAAGAAATTCTATTTCTTCTTTGCATAATTCAATCTTTTTTGGACTAAGTATGACATCATTATCCAGTAAGATTGTAATAACTTGTAATAAATGTTTCTTGTGTTCTGCTAAAGAATTAGAAAACACTAAGATATCATCAATATAAGTTGCAACGAATTCTAAATGTCCGAATATAGAATTCATCCATTTTTGAAATATTTGTGGTGCATTTTTGAGTCCAAAAGGCATTACGTTCCATTCGTAATGGCCTAGAAGGCAACTAAATGCAGTTAATTTTTTTGACTTATCATCTTGTAGCTTGATTTGCCAAAACCCAGATTTGGCATCAAACTTACTGTAGTATCGAGCTCCTTGTATTTGTTTAATTAGTTGTTCAGCAGAAGGAATAAAATATCCATCGAACTTTGTACAACTATTTAATTTTCTGTAATTTATGACTATTCTAGCCTTGCCTCGTTTTATCTCTGCATGGTTTCTTACTAGAAAAGCAGGTGACGAATGAGGACTAGAACTTTTCTGTATTAATTGTAATTTTTCTAAGTCTAGTATTTGTCTGGCAAATTCTTCTTTATCAGAAGGAGTTACCATAATGCTATTGACTCGTATGTTTGTTTGTTGATATTGCTCTAGTAATTCTAGAGTACAATATCGCGGAGCTTTGTCAAATAATTTCAAAGGATTGTCACTATATAATGGACTTAGCATTTCATGGACAGTCTTTTGAAATAAATTATCAACAGGAATAGTATATGTGCAATCAGCAGGGTGTGTAAAAGTATCAATTAAATGAACTTCACCACGCTGGGCTGGCGTAAAGTGTTGTAAAAAAGGAGCAGAAAATGGTACCCGAGGTATCAATCTGCCATCAAAAGAGAAATAATGAGTATTATAGGGAGGATAATTGCGCAAATTATTCATGCCAATAATACAGTCAGAATCAAATTCCTGAATAATGAATATGGATGTTCAAGCTGAAAAGAATAGATCAACTATCAACACAAGTACTCAATAATTTTGTTTCTATTTTTCTCAGACGAAAGATATAACCGATATATATATATTTATGAATTCTTCTAAATAACATATATCACATAATTGTAATTTGAGTAAGAATTCTTCAGATGTATCATCATCCTCTATATATTCTTCTCCTGTCATATCAGCATAAAATAATGAAACTATACTGATAAGAGCTTCTTTTTTTGTAGGCTGAGTATCTATTTTTTTAATATATGTATTTATGAATTCTTCTAAATAACATATATCACATAATTGTAATTTGAGTAAGAATTCTTCAGATGTATCATCATCCTCTATATATTCTTCTCCTGTCATATCAGCATAAAATAATGAAACTATACTGATAAGAGCTTCTTTTTTTGTAGGCTGAGTATCTATTTTTTTAATATATGTATTTATGAATTCTTCTAAATAACATATATCACATAATTGTAATTTGAGTAAGAATTCTTCAGATGTATCATCATCCTCTCTATATTCTTCTCCTGTCATATCAGCATAAAATAATGAAACTATACTGATAAGAGCTTCTTTTTTTGTAGGCTGAGTATCTATTTTTTTAACTTGTTCGGAATAGAATCTCTCATAAAGCTGAAAGCACCAGAAATCTCAAGCTCCCAAGATGGAAATAAACGTAGGAAAATCCTTAGGTGCTTATTAAAATTACACAAAATCTTACACTTCTAGGACTAAACAAAAACCTTTTGTGTTTTATAAAGTGGGTTTCCTCAGTACTGATAAAATCTATATATCGGGTCATAGAGAAGGGAATTTGAATTGATAAGAGAAGAAAAATACCATCAAGCCGAAGCCAGTGACCCCAGCAAAGGAAGTAGCCATGGAAGCACCAGAGAGAGCGACCTCACCGAGGTGGCCAACAAACATGACAGAAATCATTTGGAGGATCCTCTGAAGGAGGCTGGATGCGATGAGAGGCCCTGCCAGCCACAGCTGCTTCTTGACCTCAGCCACCACCTCCCCTCCTCTCCCTTTGTCCTCTCCATCACTGGAAACAAAACTCGTTTCAGAGGCTGGGATCAGAGGAGACTCCAGGGTTGGCTTCTCCATCTACTCTCCTGCTGTGGAGAATCAGCAGCTAGAGTGAAAGAAGAGATGGACAGCTTGTTTGTAAACATATAAATATTGCGCTGCCTTCATAATCTATTTTGGGGTGTAGGAAGTCTGAGAAAGATGATAAAAACTCTTTTTTCTTTTCAAAGCTTTGAACCATGTGACTAGCCGCCAACATGGTTTGGCTGCTAGCTAAGTTTTGTTTTCTATGGGTCACAATCACAAATTAGGACAAATAAATTTAAACTTTAGAGGAGAAATGGAATTTGGGTTTCGCATCCAGGTAATGTCTCGCCCATACTCAGCGAGTCGCATGTGAAGAGATTTAGGAGTAGCGGCTAACATTAAACTATCCAACAGCTTGGTCCCATTTCATTTTGGACTGTGCAACGAAATAAGGCAACTAATTCAAAAAAGATTGAAAAGAGGTATATGGGCCCGTAGATGGAGAAAGCCATTCCCAGCCAGCAAGTAATAAGCCAAATTTAGTAATTAAAAAAAAAAAGGTAATGTGCCAAATTTTGATGGAACATTTTTTAGAAATAAATGAAGAAAGCTGTGGCTAAAATTTGGAACATACATCACTACATCAACTATCCACTCAAGTACTTGAATCCATATATTACAGGAATTGAAAAGAAGTATATCAAGCTTTACTCCTCATATCAGTTTTGGGAATTACACCCTCAGAGCCTTCAAGCTGCTCATGGGTGGGATAAATATCCCAAACAGAACTTTGTCTATGAGCAACAGGCAAAGTTTGCTGCAAAGGAATTCTTGATCGAAGCCACTTCGGATGCTCTTTCTGGAGCGCATTCGGTCTCAGAACAGAATAATATTTTGCTCTTCAATTATCTCTCTGCCTTCGAAGACTTTGAAACAAAGTTTCAGAAAGTCACAAATTTTCTGAACACTATCAGCTTAGGCAGAATTGGGCTCATTGCAAAGCAAGAATTTCTTGATGCACGAGACCAGCCTATGGAAGACAATAATGGAACAGCAGACCTAGATGATGAGGTCCTAGCCGCCCTGGACGACTAAGCGCTTATCCAAAGCGTGGTGGGTCCTATCTTATCTTCCACAGCACCAGCAACATTATTAAAGGAGACTTTACGTCAACATCAACAGTGATGTACAGTAAGCATCTTCTTTATATCAACATCAACAGTGACATAAAGACGGCATCTTCTTTAAATCATAATCAGACAATGACATAAAGAAGGAATCCTCCTTTAAGTCATATCACGATAGTGACCTGACCAATAATTCAACAATAATTCAACTGCAATTATTATACAAGGGAATCTTCTGCAGCCGAAGGATGTCTATAAATAGGTTCATTATGAGCTTTGTAAAGACATAGGAATTTAGAGTTTCTTTTCTCTTTCTCTTGTACACACATATATTTCTTAAGAACTTTGGTTTTCATTTCCCCGCTGTAAATTGGTATCAGAGCCTGTTGTGAATAAAGATCTGCAGTTTCGAGTGGCCTTCACTCCTAAACCGTTGTAAGTTTTTACTTTTATGTCAGGGTAGAAATACCCGAGACATGTTATTAATTTACACTTGTTTATGCTTTATGAATTAGACTATGGCAACTGTTATTTACTGCTTTATTAGTTAGACTATTGCTTTGTACGCATGGGGTAGGAAACGAACCAATGCTGTGCTCTATCTCTCTGAAGCAGTGGCAGAGGCTCGTGGTGGATAGACCATTGAGTCAGGTCCTTGCAGCCTTAACTCTTACCAGAAAGCCACGGTAAAGATGTCATGTTTAGCCGGAGAGATTAGAGTCAAAGAGAAGTAATATTCTAATAAAGTAAAAGAAGTAAATAAAGGTTACTAGGCTAATACCGTAAAGAGATAAACAAGAAAGTAAATTGATAACATGGTCTCAATTATAACCTCAAGTACTTGAATCCACATTTATTACGGGAAGTAGTAGAACATTCAAAAAGACCGTAATTCTACATAAGTTATACAAGAACTTGGACATAGCATATCATTTTCAGATTTAGAATGTACAATATTTGGAAGTAAACTGCAGTTTAGTTTATATTTGCCATAATACATAATTATGAAATCAAAATGGGTGTTGTTCGAAGCAAAAGAATATTAGGGTTATAGGATGGAATAGTACAACAAGATTCGATATCTGCACAGCAAGATGCTGCTTCCACAATCATGGATGAGTTTTGTGAACTCGATCTCTAGCCTTCAATGCCTGAGAAAAGAAAGTATGTGTAGAATAATGGTAAGAAAGCTAGGTAGAAGAGTTTTAAGAAATTAAGTTAGAAGAGCAATTAGCTAAGAGAAAACAATGAGAAACAGGAAATTTTAATAACCAAGCCTTTTCCAATCAAATTTGGGCTGGCTATCATGACAGAACTGAGAAAGTACCACATGAAAATTGACCAAGATCAACTACATCTACATCATCCCTTGCCTCTGACATTCTACCTCTGAATTTTCAACTTTATTTAGACAACCGACATCCTATAAAATGACAATGGATAGTGACACTGACACAACCCCCAACCCCCGCCACCGGAGACGTAGCTGGTCGGAGGTGGTGAGGGCCCAGCCGGTGAAGGTGAACCAGGCGGCGGATACCGAGCTGCAGATGCCGGTAGATGGTGTGGAGCAGTTCACTCGCTCCCGCCGAGAAGATCTCGGTGACCGCAGGATCAAACCAGTAGCACTTACGTTGGACCGAAATGGCGTCTACTTGGGGGAGGAGGTTCTTGAGTATCTGGCTAACGCAAAAAAGGCTACCAATGTGCCTCCGACTGATGGTACATGGACAAGATTCCGCTCCAAAAAAACAATCAAAGCAGAGCGGACAGCCATCTCCACGCTCATGGGTAAGAAGCAATGCATTTTCCCAACCGGACGATGCGAAGAGATAGCGGAGGGCTGCTGGGTATGTGGGGAATCCGGCCATTTCAAGGGTTTTGTTAAATGCAAATATTGCAAGAAGCAAGGACACAGAATCTCTGCATGTCCTGCCATCCCCGAGCTATGGTTTAAAACCACCAAAAAGACATTTCCGACCGAGCAAAGTCTCCCGCATGGCATGATCCAGGCGATAGACACCTCACGTAGAGTGGTTCTACATGGGCCGCAGGGAGAATTGCGCCGTTCCACGGTGCCTTCAGGTTCTTCACGGCGGTCTATTTCAACCACTGCACGAGAAAGTTGTCGTGTACCAGAACCGAAGCGTAAAGAAAAGGGACCAATGGCAGTCTCTAAACCAAGGGTCTTCATCCCCTATTCTGACCAAACTTGCAACGACCAGGCAAGGCTATCTAGGATCATAGGCGTTGTGTATCCGGGAAGCGGAGACCCCATGGTTGAGGAGATGAAACAGAGCCTTCGCTCGATCTCGGCTTCTTTTTCTGTCTTCGACTGGCATTTTGTCAAGTGGAGGAACCAATACCTCCTTCGTTTCCCGACAACAGAAGGTTTAGATCACGTCGTCGGGAGAACATCCATTCCGTGCAGGGACCACAAGGCCGGGTTTACGGTTTACAGATGGACCGAAAACAAAAATGTATTCTCGCATCGTTTCCCTACGCTTGCATGGATAGCTATCAGTGGCCTCCCGCAACAGAATTGGACTAGAGCAAATCTCAATAAGCTCGTTGTCAAATTTGCACATGTCGTCGAGGTGTCGGAAGAAACTCTCGAACGCTCGGATTTACAAGCAGCCAAACTCCTCATTAGTTGTGAGTCGATCGGATCGATCCCCACCAAGATGGAGGCCGTTATAGGTCATTACCTTTACTCCATTACAATCAGAATAACGGCGCAGCTAACGACACCGACTCTTCACTCTAACCAAGATCCCACCGCTGAACTTAGAGAAATATTCGCATCAAACGGTGGCAACCAGCCGCCAGTTGAATGCGAGGAAGAACGCCCGCATCGTGATAGAGGTAAAAGCCTGATGACGTCGCTGCAGGAACATAGACAACCGGAAAAAAGACGGTCAGAAAATTGCCTCCGAAAGGTTGCCACCATAGGGCTACCGGGGAGAGGACACAGTAGCGACGGACGGGTTTTGGGTGGTCGTACAGTAGTCACCTCCGCCTCGAGCCCAACAAAAGGCACCTCCACCTCGAGCCCAACAAAAGGCACTAGAAATGAGGGGGAGGTTGGGTCGATTCGATCTCAGGAAATGATGGTACGAGATCTGCAAATAGTAGAGGGAGGCACAAATTTCGGGATTATTTCCCGTGATGAGAAAGGCAAGCTGCAGATTGATATTGGGTGTGGGTCGGGCAAAAAGAAGGATCCAATAGAATCGGGTCCATCCACTCAACCTATGGATGAATCCGTCTTAGCCGCACCTCTGCATGAGCCCACCAGCGTGTCCACAAGAGCTACATTAAGTGTTATTGGGGGCACAGTTGAGCGCCAATGCCAACCTCAAGACCAGGATCCAACTCAACAAAAAATTTTCGCTGCCATGCAAAATTATGAGAGGGAGCTTGTTAAAGACGCTATGGCAAAGATGATGGAAAATATCATCAAAGGGGAAGAAACAAAAAAGAGATCCAGGAAAAGTCAACCATCTAGATGGCCCAAGAGGCTACGTCGAAAAACTCTAGCATATGTATCCAATACGGAGCCGGAAAAGACATCCGTAACAGTACTTGAAGAGACACAAATCACAAGTGATAATGTGATTCATTCAGCAGTAGCGGAAGATGTGGCTACGGATACCGAGCAACATCTGTTACCTCAGGACAAGGGATTACCTATTGTAACACCTTCATGTAGGAGCAACCGACTCCGGGAGAAATATGGTGGACAGATTACCAGCCAGGGGAGATCGCCAACCTGGCAGCAAAACGCAAAGCACAGTACGAGGCTCGCACCCCAAGTATATTCATAGACTCGCTAAACATCTTAAGTATGATTCCAGATACCATGCTCCTTGATTTTGCATCTGTATGCGGTATAGATCTTGGACACGACATACACACCCGTGAGGATAATATTAAAGACTTAAGACTAACGGAAGCGATTAGGAACAAGGCCAACGGACACACGGGTTTATAAAAACTGGAACGTGTTCCATTCAAGGACATTCGAAACATTAATCTATGATTATCTTGTTTTGGAATGTAAGGGGTTTGGGTAATCCAGTTAAAAGGAGGATGGTTAGAGAAGTCATTATGAACTATAAAGCGGATATAATTTGCTTAGAGGAATCAAAGATCGAGGGGGATGCCAGAGTCATGCTTCACGATCTAGGCAAAAGATTTACGTTCATTGTGAAGGACTCGAAAGGCGCATCGGGAGGGATCATCCTTGGTGTTGATTGTGAAAAGTTTGATATACTTAGTCAGGCAGTGGGCAAATACAGTTTGACGGTTGTTCTCAAAAGACGCATGGACAATTGGGTCCAATCCGTCACAACTGTGTATGGCCCTAATTCAGCAGAACACCGTCCTGACCTATGGGCTGAAATAAGGGGGATAGGAAGAAATATATCACACTCATAGATCATAGGTGGTGATTTTAATGTCGTTAGATTTGTTAACGATAGATTAGGCGGTGATCGTAATGATCGAGAGAGACAAGAATTCAATGATCTGATCAATGACCTAGACTTAATTGAGTTACCCTTGACTGATAGGAGATATACATGGACCTATATGAGGGATGAACCAAGTCTAGTGAAACTAGATAGGGTGTTTATATCAATTGATTGGGAACGCAATTTCCTTTGGCTTCCATTCGATCTGTACAGAGACCAACTTCGGATCACTCTCCAATTTGTTTGAAGACAGGGGACACCAAACCCTTTCTACCCCGAATTTTCCGTTTCGAGAAATGGTGGCTCGAATACAATGAGATTTGGGATTTGATAAGGGAGAACTGGTCTTTGCCTATACGGGCTTCAGATGCAGCGGACATTGTATGCTCCAAACTAAGACGCCTATGAAAGGTATTACTCTCATGGGAAAGAAGAACTCGTGGAGACATTCGATGGAATAAAGACAAATTGCTAACATCCATCGAGAACTATGAAAAAGCAGCCGAGTCAAGAAGCTTGACGGATATAGAAAAGATCGACTTAGACTCTTGTCGTAGACAAATACTCAAGTTGTATAAACTAGAGGAAATCAAATGGAGGCAGAGAGCTAGATGCGAATGGCTAAAAGAGGGTGATGCCAACACGGCATTCTTCCATAAGTCAGTGAACCAAAGGAAAATGGCGAACACAATTTACTCTGTGGATTCAGAAGATGGGATCGTTCAGGGGAAACAACAAATTCACGACTATTTCCACAAGTATTTCAAAAGGATATTTGGTTATTCACCAAGGAAAAGCATAAGTCTGTCAACAGACTTTTGGTTCACCAAGACTGACTTAACAAATATAGAGGTGCCTTTCATAGAAGAGGAGATTAAAAAGGTGACATGGGATCTAGGGCAAGATAAGGCCCCTGGCCCAGATGGCTTTCCAATATTCTTCTTTAGAATATTCTGGGATACAGTGAAGACAGATCTAATTAGCCTATTCGAGGAATTGTACCACAAATGTGCGAGGTTGGACCGAATAAACTACTCGCAAATTGTGCTCATACAAAAGAAGCCATCGGCAGTTTCGGCAGAACATTATAGGCCGATTGCACTCCTAAATAGTGTACTCAAGATCGTGTCGAAAGTACTCGCCAATAGACTATCGCCACTCATGCCTTTATTGGTGGATGAGAAACAGTCTGGTTTTATTACCGGTAGGAGTATTTTTGACGGAATCGCTATTGCTCAGGAAGTGCTTCACCAATGTACGAAACAAAGAAGGACGGTTACTTACTTAAAATCGATTTCAAAAAGGCATACGACACAATAGGGTGAGAGGCCCTCAGGGAAACACTTCAGACTAAAGGTTTTGGTGACCGTTGGATGAAATGGATCGAATTATGGTGCAATACGGCTAAGGTTAGCCTTCTAATCAATGGTGAAGTTGGAAAAGAAATTATTTGTAGAAGAGGTCTCAGACAAGGAGACCTGCTGTCGCCGCTACTCTTTACGTTGGTTGCGGATGCCCTGGACACTATGATTTGTCGGGCTGAGAAAAAGTCCTTATTACAAGGCTTGCCGGCTTCTGCCTCTGATATGATCATTAATCTGCAATATGCAGATGATACCATCATTTTTGGAAATTATGATATAATGCAAACAATATTTATGAAATGGATCCTATGCTGCTTTGAAAGGTGGTCGGGATTGGCTATCAACTTCCATAAGACGAGCATTTCGCATCTCGGTAAAACATGTCTTGTGAGACATGTAATCAGAACTATTTATGGGTGTAAAAATAAAGCTCTACCAATTAAGCATTTGGGTATCCCTTTAAAACATGGTAGATTGAAGAAAGAAGATTGGAATCCAGTCATTGACCTCATGGAACAAAGGCTCGAAGGATGGAAAGGGAGATTCCTGTCAATAGCAGGGAGAATAGTCCTGATTAATGCGGTGTTAACGGCACTACCAATGTACCGAATGTCCCTAGCTTATTTCCCACAATGGGTGATAAACAGAATTGAAAGAATTCGCAGAAGATTCTTATGGCAGGGGGTACACACTGCACCCTCAAAATATCATCTTGTCTCCTGGGGACAGATATGTAGATCAAAACAAGAAGGAGGATTGGAAATTCTAGATAGCCGAAATTTCAACATCTCACTATTATGCAAGTGGTAGTGGAAAGTCATCTCCAACACTAACGGCCTTATAGAGAGTATTTTAAAGGCAAAATATGGCCCCCGTGGGGGTACATGGAGAGCGAGGGCACGTAACTCATCGGACATATCTGAATTCTGGAAGGGAGTTAAACACGCAGAGAGCATATTTTCGCCGGTTTAGCTTTTAGACTCAGGGATGGTCTCTCTACCTCTTTCTGACTTGATAGATGGTGCACAACAACACCGCTAGCAAGTCTCTATCCCGACACATATAGCACAATAGTCAACAAATCAATTGTCGTCAAAGAATAGTCCGATTCCAGGAATTGGAAAATTACTGCACCGGAAAGTCTGTGATGCATGTTACCGGACTTTCGTAACCCTGTTACAGACAAGGATATACCACTTTGGAGGTGGTGCAAAACAAACAAGTTTTCGACGGGATCGGTCTATCGATTTTGCAACGACGGAGGTTGTAGAATGCGACATGCAGAGAAAATTTGGAGAGTCCGGGATCCTTCCAAAATTAGGATCTTCTTATGGCTGCTTGCGAAGAATACAATATTGACGTGGGATAATCTCCAGAAAAGGGGATGGATGGGTCCTAGTATGTGTGCATTGTGTGGACACGAGGAGGAATCGGTTGACCATATCATATTGCGTTGTGAATACGTCCGAATCATATGGTTGTTATGCACTAGTTTACCTCCACCAGCAACCACTGTATCTAGCATTTGGGAACACGGTCACATCCTTCGCCGGAAGGGTTTATCGTATACTTTACTTGCATCCATTACATATAATATATGGAAGGAACGCAATGATAGGATATTCAGAGGCACAGTTCATTCGATAGATAAATGCATATTTACTATCTACTCTGACTTTTGCATTTGGACAGAGATACTCTCTGATGATGCTGAAATCGACGATGGAGATAGAGACGAGTCCGATCATGACATTATGCCCGTCTATGATGGTTCTCCAGCAGAGGAGAATGGCAGGTTTACTTTAAGATATTGGAATGCTTCATGATATGTTCTATTTCTGAGATGTAATATTATTAGTACTTTGCTTTTGTTGAGTGTATGCTTAAACACTCTCCTGTTTATGTAATATGTACTTTGTCTATCTGTTCTGTTAAGTATATTTAATAGAACACAAGGGAAAAATATATCCTCACTGTTTTTATCAAAAAAAAACATTTACCAAGCTAGTTTAATCCTTGCCTGTCTAAGGTAGAATCCATCATATTGGTCATGATTTTAAGCTTAAAGAACCAAACAGCAGCTCACGTAGACTACATAAAAGTGTTCATGAACTTATGACGAGGGTTGTGGGCCAATAATAGGCAATCAAGCATATAAATAGAGAATATCAATACATATCCCATACATATTGATATTGCATTCATCTCTGAAGCATAACGCAAGTAAGCAAAAGAAGGCCAAGAGGAAACACATTCCCTTACATTACATTCTGTGATAAGCATCTTAAATTCACAAAAAAGGACAAGTTTCACTTAAAATATAAACTATAAGGTTAAATAGATGTTTCTTAACTTTTTCATAGCATAAGCCTCGGGGGATTTGTGCAATGCCCCTGTCCTCTTATATTGTATTTTATCTACAACCATATTATCTTAATAATTAATATCCAAATTAATAATATTAGTTAATTTTATCCTATCTCCTAAAGTCTATCAATTTGATCTTATCCCCATAATTAGTTACTAATGGTAGCAGTTTTTTTTGCTCATTAAAGATGATATATTCTAAGAAACAATGATAAGAAGCTGAAACTTACCTTACAAAGAGATGGTTGGACAAAATTGATTGGTGAACAATTTCTATATATACATTTATTATTCCTTCTCGTATTGCAATTCATACATCTCAACTACCTCACGAATTCTACAGCCAAATTTCAGACCATGTTCCTTGACTATAGCAATCAGAGATGAAAAAAGAAGTATAGCAAACAAAAATTGCCAGTCTCAGACAACATAACATGCCATTGTGCATGGACAAAGGTGAGATTTAAAATACTCAAGAACCAAGTAAAATCATCCACAACTATGGAGGAAATGCTATCTTAATTCAAACTTCCACATTTCATTATGTGAAAAAAAGATGAATGGTGTATCAAACTGTATGAATGATTTATCAGGAACCACAAAAAATCATCCATAACTATGAAGGAAATGCTATCTTAACTCAAACTTCTGAATTTCATAATACAAAAAAAAAAAGAGTGATGTATCAAGATGCATGTTTGTTGCTTACAACAAAGTGTAATTACTGCCTTTGAGCAAAGTAAGAGTATAAAGAGAAGTTTGCACATCCATGTCCACCTCATCCTTGTACAGTTGTACTTGCAACTACACTCAATAAGAGAGCAAGTAATCCCTTAGAATTGTGCCATGATGTTATGAGTTCACGCCAAAATGAGCCAAAACTTGGTCTCAATTATTTCATTACTTTTGTAGATGATTTTTTTTCTTGTGTTAATTGGCTCTATATGATTAAAATCACTACGAAGTCTTTTTTGTGTTCAAACAATTTTGTGCTGAAATGAAAAAGCAAGGTATTCCAGGACGTATTTTAAGAAATGACAATGTAAAGAAATATTTTAACTCTCAATTTGCAGATTTTATGTCATGGTCCAGTATTATCCATCTGTCTTCAAGTTCAGATACATCAAAACAGAATAGGATTGTTGAGAGGCAAAATATACTTATGATAGAGAATTTGCACATACAATGCTCATTCACATAAAAGTGCTTAAACATTTTTAGGTGGATACAGTTCTTATCACATGCTATCTTATAATCACACGTCTTCATCAATCCTAAATGGTAAAATACCAAACATATTATTGTAACCATAGATACAAATTCCATTTACAGCCAATATTATTTTGTTGTGTGGGTTTTGTGCATGAGCCCGAATAACACCAAATTAGATATAAGAGCTCTTAAGTGCATTTTCTTCGGGTAAAAAGCTATAAATGTCATTGTTCTTATTCAAATCAACAGATTTTACCTTCTTTGATTCTAAACCTTATCTTTATTACGAGTCATACCCTTACAGAGACTAGAAATGAGTTCGCGTTTCTTTTTGTTCCTTGTACTAAAATTTTTATTAAGTTGTTATTAAGTTCCGCATATCTAGAATCTTTACCATCTAGACACTGAGAACCAACATACGTAGCACAATGCAAACTTCGCATCTAGATAAGTTACTTCTATTTGCTTGAATTCTATCAGTATTGGATTCTAGTGTTGATCTTCATCCTTGTGATACTTCAACCAGTGGTTCTGATATTCCAATTGCCTTATGGAAATAAATGTAAAGTTGCACTTCTCATCCATTACATAAAGTTATTTCTTACAATCATTTGTCCAAGTCATTAATTGTTTTCATCTCTTCATTGGATTCTCACTGTATTCCCAAGCATGTGTCAGAAGCCTCATCACATCTAGTTATAAAAAAAAAAAAAAAAAGGCAAGATGTTAGAGACGATTACATTGGAGTAGAGTGAAAAATGAATTTAATTTCTCTTCAAATTAAGAAAGCAACTGGACATCGTTGGGTATATACACAACAAAGCTGAATCCATGTGGCTCTATAGCACATCTCGCAGCACGATTGGTGGCCTAAGAGTTATTCACATACATTGGGAGTTGGTTATCATGACTTTCTCTAAGATGACATGATTGACATCTATGCTGATTTTTTTCCCTACATCAATGTGTAATTGGTCTTTGTATCATTTAGACATCAAGAATGTCATCCTCCATGATGTTTCTATTAAGGTATACATATAATATGGAGCAACCACCTGGATTTGTTGCTAAGGGAGAGGAATATTGAAAAGGTCATTGTATGGGATAAGAAGTCTCTCATTGTTTGGTCTTAGAGATTTACTAAAGTTGTATAAGAGTTTGGACTTCACTGAGTTAGAAGGATCCCCCTATCTTTTTCTGTCTTCAGGAGAAGAGGATTTTTATAGCTGTTCATGTGGAAGACAGTTATTGCAAAAGATGATGCAAAGAAAATTAATGACCATAAGTTGTATTTGAAACAGAAATTTCAGACAGTGAACTTAAACTTTTGCACCACTTTCAGGCTTTGTAGTGGCTAGGTCCACGAAAGAGATTTCTCTTTCCGAGAGGTGTATAGGCTTTCAAATGTTGCCTGCTGAAGCTTCGTACTTCAATAGATTCAATTTCCAAGAGAAACTTCTGAAAACTCCAAGGTGATACATGAGACTTATTGGGAAGCTAAACTATCTGAAATAACTCAACCAGATATAGTCTACTCAGTTAGTGTTGTCAGCAAATTCTTATATGCTCCACAATGAGTCATTAGGATGCTCTAGTTTAGATACTTTGATACTTGAAGTGGAGGAGTCCACGAAAAGATCTTTTGTATTCAAATTTTGGCCAAGTAGATGGATTCTTGGATGCATATTGGGTGGAATCACCTAGTGTAAAAGGTTCACAAGAATAAGTAATATAATTTTGTTTAAGGAAATCTGGTATCTTAGAAGAGCAAAAAACTGGGGGTGGTATCCAGATAAAGTGCATAGTTGGAGCTTCGAACCATGACCAGTGCTACTTGTAAACTCGTACAGATACAGTCAAGGTCAAAGCTACAAGCATGTTTGATGGGTCCCCCACCAAATTTTCAGAAACTTCACACATATACGGCCATAATGCACTTCGTACGTATATGTTCCTAATATTCTCTTCAAAAAAATGCCCCCATTTAATTTAAAAGGAAGGAAAGGAGCATTCAACTAATAAATGAATTAGTTTCAAGTAATCTATAGTTCTTTATATAATAATCAATAATTTCGATTTAGTTATGAATGAATTTTTATGAAAAAGATTTGCAGTGGCCCTTCCACTGTATAATTCCTGGCTTTATCTCTAGAAACAGGATCTCATGGATGAACTTAGATTTGCATCAACTTTACTATGTGGCTATATTGCAACAATCAGATTCTCATTACCATTTAAAAAATTTATTTCATTGGCAAACAAAGCATGTTAAGGTCGACAGCCATCCCATTAGGGAGAAGGTTATAAAGAAGAAAATCCTTGATGTTAGGCAAGTGTCATCTGCTAATCAGTTAGAAATTTTAGTAATGAAGCCCCTTGGGAGATCAAGGGTTTAGCTTATCTGTAATAAACAGGCATGTGCACTGTTGTATATTCCCCAGCTTGAATGGAACTGTGAAGAATAAAATGTGTATGGGGTTTAATATAATAATACTGTAAAAACATAATAGGAAAGAGGTAATGACATCTAGGTCATCCTTCGCGATTGTTCTCAAAGATTTCTATCCGTTATTTTCCTCAATTCTAAACGCTAACCCTAATTCTAACTTTATCATAGATATTGAAGATTAACAGTAAAAAAAAAAAGAATCCTAAATCACTTGGCTTAGCTCATTTACAAATTCTAGTATTAATTATGCATATTGTGGCAGTTCAACAAAGTCCCTAACTAGCGATCAATTGCGTGAATGTGAAGTAATTAGAAAGAAAGACAAAAGATTGTTTACGGAGGGATGGTTCAAATGGCAAATTAATAGCTTACTTCATTGTCCCAGTTGGTGCGCAGGACAAGGACAAGCAGAACCAGAACTTGTACTATCAGTGCACAAATTATGCCCATCCAGAGTCCCTGGTGACAGAATATTAAACAATTAAAAATGTAATATAAAAAAAAAGTATCATCGCATAACATGTGAAACGATAGAGCAACACGAGGAAGAGAAAATGGAAGCACACCTTGCCCCCAATATGTAAAACAAATGCAAACAGAATAGCAGAAGGAATTCCAACAACATAATAGGCTCCAAGATTAATATAAGAGCACATCTTCTGCCAACCGCATCCTCTAGCAGCACCTGAAGGCAATTCATCCTCACAATGCATTTGTAATTGAATTAACAATTGAAAATTGCAGTAGATCTATAGTTAAAAACATGGTTGAGAAATGTATTGATCCTAACTTAATTTGTCTTTGTTTCCTTTTAGGCATTTGATTCATTTGACTTGTAGCAATTTGCAGTCCACATTGAAGTTCAGATATAAGCTCAAATCACTCCCACAGGTTCAACTTAAACTTGCATTTCAGAACATTGATGATTTATGACACACAGAAACTGCATATAGTCTCACAATCAAAGATGGTCCAGAACAATTAATTTTAACTCGAAAAACATTTGTACAAACATCTTTGTGACAGTTGTTTCCGAACCAGGAGTTCAGCGAATTCCAATTTCCTATTTGGACAAATCTACGGAGCGCAAGTCAATTTCCTGTAGGAGTTATGACTATTATTTGGAAACAAGAACATAGAAGTAAATTATATAAGAATAACCTAAATATGTGTAATAAATGAAAATCTTGTCGACCATATAAGTTTAATTATATGGAAAGCTTCTCCAACCTAATTATCTAGAAAACAGATTTTTTATTTTTTATTTTTTGAAAAAATAATGACTAGGCTAAATTAATAATCAACCAAGCCAATACCAAGTTAAGGCCACGATTGTAATCAACAGAGCAAACCATAACAATCCAATTGGTTTCCCAGTCCAAGTTCACTATCTCGGGTTATAGGTTGATATCTCAAGTCATCCAACCATAATGGGGAAACTTTCGTCCAGAAACAATACAGTTTAAAGTATTAGATATTATTGAATAAAATTGTTCATAATGCAAACCTGAAAGTGCACACTGTATCCCATCTAGAAAATCAGATGCTGCAAGAATTGGCATCATTATTGACACATATTTCACCACCTCCTCTTCATTACTGTACAAATATCCCCAGACATCCCGTAACAAAATGGTTGCTACTGCTACAACCAAACCTTCTGTGAAAGTTATAATAACAATAGCTCTTATTGATTGTTGTGCAGCTTGAGGTCGTCCGCCACCCAATTCATTTGAAACTCTAATACTGCCAGGAAGAAAAATTATAAGAAATATATATATATATATATATATATATATATATAAAGGATAAGATAGATACTTTATGCTACAAGAGTAATGATTTTCTTTAGCCTGAACCTGACAGCACTGCTAAGACCAGTAGGAACCATATACACCATCCACATTGTGTTGAGGCTGGAGCAAGAAAATCAATTAATGCTATTAGACACTAAGTTGACAGTGAATCAAAGAAGAAATTTCGTTTGGCATGATTAAGTATTGAAATCTATGAAACATTCACCAAAACTGAGCTATACAATATTCTAAAACGTTTGAATAAATAAAAAAAATGCAAAAGTAAAGAATCTGAAGCATTTTCCAGATTAGACGAAAATTATTAGATACAGTATCAAAATTACAGAGGTGGGGTATACTGTATTAGCAAAATCATATGTGAGCAAACAACATGCACAAGTGGGGAGAATATATCTCGACTATCGCATTTTCCCCGCTTTTGCGGGAAACATTCATGTGGCGAAAAAATTTCGCCCACCAACCCCCTTAGACAAGTATATATACAGACTAATTCAAAATTGTTTGGAGGGGAAATGTGACGCAGGACGGAGGCGAAATTAGGGTTAGGGTTTTAAAAATTAGAGTTTTTTTAGAGAGATTGGGGAAGAAATGATAAATTGGGAAAAAACTTATGGGATTTGGGAATCCACCCAGGCCCACGCCCACTCTCCACGAATCCACGAGAAAAAATTTTGATTTAGCGAATTCCACGTCAAAAATTTCTCAAGAATTTTTCTTAAAATATTATTCATCTTCTCAATACTTCATACAACCCCTATATATAGGAAAATCCTAACAAACAGAATCCTAATAAAATCCAAACTCCTAATCAAATCAAATATTTAGTAAAACTCAAATCCTAATAAGATCCAAAATCAAATCAAATCAAATCCTGATCTCCATCAATTCTCCCCGGCTTCAAAACATGAACCTCTGGTGAATGACGAAGATGATAACTATCGAGCAAATCCGGATCGAGCTGTTGGACTTCTTCGGTGCGCAACCAAGTGCAATCTAAGTTTGGACGTCCACGCCAGCACACCAAATAACGCTGATATCTACCATCAGCAGTCGAAATAATCTCATCATCCAGAATATCTTCAATCTGATCTATATGATGCTTGCGTGGAGCAGGAGGAGGCAGTGTACGGATGGAAAAATATCGATGTCCTGGCGAAACAGATGATGGTAGATCTGGAAAACAGCTGGATAGTCAAATGGAGCACGGTATGGAGTCAGGTCCTCGATATTGAAAACTGGATTGATCCTGAGATTGTGGGGGATCGCAAGCTCATAAGCATTAGAACCAATCCTCTTTAGAACTCGGTAAGGATCCATACGTCGAGCATGAAGGTTCTTCAAGGTTCCTGGCGGGAACCTCTCTGGACGCACTCTAACCATCACCTCATCGTCAACTGCAAATTCCTACAATCTTTTGTGCGAGTCTGCTGCAGACTTGTTATTATTACTAATTGCTATTTGCCGACAAATATGATCATGCAAATCATGCAAATGCTGTGCAAAAAACTCGGCTGAGGCACTAGGCCTGTCACCTATGGGGAGTGGAATAAGGTCTATAGGTTCTCTAGGTTTATAACCTGTAACTATCTCAAGTGGACTCATCTCAGTAGACCTATTGACTAAACTATTACATGCAAACTCCGCTATAGGCAAAACAAGATCCCACGTGGTTAAATGGTCGCCCACTAAATATCAAAGCAAGTCACCTAAGCTACGATTGACAACTTCTGTCTGACCATCTATCTGTGAATGATAAGCAGTGGAGAACTTAAGTGTGGTACCCATTTTCTTCCAGAGAGTTCGCCAAAAATGACTTGTGAACCGAACATCTTTATCAGAAACAATTGATTTAGAAAGGCCATGCAAACAAACTACCTCTTTACAGAACAAGTGTGCAACATGTGAGGCATCGAAGTCTTGTGACAAGGGATAAAATGTGCCATTTTGGAAAATCTATCCACCACAACTAATATTGCATCATGTTTCCTAAGTGTGCGAGAGAGTCCTAAAATGAAATCCATGCTAAAATGCTCCCAAGGTGCAAATGGTATGAGTAATGGTGTGTAGAATGTTGTATTCTGCTTCCTACCCTTAACCACCTGACAAACTCGACAATGCGACACAACTCGCGCAACATCACGTTTAATGCTTGGCCAATAAAATCGGTCCTCTACAAGAATGATAGTTTTATCTCGACCGAAATGACCAGCAATCCCTCCTGCATGCATTTTCCAAATCAGATGATCGCGCAAAGAAGTATTAGGAATACATAGACGGGTACCTCGAAATAAAAAACCATCAATAATGGTGAAAGCATCTACTATAATAGAAGATCATGTGTCATAGATGAATAGATATCATCAAAGTCCCGACAAGTAGGATAGTCTTGAATGATATGCTCAAATCCGATAACTTTTGCACTCATCGTCTGTAAAATGCAAAGTTTCCTACTTAATGCATCAGCAGCTTTATTTTCAGTTCCTTCATAGTGTTTAACTACAAAATTGTACTCCTGAATAAACTCAAGCCACTTGATGTGTCGATACCCTACTCTCTTTTGGAAATTGATATAGCGTAGAGCTTGAGGGTCTGAATATAGAACGAACTCTTTTGGTAGCAAATAGTGACGCCAATGACGCAAGCATTGCACTACTACATAAAACTCTCTATCATAAACATCATAGCGCTGTTTCGTCTCATTCAATTTTTCACTAAAAAAGGCGATAGGATGATTTTCTTAGCTTAAGACACCACCTATACCTATGCCTGATGCGTAACATGCTACCTCAAAAACCTTCGAGAAATCTGGAAGATGAAGAATCGGAGCAGTAGTCAACTTCTCATTAATCTCCTCGAAAGTATGAGTAGCAGATTTAGTCTATTGAAACTCCCCTTTCTTAAGACAATCAGTGATCAGAGTCATGGTGGTACTAAATCCCCTAACAAACCTCCTATAAAATGTGGGACCATGGAAGCTCCTGGCCTCATGGATCGTACGAGAAGTAGACCATTCTCTTATGGCCTTAACTTTGTCAGGATCTGCTGCTACTCCGTCTTTAGAGACGATAAACCCAAGAAAGTGAACAGAGAAAGCTAAGAACGCACATTTCTTCAAATTGACAAACAGTTTCTCCTTACGGAGTCTTTAAAACCTGTGTCAAATGAGAAAGATGTACTTCTTGGGTTTGACTAAACACGAGAATGTCATCAAAATAGACAACAACGAACTTGCCTAAGAAAGGACGCAATATCTGGGTCATAATTCTTATAAATGTGCTGGGTGTATTAGATAAACCAAAAGGCATGACCAACCATTCATACAATCCGTCCTTAATTTTAAAAGCAGTTTTCTATTCATCACCTTCACGGATACGAATCTGATGATATCCGCTTCGAAGATCTATCTTCGAAAAAATTTGAGAGCCAGCCATCATATCTAATAAGTCATCAAGTTTAGGAATAGGAAACATATACTTGACGGTAATTTTGTTGATAGCGCGACTGTCAATGCATATTCTCCAGCTACCATCCTTTTTAGGTGTGAGTAGAGCGGGAACGGCACAAGAACTTAAATTTTCTCTAATAAAGCCTTTCCGCAATAACTCATCGACATGTCTTCTCAACTCAGTGTGTCAACAGGATTCATCCTATAATGAGGTAAATTGGGCAAACTGGACCCAGGCAAGAAGTCAATGACATGCTGAATGTCTCAAAGGGGAGGGAGTTCATCAGATAACTCATCGGGCATGATATCTTGAAAATCAGTGAGAATCTGATGAATCTCAGGATGGTAAATACAGGTGGACTAGAAAACTCTCCTAAAGCAATTACCGCATACACTAGTCCCTCCTCTAGACTCTCATTGAGGAACTGTGATCGACTTACCAAGTGAAGAGACTTTTTATATACCTGGCCTGTGACCTTTGCGCTCTTTGCGCTCTCATCACTAGATTTAGGCGGCGCGGGTTTCAAAACAATTTTCTTTCCATTAAATTTGAATGTATATGTGTTTGATTTGCTCGTCACATCTACGTCATACAACCATGGTCTACCAAGCAAGATATGTGCGGCGGTCATATCTAACATATCGCACCAAAACTGGTCCTGATAACTTGACATCTGGATAGGCACTAGACAACACTGGATAATAGATTGAGCAGTTTTATCTACCCATGTTACGTTGTATGGTTGTGGATGGGGTTCAGTTTGAGGCCTATTTTCTCAACAGTTGCTCTTGAGATTATATTCACACAACTACCCCCGTCAATCATTACACGATAACTCTTTCCTCCGTGTGTGATGGATGTGGTGAAAACGTTAGATCTACGCCAATCTTCATCTTTCGTTTTAGTATAAAGACACCTAACGACGCCTAAGCGCACATTTGAAATGACTATTTCCTCGTCTGACTCACTAGCATTTCCTACTGGTTCATATACTTCTTCCTCAAGATCATCATCATCACCAATATGTCCTTCTACGAGTAAAACTCTAGTGGGACACTGTAAAACTTTATGGCCATACTCGTGACACCTAAAACACTCTACGCCTTTCGTGCCCTGTTTAGATGACTCACCCATTATGACTTTACCTTTAAAGTCTTTATTGAGTTGGGTGTTAGGTCTCTTGTTATCGTCAGAAGGGCAACTGGACTGCTCCCCGGCTTTAGGAGTAAACTTACAGTCAGTAGAAAATTTGAGAGAGTGTTCTATATTTTCTGCTAATTGACAAGCTTGAGTAAGGAAACTTATATTCCGAGAATGGATATGCATAGCTCGTTGTATGTCTGCGCGTAGTCCAGAATGAAATCTAGATGTCGCCTGGTGTCGGCCTCTCGCAAATCACACCGAAGTGTCAATTCATCAAATTGAGTCATGTACTCTTGGACCGTCATGCTACTCTGGCGAAGACTGTACAACCTATCTAATAGGTGACTCCTAAATGTGACTGGAAGATACTTCTCTTTAAGTCTAGCTTTCATGTCATTCCAAGTCTCTATCGCATCCAGATATCTGTCACATTCTCTTTCTACCGATATCCAATATATCCTAACGGGCCCTGTCAATCGCATCCGAGCAAATCGTATTTTGCGCTCTTCAAGCATGTCATACCAATCGAAATAGTAATCCATGTATGCAAGCCAGTCACTAAAAACTTTAGGGTCGTGAGTGTTGTCGAATGTAGGAGTTTTTACTTTTATCTTACGTGTGATGCTATCTTCAACACGTCTAGTTTTAGAGACACTCTCATCTCTGTTCCTTTCATTTCGACCTCTTGATTCTCTATCGTAATTCCTTTCGTTATATTCATTCTTATAAATTTGATTATTTTGTTCTTCCATTTGTTATTCTAGTGCATCCAGTCGTTTTTTAACAATTTTAAACTGTTCCATTTGTTCAGTGATAGTTTTTAATTGTTTCATCATGATTTCTAACTTTTCATCCACATTACTAGAATCTGGGGTGGTCATTTTACCGTTACGAAGAAGCATACAATCAAACAAGCGGATGTAATGCAATATCCTAGACTCAGTCAAATTCTATATGCGTGCACTATATGATCAAATAAAATTTTCTAAGGTTTAGTTTCTAAAATGCAAGGAAATGGATCCTAAAATGTGTGTATGCACGCAAGCAATGAGTTGACAAATAATTATTAGTAATTCTAACTAATAATCTTATACAGAATTTCACAAAATAATTGCAAATTTTTGCTGAAGAAAATGGGTTAGTTTAGAGATTACCCAAATACCGAAGAAGTTCGTGCACTTGTAATGGTCCTTTGGAGTCTTCCGAAATTGGTTCGTCTGCTGAAAAGCCCTGAAATCATGCCACAATTGTTGGAAACAAATCCAGGAAAACAACGCTTCGAATCTGACTCGAATTGGACTCCGAACGGGCTCCAAATCGCCACTATTCTCCTTAATGGGTCTGCACTGTAAACAGGTCTGCACTGCTGTACTGAATTGAACCAAAAGTGGAATAGATCTGGAGCTGCGGGTCGGATCTGAGGCTTGAGGGTTGGATCCAAAATAAATCCAACCTTCTATTTTTTTGGATGTGGGTCTGAATAAGTGGATCCAAATAAGAATCAAATCAACCCAATAACAAACAAACCCAAAACCCAATAGCTCTCTTCTCCTTTCTATCGATCTACAGGTGGCTGCCGAGCGACGAGGGCGAATAGCAACAGGAAGGTGGACGGGAAGGAAGGAGATGCTGGTGGTTGGAATCACTGGATGCTAGGCCCTCGCCCTCGAGGGAGAGATGAAGGGGTCACTGAGGAGGAGCTTCAGGTGGATGGTGGCGACGGAGACGCCAAGGTGGCGGAAGAAGGGGAGGAGCTTGGGAGACGTGGCCGCTGCTGTTGTCTGCTGAGCTCAAGATCGGGCCCTCGGCATTCCTTGTCTTCGATCTCGCTCGTGAGGAGAGCGTTGTGGCGGCGGTGGAGCCCCAGAATAAGGCGGGGCCTGGATGAGGGAGAAGGACTTGAAGGAGAGGAGCTTGGGGAGCTCGGCTGGATCGGAGGAAAAAATTAGTGGGTAGGGAAGTTGAGGGAGAGAGCTTGCTGGGTTTGGAGGATGGTTGGGTCGGGTGAAAGAGTAGAGGAGAAGAGGTGAAGGTGATGTTGAGGTGTTGCTGGTATTTTGTGGGTAGGGGAGTTGAGGGAGAGGGAGGTGGCTGCTGTGGATGTTTGTGGATGTTTGTGGCTGGTGGCGTTGCTGGTTTCTCTCTCTCTCTCTCTCTCGGGAGGATGAGGGTTGGGAGGATGAAGAAAGTGGAGTTGAGGGGAAGAGGATGAGGGCTTTGCTGTTTTTTTTTTTTCTTCTTGATCTGATCTAAGTTTTTTTTTTTTTTATCTGATCTGAGTTTTTTTTTTCAAAAATAAAATAAAAACTGAAATAAAATAAAAAAGAAAAAGGATGGAGATGTGGAAGACGAAGAGGGTGATGGAGAAGAGAATTTAGGCTCTGATACCAAATTTGATGCAGGACGGAGGCGAAATTAGGGTTAGGGTTTTGAAAATTATGGTTTTTTTAGAGGGATTAGGGAAGAAATAATAAATTGGGAAAAAATTTATGGGATTTGGGAATCCACCCAGACCCACGCCCACTCTCCACGAATCCACGAGAAAAAATTTTGATTTAGCAAATTCCACGCCAAAGATTTCTCAAGAATTTTTTTCAAAATATTATTCATCTCCTCAATATTTCATACAATCCCTATATATAGGGAAACCCTAACAAATAGAATTCTAATAAAATCCAAACTACTAATCAAATCAAATATCTAGGAAAATCCAAATCCTAATAAGATCCAAAATCAAATCAAATCAAATCAAATCCTGATCTCCATCAAAATGCCTCTCCACCTAGACATTAGAAGCTTCACATACATGATCTTTTGTAAGGATGTAACATGGAGATCATTCAAAAGATAGAAATAAGCAGCCTCATGAATCTTGGCAATATGGTTTGAGAACAATTACCAAAAACAATGTTTATCTGAATTCTATTCTATTTGAGGGAAACAGCAAACCTTCTAGATTCCATTACTAGCCCCTCTTATTGAAGAACACATCTGCAGCTGTCTAAGTTCCAGAAGATCATAAATCAGACTGGAACCAATTATCAGGCAATTGACATTCATAACTCTATGTCAAGAAGGCCCCATGCAAGAGCTAACAAAATTTCACGGATAACTATCAACTCAATTTGAACTCCTACTATGATAGTGCCACCAGGTCAGGGTTGTATTATATGAGAGAAGGCTAGCTACGAACCCTAAAATGCTAGTTTTAAAGAAAGAGAAAATCAGACGAGAGACAACCTTATTGGGCTGCAATTTATGTTCATGCAACTAACTGTAATCTTAAAAAATTATCTGTAATCCTAAAAAATTACCCAAAATGGTAAAGGGCTATCTGACAAGGAAACATCTCAAGCACTCACTTCTTATGAAAAGGAAATCTCTCCTGCCTTTTCTGGAGGAGAGGAGAAGTAGATTCCTGCTTATTGACAAGTAAAACTTACTCCATGGAAATTATCTTCATCCCATGGGAAAAAAAACAAGACAGAGAATCTAAAGACTAAATCCTAAAGATTTAATTGATCATATAAGCCAAGAAAATATAGGTAAATTTAAATTTTTTTGGCTGAATTTGCCTTGTTTATAATGCTATAATTTCTTGTGTATCATCTACCAAAGGATTCCTGTGGGGAAAGAATGGCTGAATCCACACCAGCTTACTCTCCATTTAATAAAATGGGGCATCTCAATTTTGACAATTAAGGTCTCCAACCCTTGGTCCAAGTGGTTGGTAAGCCCACTCACAATCTTGAGTTTGTAGAATAGAACTGAAGTTATAATAATAATTAATGATGCTGATGATGATGATGACAATGATAATAACAACAAGATGATAGATCTTTTAGTGTGAGACCTAGACAAAATGGTTGGTTACGATCAGAAAATGTAACATCTACCTTAAGATTGTATTTGGACAGAAAAAACATATGTGCCAGTGGAATCTTAAAGCAATTGAAGTTTTGAACTGCTTAAACTAGAACTTGCTAAGTTGCAAGACATCAGTCATCACTGAGTTCAATATATCTATGAACGTAACCATAATAATGAAATATATTCTATAGCCCATGTTCCTGCATTTTCCAGGTACATCAAATGTCCTGAGGCAACAGCTGTACTAAAGCAAACTGAATCGATCTAGAAACGTCATTTTTGCATGTCATTTATATCATATGAAATAGACCATTGCATACTGCAAAAAGCCATCTTTTTTCCAACTTGCGTTCTGGTATCCTCAAATATTTACTTAAAGTTATTATTAATTTTAAAAAAAAAAAATCTGAGCATCTGACATCATTTACTATCTGAGACATCTTAAAACGTGATGCCTTAAAAAACAAAATCAGGAGGTACAGACTATTTAAAGAATTTGCTAACCTGATTGACAATACTGAAGTTTCTAACTTGGGATTAGGAAGAAGACCAGATAGGAGAACCACCATCTCAAATGACCAATACTCCAAGCTGTACCAAAATCATAATTAGCAACCACTTAGTCAGTATAAACATAAAACAGACTTTTCCTACTTTTCATGTCTATTAGACAAACTAGTCTAGCCCAAGGTCTGGAAGGAAAGTCCAGTCAAAGAGCTGAGCCAACCCCAGAAAGGATCAGTGAGCTCCCGATTTTTACCCAGCAAAGGGAGTCAAACCTTAGCTAAAAAATAGTTTTGCTATTTATGCTTACCAGTTGTAGCGATATGTGACATCTATGAAGAATGGACATAAATACGAGATACAGACACGACACAGACGCATATGGGGATACAATAAACCTAAAGAGGTAAGTCACTAGGATACGGTAACATAAACATGCACATATTTATGCATATAATATATAATGTACATCAAAACTCGTAATTGTTGGACATGTTTTCTCTGAAGTAAAAAAAAAAAGAAATAAATCTAAATGATTTAAAATATATATCCATATATCCTAATCAAGTAACGATATTAATAAAAGAATCCGGATTCAATCCAATGAATCCGTACCTTAAATAAAATATTTGAAAGTTTCTATCTTTACAAGGCATTTATGACCTATAAACTTAGTATCTCATTTACATTATAAGAATTTTTTATATATCCTTTTAGGCAATGTACAACTATATATTGCTCAATACTATGACTTTTTGAAAGCGGATATGATCCAACACGCGATATTATGGCTTTTTAAAAGTAGAATCAACTTCGAGACACAAGTTTTGGATTTTTAAAATCCAACACGACTTCAGGTAAGGTCCAATGCGTATCAGCAAGTATCGTGCAAGTATCAATGTCTTACACATACCCAACACAAAGACGACACTTACTATGCTTCTAGTATCACATCATGAGCTCACGTTTATAACAAGTTTAATCTCAAGAGAACCATCAAGCATTGCTTTGCAATAGTTGTCTGATGGTCAAGAAATCTATTACCACTTTTTTTCAAAGTTTTTCTACTAAAACTAATACACAATTGCACATATTATACGTGTAGGAGTATCATACACAAAACTAACTCAAGTCCAAGAATATCTATGATAGGCATAAGACAATGTCATATGGTAAAAAAGAAAGGTCCGCTCATGGATAGAAGGTGTGAGAAACCTCATTCAACCAATTTGATGTGAAATACATCATATAATAAGACATGCAAAGCAAATGCAAACACAAGTCACAAATTTGGATTATAAAACCAAATTATATACGTGAACAACTTTAGATTGTTTCACGTTTCTTAGAAAATAATACACCTAGAAATCCTTGGCAACAAATATAACCAAAATTCAATACTTGATTAGAATGTCTGCCATCATAGTAGCTCATTGTCTATGCATTCGAGGAGGTAGGGCATCGAATTGAGATGGATTATAGGGAAAGATACAATTTAGCTCATGGTTAATGTAGCCCTGGAGGTAGGAAGCCAGATTATAGATAGGTTTGCTGAAGAGAGGGAGATAGAATCAAGAAATATTGATGCAAGAGGATCAGAATTTAGATCATTGTAGGTATAGCCAGGATGGTGAGGCATCAAACCAGAATACAGTGCTTGATCATGGTGGATCAACATTAATCAGGCAGCAAAGAAAATCGAGACTTGGTGCTCACAAGGATATGTCAATTGAATCCAACAGTTTTAAACTTTCTCACAAAAAGATTGGGTTCAGGTCTCAAGTAAGGTGTGAAAACATGGACTATGGCATGCAACCCATGGAATCATCTATTGCATAAGCTATTTCACTTTATTTCAAGGAGTGAGACTATGAGTTAATATATTTGATTGTAATCGTCCATTTTTAAGGACATTTTGTTAATCCCTCTTTAAGGAAATGCTAGGGGGGGGTTTATGCTTCACTTCTCTAAATAGTTTGAATGTCTGCATGACCAGCTCCAGTTATGGAAAGCTTCACTATGTATGTGACCAATAATATATCCCTAGCTTCTAAAGTTCCAATGTAGTTCCAGAATAGAATCAAGCGAAACGGAAAAAGAAGCAGAAGCAGCAGCAGTTACCGCAAGGCCTGAATGAAGGGGCTCACCAAGTCATAAATGCTGAAGGAACTGCAAGCTCTAGAAAGTGAATGATGTGATGCAGTGCCTCCTTTGACACACCATTCCAGGTAGTTTTGCATGCCTGGGAGAATATAATATATACTGCTAACAGAAGTACATTAATCCAGTATGAAATGGAAGTTGCCAAGGCAGCACCCTTACTGCCTAGGCCCGATTTATAAACTAGAATCCAACATGTGAATAGGTGGAATAATGTTGTAATCCCAGAGGTTATGAACACCGGAAAAACTATGTTTTGATTTTGCAGAAACCTGACAAAGCATTGAAGCAAGCCATAGGCAAAAAGGCCTGGAATCAACCAACAAGCGTATACTCCAGCTTCTATAGATATTTCTGGATTTTGACCAACTGCCATTAGAATTTGGCTGGTGTAGGCCCAAATTAATACCAGAGGAATACTTACAAGAAGAAGGACCAACATAGCCCTTTGCATATGTATACCAAGCATATGATATTGCTTTGCACCATAGGCCTGCCCACACAGGGTATCCAATGCACTTCCCATTCCCAGCTGGAAGAATAGTATAGAGAAGGGTAGAGCATCTCATTAGATGCACTGGATAAGTAAATATTTATAAAGACAAGAAAATTATATATGAGAATAACTTGACAAAAGAAGAGGAATTAATTGCATAAAAGAATATTAGATGGTTTGTATGAATTAAAGAAAATCAAAGTTTTTCTATGAATTAAAGAAAAGTGTTTTTTAGAAATATACCCCCCAAGTCTGACATATTCAGAGCCACCCACCACCCCACCCCAAAACCAAAACAAAAAACATCATTCAATATTTCCAATTTACCCTCCCAATTATGTTTAAGTGGTTGAAAATACCCCTCCCTTACACAAATGGAATAAAAAGAAAATACTTTTTTTTCTGTTAAATAGGACATTAGTTCTCTCTAAATCCACCATAATACCCTTGCCTCAATAAAATTGACATTTCTCCCTTACCTTCCATTCTCTAGTTCCATCTTAATCTCATGCCTACATAATTCTCTCTTCACGTGTACCCATCACAACCCTTATTTATTAGGCTTCAATTCTTTTACATGCTTCTCTCCCAATCCTAACCAAAATAAATTTGCAATGAACTCTTAAAAGAATACATTGAATGGGATCTGATATAGACAAAAGGAAAAGCACTCTCACATGTAGAATGCAAGACAACGCCGTCGTTGGGAGGGGGTTGGTCGAGGTCTTATAGGGTGGTGGAGTTGTTTGCTGATGAGTAGATGCGTAGTTGGGTTAATTCAGCATGTTTGTGGTCAGCTTAGGATCTTGTTGATTTAACAAACAAGAAGAAGAAAAAAAAAGGGAGGGGCTGATGGTCCACAATGAAGAACTGGTGGTTATCAGCTTTTCTTTTTCTTTTTCCTTTTTTTTTTCTTTTTGGAGAAGAGATGAGTCTTGAACTAAGGTTAAAGAAGAACAGGGATGGTAGAAGAAAGGGCAAGTATAGGAACGATATTTTACATAATTAACATTCAAAATCAGATGTTGACTAAATTCTAATTTTGGAAGGTAATTTTGCTGAAGCGTGGGAGGGGGGCGGTGGTGTCTAATAACCCCTAAAGAAAATTTCTCACAAAAGAAAATTGCCACAATAGGAAATAATTTATAAGTGGCAGTCATACCTTAGAGCTTTCAAATGGACTAGAAGGAACAACAACAATGACGATGAAATCTTTATTTCAAATTTATTCATTCAGCATATCAAAAGACATTTTCTTCTTTAGACAACCAACCATCCTGTTTTTAAATAGGTATATACTCTCTAGATCTTTACTGACGACTAAAACATTGTCATATAAGTGAGCAAAGTTCGCATTAATAAGATTTTTTTTGGTAAAAAATGTTCTTGACCCTTAACTGGGCCTCATTAAAGAAAATCCCTATTGCAAGCAATAACAAGTGATATGAGGACCATCGTTACTGTCTAGGTGCCTAAAACATGGCATGGCATGATGGAACGTGCAAGTTGCAAACTTGCAGCTATATGTCAACTTGAGGACTCGAAACTACTTAATGGTGGCTGATATACAGAATATATGAAGAAAGATGATTTCAATATTTTCGTCAACAAGGATGGTATAGGAGCGATGCACCGAACTGCATCTATTGTTGTATTCAAACATCCAAGAAGATGGAGCATAGCATGTTCATATACAGCATTCTATCAAGCATCTAATTTCAGTAGTAGTGTTTTTTAAGGAATTCAGTTGTGAGTTTAGTCCCATATCGGAAAAGGTAGTGATGTTGCAAACAGTATAGTTGAAGACTCAAAGCTGCTTCCTAAAAGTAACATAACTTCCTTTTACCTTGTTCACCGTTGCTCCGTCTCTAAAATCTAAAAATTCTATCTTCCAAATCCAATCCTCATTGCCGAAATAATAACTTGATTTAGAGTGAACGACTTCACTTCTTCTTTCTCCAAGAAAAATGGCATTTCTTTTTTCTCTGTTGTTTTTCGAGGGAATTTTAAAAAGACAGGGTGCAACAAGAGGACTTTGCAGGAGGTCACCCATCCCAGTACTATTCTCAAGCCAACACACTCTACTTGTAGACAGGGATGATAATGGACATGTCCACGGTTAAACTTTGGCCCGGCCTATTCAAAATTTTGAATTAAAAAAGAAATCTTTATTTTTCTAATTCAAAATTTTAAATAGGACGGGCCAAAAATTAACCCATATACCTATCCATTCCCATCCCTAGTTACATAGTCTTGATGGGATTCCTTGCTTTAAGGCTAGTATGATCTTGAAATGGGCCATACTACAGGGTGAAGAATTTGAAATGCATATTTTTTTAGCTTCATAAAAACTAGAATCATGCATCCTCTACTTTCTTGGTGGGGGTGAATGTTTTGTAAGAGTTTAGGCATGTACAAGGAGACTGAGCGATCCCCAATTTGACCCATTCTCCAATTGCCCCAAATATCTGCTCAAGATTTTCTAGCCGAAACCAATTATCTTAATTTATTATTCCAAATTTCTCGGCATCAGTTTCCAAACCCACTCTTTCAGGCATTTCCTCAAACACCTTATGTTCTCTACACTACAAAATCCCAATACCAAAATAATAATAATAATAATAATAATCAAATATAACCCATATCATCAAACCTGCGAAAAATTACAATCCCCAACAAAAGGTGACCCAAGAATCGTACCAGCACGCTGAAACCAGAAACGTTGGCAAACGAAGTCGCCATCGATGCGCCAGAGAGAGAGAGGTCGCCCAAGTGACCCACGAACATGATGGAGATGAGTTGAAGGGAGTATTGGAGGAGGGTGGCTGCGATCAAAGGACATGCTAGCTTCAGCAGCCTCTTCACTTCGGCAAAGAGGTCGGAATTGAGTTGGGATTTGCGCTGCGAGATTGGGTTTTGGGACAGAAACGGAGAGGAGAGAGGCTCTTGTTCTTCTCCAATTGCTTCCATTTTCTTTGAATTTTTTTTTTTTTTTTTAATTCTGTTGTTTGATTATTGATTTTAAAACATCAGTGTTTTTTTTTTTTTTTTTGGTATTTACTGATTTGTCCCTCAAATTTATATATTATGATTTAGTCCCCTACTCTTCATATTTAGGATTTAGTCACCCAAATCTCCTAAGTTACTACAATTTAGTCCTCCTCCCTAACTTCCTTTAATTTTTGACATAATATTACCATTTTACCCCTCCTTATTCATTCTTTCTCTTCCTCCTTTCTTCTCCTCCTCTCTTCCTCCTCTCTTCTCATTTTCTTCATTATTCCTCATCTCTTCTCTTTCTCTCTTCCTCCTCTCTTTTCCCAATGAAGAAAAGAGGAGGAAGAGAGAAGAAAGAAAAGGAGGAATAATGAAGAAAAGGAGAAGAGAGGAGGAAGAGAAGAGAAGAAGAGAAAGAATGAATAAGAAAGGGTAAAATGGCAATATCAGGTCAAAAATTAAAGAAAATTAGGGAGGGAGACTAAATTGTAGTAATTTAAGACATTTGGAAGACTAAATCCTAAATATGAAGATTTGGGGGACTAAATCATAATATATAAAGATTTGAGGGACAAATCAGTAAATACCCCATTAAAGAAATTTAGGGAGGAGGACTAAATTGTAGTAACTTAGGAGATTTTGGGGAATAAATTCTAAATATGAATATTTGAGAGACTAAATTATAATATATAAAGATTTGAGGGACAAACCAGTAAATACCCTTTTTTTTGGATTTTTAAATATCTTTCCCTTGAAGCTTTAAAAATTAGAATTTAGTCCCATAAATCTTCATATTTAAAATTTGGTACCCAAATAGCCATATTTTTTATCCGAATTTTCTCTTATACCCCTGAGTTACTTCAATTTAGTCGTCTTTTATCTCCTCCTCCTCTCTTTCTCTTCTTATTGGGTTTCTCTCTCCATTCTTCTCTTCTCTCTTCCCTCTTCTTATTGGATTTTCCTAAGTTACTTCACTCTAGAGATTAACTGGGAGAAAATAGGGAGAGGAGAAGAATGGAGAGGGGAATCCAAGAAGAAGAGGAAGAGAGGAGAAAGAGAAAAGAGAGGACTAAAGTGAAGTAACTCAATGATATAACGGAAATTTCGGACCAAAAATATAGCTGGTAATTAAATTGTGGTAACTTAAAAGATTTGGAAAACTAAATTATAAATATGAAGATTTGGTTGATTAAATTCTAAGTTTTAACGATGTAAGGGATAGATATGTAAAAACTCTTTTTTTTTACTTTAGATTTTTAGAATATAGGTAACTAATAAATTTTCATAATTGGATATCGGTTTAATTACAGTGAGACACCCTTTAAATTTAAAATTCTCAGCTTAATCCATCATCTCTTAATCCTATTTAACTTAAACTATACTCTTTATTAAATTTCCAAATTAACCTCATGTAGGCATGTTTTTGTTCTGGGTGAGTTTTTAGTAAGGGAGAGGATTGTAATTTGAAGATTTTATTTAAAAATTATATCTTTAAGTTAAAAATGGATTAAAATAGCAAACTATTGACCAACATGTTAATAGCTTAGAGACTAAACTTAGAGTTTTAGACTTGAACATAATAAACTACACAATCCTTATAGTGCTGGGGCTTACTGTAATTAACCATTGGATATTAGTCTCTAATAGTTCTCGACTTCTCGTTGGTTTTGAAATCTATATTACATGATAATTTTATCTAATCACAAGTATAAACTAAAAAAAAATTCAGGTTGACTGCAAATGGATCAAACTAATTTGTCCTCTGATAGATGAGAGCTGGTAATTTTCATGGCTCATTAAAAATATTCTTCATCTAATTTGCACTATTTTGTTGATAGAGATTATTACGATATTTTCATCATTATCTGAAATATTTTTGCCAATTGTAATGAAAATAGAACTCATTTTTTTATCGCTAAAGAAAGTTTTTTATCATCTCCATATTTACGCAATTAGGATAGTAAAAGAAGAAGGAAGGAGGAGTAAAAGAAAGTGGGAGACCGACTGATGAAAAGTAACTTAATTTGATTAGTTAAGTTGGATATAATTAAGTAAATTTACTATAATAGTTAATTTTTAACCATAGTTACTTGATATTTTAGATGAAGTATTTCATAGAGAAATCATAAGTTAAATTTCACACTCTCACATTCATGGGTACTAATATCAAAATAATTTTTTTTACAGATATTATCTCTACCTCCTTAACTTCTTTCGAATTAAATTTTATAAATTTTCGAATTTAGGTTTTGAGATCTTAATCCAAAATAATTTTTAAATAAAAAATTATTGGAGATAGTAGAAATGAACTGCAGCTCAGCTAACTTGCATGAGCTGTCAGCTCATTTCCATCTCTCTCTCTCTCTCTCTCTCTCTCTCTCTCTCTCTCTCTCTATATATATATATATATATATATATATATATATATATATATATATATATATATATATATATATATGGATTACTGTAGATGAATTGCCAGCTTAGGAAAAGATACGTGAGCTAGCGACAAACTATAATAATCCAATGATTTTTTTTTTCAATTTTTTTTACAATTACTGTCTCTACCAACTTAATTTCTTTCGAATTAAATTTCATAAATTTTGTGTTAAATTGATGGAGGACCGAATCAAAACTAAAACCTAAAAATTGGATATGAGTGAACCCTAGCGGGTCGCGATCATAATCCAAAACAAAGTTTTTTAAAAAGATTATTGGAGAAGTAGAAATGAACTGCAGCTCAGGTAACTTGTATGAGCTATTAGCTCATTTCCATTATATATATATATATATATATATATATATATATATATATATATATATATATATATATATATATATATATATATATATATATATATCACATTTTTGCCAAAGATGAATATTAATTTGAACCTTATCTCAATCACTTACTATATTTCATCCACCAACATTCTAATATTAAATTTTATTTGATTAACACTACACCTTAAAAAGTTAGATAAAAACATCATAATTCATACAATAAGATTATTTTATTTATTTATAACATAATCTTTTTCATTAGTAAACTCATGAATTAACAATTCGCCATCAAGTGGTCTATATTTTTTTAGTTAGTTATTTCTATTTTATTGGTAAACTGTTTTCATAGCAAAGTTTAGATAACAATTAATTTAATTTAAACTTTTTAACATGTTTTTTTTAAGCTAATAATATTTAATATTACAAGATACATAATTTAACAATCAGAATTAATGTTATAGGATACATGTGTTAAAATATAAAATAAGTTCTCTTAACACTCATCACAATTTCGAAGTTTTGGTGCAGTGAAAGGAACTTTAGCATGGTATCAAAGCAATTTAGGTTTTTTAAAAAATTTATACTGCTGCGTAAGGCCCAGGTTTCTGTCCAAAATGGACTAAACATGCATTCGAAATATCTTGAAATCTAGATCAAGTTGTATTACTTTCTATAAATATAATAACCAAATATTAGAAAGAGTAGACAATAATATGGATACACCTTGGACATAACAAAAACAAATTTAACTTATTCCACAATAATTTAATTCAGAATTATTTTTGGAATATAACCATTATATCATAAATTTATAATTCACACTTTAGAAGATATTTTCTGAAACACATATATTATTTTCATACAATCTTCTTAATATCATAAAATTAAAATTAAATTTAGACACTATAATATGGGGTAGTAGAATTTACTACCTCGTAAGTTTGAAATCTCACTTATCCCCCTGAACCGTTTTGGAGGATAACTCATGTAAGGTTAAAAAACAAATTTGCTATTGACAGGTTAAAAGACTTCCGTCATATCTCCCTCTTGCCCCTACCAAACCCTGCCTCCCCTACGCCACTGCAATGCACTCCCTTCCCCTGTACAACAGCTCCTACTACTGCACACGAGAGAGATACTGAGCAGAGCCCTCGGAAAACATGTGGGCTGGCTTGTTGGGTGGAATTATTAAAGGGAGAGAAGAGAGTAAAGTTGAGATTAAGGAAATTGAATGCAGATTTGTTTAAAAGATGGTGAGAATATATCATTGTTAATGGGTCCAGAGAGCTAATAGAAAGTTTCAAATTTCAAGAATAATAAGTTATGGTACTCCCATACGGTGTGAGTGTAATTAACCTAGATTTTTATATCTTTGGATTTAATTGGAAGTTTAGAAAGAATGTGGGAGTAATTAAAAATTTCAAGGGGTGCATGTGAAATTTTCCATAACCGGTACATTATACCGTCACAAAACAGGGAGCTTATGCTAAATTGGATGGACTTGGAATTCCTCGGAGGGACACCACACCGCGAGGCCTATTTATACCTCTTCTCCCTCTCCCTCCCTCCCCCAAAATAGACGATAAATTTGATCCTTCGGGGAAAAAAACCCTAAAAAAAATAAAATAATAAAAATAAAAAGGGGGGAAAATATGGAGGAGGGTTTATTGTCCGAAGAGGGAAGGATCGATGGTGCCGGGGCGGTGACGGGACCGTGGGGTGGTGAGTTTAAGGAGGAGGGCGGGAGGCTGGGGCGAGTGGCGCTGCCGATGGTGGCGGTGACTTTAAGCCAGTACTTGCTCCAGGAAGTCTCGATAATGATGGTGGGTCATCTGGGCAAGCTCTCTCTTGCTGGTGCTTCTATGGCGTCTTCTCTCACTAGCGTCACCGGCTTCACTCTTCTCGTAAGTTGGGAACCATTTTTTTAATATATATAATTGGTTTTATTTATTATTATTATTATTATTATTTTTGAGTTCAATGTTTTGGGTAATGGCGAGGTTGAGAAATTTCTCAAAGAATCGAACTGGAAACCCCTCCTTGCTTCTTGGTCTCCGAGATAAAAAAAGAGAAACTTTTTTTTTGTTCACCTCTTGAAAATATGACAAGTTGAATTAAATATGACAAGTTGAATTAAAAATTATCAAGAGTGAAGGTGAAGATTAGGAAGGGCAAACTATTAGGTATTTTTTTTTAATTTTTTTTTTCTATTTGTAATAATAATAATAATAATAATAATAATAATAATATATATATATATATATATATATATATATATATATATATATATATATATATATATATATATATATATATATATATATATATATATATATATATATATATATATATATATATATATATATATCTGAGTTTGAATTGTAAATTTATAGCCCAATGAATGTTTGGAATTTTGCACAAATTTATGAAGATGATCAGTCATGCTACTATTTTTTTACCAGAACTATCTATAATGACAAACTACAATCTAAAAATAGTTATTGTATTTTTGAGTTGATTGGGATAAAGTGTTTTATTGTGCATGTGAAATGGATCAAATTTTCATCATATATTGTTCTCTTTTTAGCCATTGTTTTTTTGCCCCCATGTGGAAATATTCTGGCTCCACCATGCCATGGCTTACCTCATGGAAAATAAAACAGAAGACAATATCAAGGATATAGAACTCCAGTTGATCATTAAACTATATGATTTGGTCAACATTCTGCCTAGTAATCTCAATGCGTGCTAATTCTCTGCAACCCATAACATATATTATGACAATGTGGTACCTCTAACTAGGTTTTGGGGAATGATGAGCACCTACTATGGAAGTTTATAATTCTGTTGTTTAGGGCGTGTTTGTTTGTATGGAAGTAAAATAGAAGTAGTGGAAGTAATGTTACTTCCATTACTTTATTTGTTTGTTTGGCCATAAAGAGAATTGGAAGTTACTTCCCCTATGATGATGTGGGTCATATGTGGCAACTCTACTTCCAATTTTCTCTTCATCTCATTTTTAAGTAGAAGAGCCTATGAAACTCTAGGAGCAAGACAAAATATTATATTTTATTCAATTCTCACGACTACTTTTCAAATTTAGTGCACGAAATAAATAGAATATTACTATTATAATATTTTACTAAACAATAAGTTAATACTCTTTTTACTTCTTTTTTACTTTTTTACTTCCAAAAATTAGCATACAAATACTAAAGTTATATTGAAGAGGGTTCTTCCTAAACTTCTATTTTGGAAGCTACTTAATTTCTTCTTTACTTCCTCCAACATCTGAATATGCCTTTAGATGAAGTTCAATATCTCATTCTGACTTCTGTGTCCTACAAATAATTGCATGACTCTTTACTTGAGTTATAATGTTGAATACTGTTCAATATCTTCTTTTTAGGCTTTTAGCAAATTGTTCCATTTAAAATTGTATGCTTCTATACTGTTTTCTAGTCTTCCTTCCCAATAATACGTCAGCATAAGATGCTTAAAAATTTAAAGAGGAGTTATGCATCATATGAGTAAGAAAAATGTGAGAAAGAAAAAGTTGCTGCCTCGGCAAAAAAAAAAAAAAAAAGAAAAGTAAAAAAAAAGCAAGCACGAGTGCTGGGGGGAGGGTGGGGCAGGGGTGCATGGGCAAAGGAATAGATAGTTTCTCTGAAGTTGCTGAAGTAAAAGTAGGCATAATTTATAGTTAATAGAGAATAAAATTTATATCAGTAGCTACAGTTAGCAAATACAGACATGAGTGCATGCTCTCATGTACGTGGAATTTTGGACATGATATTTGTCCAAGATTGGAGATCCAAACACGAGGACATAACTATAATTGTATTATCTCATCTAAATGTATATTATATTTGACTCACTTTTTTTTTTATTAGTTGCAAGTCACATATGATAGAACCTCATTTTGGTAAAATGATCTGAAAAAATAATTAGTTTTTGTCAAAAGAAGCACAACTTATTCTTTTTATTATTTTCTAAAGACAAATAACAGATTACACATTAGAAGTATTGGACATAGATAGACACATGCGATGCATTAGGTGTGTTAGGTATATGCCAATTTTTTATTGTGTTAGTATCTTAGATATCAACAACAATAATTAAGCCTTTTATCCCAAGTATTTGGATAGGCTACATGAACCAAAAGAGAATTACACCAAATCAATCACATAGATGATCCTTCTCTACTCATTCTCATTGAGTAATATATCGTCATTTAAGTCTAAAATATTCATATCTTTTCGTATTATTTCCATCCTTGTTTTTTCCTGATCGTTCTTTCGCTCTTTAAGTTGTTGATAAACTCTACTTGTCTGTAAGTCTATGTTGTACATGATCAAATCGTCTTAGGTGGTTTTCTCGCATCTCCTTTTTTATGGGGACTATGCCTATATTAACAAGAATATCCTCATTCTCACTTCATTCTTACATATCAAAGATTATAAAGCATATCATGTTTTATTTTTTTTGATTAAAGATTGTGGGCTAATGCCCCCGTGTTCCATTAATTTAGCTTAATTAGAATAGTTACATAGTACATAGTAGAAAGCACAAAATAAAAAATACAAGGTATGAGAGCGAAATTACATATTACAATATAGAACCATTACATAGCACTTGCTATAAGCACAAACAATGCAGTCATCAACTGAGAAGACCATTTGTTGATGCTCCAGCTGATCCATATATCTCCATCACGTCTGAACTGTTGCCTTCGGCATTTGTGAGTTACTATTTGCGGGCGGTGGGTCATCATCTAAATCTTCTTCTTTTGATAAGTCGTCCGACCTTTTTTCCTCGGAGAGAATACCTGTCCAAGCACTGATATCAGAGTGAATCATAGCTATGCAAGTCTCTAATGAGTGCGCTGTGTTCCTAAAAATCCTATTGTTATACTCTTTCCAGACGTTCCAAACGTTCCAACATTTAGCATATCATGTTTTATTACTTGAACGAAAAGCAACGAGTTACGAATATATTGCTAGACTGTTAGGACTGAAAATAATAGTCTTTATCCTTGATGAAATACCATATTCAACTAACATATGACTGTAAGAGCATAGGATCTCAACAATTCACGTAATAATTTGAAAATCAAGATAAACTGTTCGATGCCTGAAGCATTCTGACTATTGATGGACATATATGGTCTGAATAGCCACTTGGGCAATTTCACAGCCTCTTCCAAGTTTTCAAGTCCCTGGATTTGGTGACAAGGGCAATCAGGGTACCTAAATGTCCCTCTCCCAGTTCTAATAAAATGATCGGTGAACTTCTCTCCTTCCGTAACCCCCATTCCTGGGTTTATGGTGGTACTGGTCATGGATCTGTGATAAAAATTCCACTTGATATTGTGTTTGAAAGACGTGTCTGACATGACATGGATCATAATAGAAGTGTCTCTACATGCCCCAATACTGAAATGAGAGTTATAGAAGGTTTCCCTTGGATGATTGAAAATGGCTGTTTGAAATCAAACTTAAGATGCCTTTTCTTTTCTAATTGGCAATAGACATGCTTAACTATGGTGACCAAATGATTTATTCTTCTGCAGGATCTTACTATCCAAAGTTCCCCTAGCCTTGATTGAATGGTAGTCAACTGTTGTGCTATACAAACTTTTTAAATAATTCAGTAATAATGAGTTTTGTTGTTAAAAAAAATGATACAGAGACTATAAAGTGGAAATGCACGGCAGATGGTTTATGGAATGCATGTTACAATATCACATAATTAGCTCTTGCCAGCAATATTTCTTTGATACAATCAATCCATCTAACGAGGACCTCTTAGCTAGACTATTGTAATCTTATTACTTTCAAATGCTTTTGAAGTGAATACAACAGGTAAATAGTATGAAAAACAATATTAACTTATCAGATTATCTGGTATGCCCTAAGGATTTCGGCGTTGCTCTTCTGAAATCATCCTACTATTCATATGTGTATAATGAGTTACCTTAAGCATATTGAAGAATCAACTTTAACTTTTTTTGGGGGTTATAGGTTTATGAAAAAAAGCTAGGATGGCTCAGTACTGAGTCTGCTAAAACTGCGATTACGATGAACTTTCAACATAAAGGCTTCATGAAGCTAATAAGAATGATGTCTATTCTTTTTTTTGGAGCAAAAACGGCGGGTAGAATCCCTCCGCGTTCCATTAACAAGCTGATAATAGAACTATAAAAGTTCAAAGTAAAAGTACATAGATGAAAACATAAAAACTAAGCTAGGAGAAAGTAGAGAAAGAGTACAGATAAGTGGACAAATGACTACAACAGAATCTAAACAGTATATCACAAGGTCCACACGACATGCTCTTCTGAATAATCACCATAAGGTTCTCAGAAGCCGATGATCAAGTCTGAGCCGGAGATGGGGGAATATCACTGACTTCATCTCCAGACGTCCCATCTGAAAGCTGAATCCTCTCTTCGTCCGAAGATATATCTGTCCAAAAAAAGACATCATGAATAATTGTACGTATGCATGAGTGTGATGGGCGTGCAGTAGACTTAAATATTCTACTATTTCTTTCACTCCAAACATTTCAACATAATGTCGCCACTAGGGATCTAGCCAAATGTGATTTCTTGCCTCTAACACATAATTTATCCTCAAAACTAGTGCATACCCCTGTGTTGATATTAATCCCAAACTTTTGGGCACAATTCACCCACAATTCGCTTGTAAAGGAACAATTCAAAAGGAGGTGCTCGGTGGATTCATCATCCTTATTACATAGGACGCAAAAGTTTGGTCCATTCCAACATCTTTTCTGTAATGCTGGCCAAGTGAGCAATGCTTTTTTGATCGCCAACCAGAGGAACACCCTAATTTTTGGTGGACAAGCTACCTTCCAAATCCAATTAGAGTCATTCAGGACAATACCACTATCAAGAATGATGTCTATTCACTGTAAGGCCCCATGCATTGTAGTAATTCTTGTCTCGCATGTTGAAATATTGTTCCTTTTGTGTATCTTATCCATGAAGATCAATCATGCAGTTAACATATTTAGCAAGAATGTCCTGGGGGCCTAAGTATTTTGTCACTTCAGTATGTCAAAGTAAGCTGCAACTGGGGCTGGGCTATTTTTATAGTTTATTTGTGATATGAAATATTTCATTTGTTCTGAGAAATGAGAAATTTAATTGGACAATTGATGATATATTTAATCATCATTTTGTTTTTGGTTCACACTTGAAAGTTCTATCATGCATTTCTTTTAAAAAAAAGCTGGAAGTTCTATCAAGCATTTGAATCTTAAGAAATATATCTTCTAAGGAATAGTAATTTTGGAATCTTGTAAATCAGACATTGGCTAATATATTTCACATGGCAACAGCTAGGGATGGCAAGTGGAATGGAAACTTTATGCGGACAGGCCTACGGTGCACGACAGTATCAGAGACTTGGAATCCACATGTACAGAGCTATTTTCTCTCTTTTACTAGTTTGTCTTCCCATTTCTGTCATCTGGTTCTCAATGGGGAAGCTTCTTATCTTCATAGGCCAAGACACCCTAATCTCATGCGAGGCAGGAAAATTTACAGTATGGATGATCCCTGGCCTCTTTGCCTATGCCACGGCTCAACCGCTAATGAAGTTCCTTCAGTCTCAGAGCCTGATACTACCTATGCTCCTAAGCTCAATTATAACTCTATGCCTTCATATTCCATTGTCTTGGGTTTTAGTATTCAAATCTGGCTTGGGAATTGTCGGGGCTGCTCTAGCTATTAGCATATCATACTGGTTGTACACATTTATACTTGGGTCGTACATCCTGTGCTCAGTTTCCTGTAAACCAACTCAATCGCCACTCTCAAAGGATGCATTTACTGGGATTAACGAGTTTTTGAGAGTAGCACTTCCATCGGCAGTAATGATATGGTAAAAGTATTTTCGATGTTAATGATATGGTAGTATTTCAATTAGTTAAGCTCTTTTTCATTATTTAAACTCCATTCTGACATAGTGTGTTTTACATACTTTATCTTGTAGTCTTGAGTATTGGTCGTTTGAGTTGCTTATCCTGATGTCAGGCCTCCTACCGAATCCGGAACTCGAAACTTCAGTACTTTCAATATGGTAAGAAAAAGTCCGTAGTTTTTATATGGCAAACTGTACTGACATATATTTGACTTGAAAAGTTCAATTTAGTGCAATTGAATCCATTCAGTTCCAATCAGATTTCAATGTGTAAAATCTGGTCTGCTGAATCCATGCGTGAGCCTGACCGAACTGAGGTTCTGGTTAGTTTTCATCATATACTTGAGTAACTGGTCTTTGATCTTATTTATGTACCAGATCTGGAGTAGGGTATGGATCAGATCCAGGTCCACCTAACCTGCTCTTGTCCCAATATCATTGAACAAAGTAATTATTATTGAGGCATGATGCTTACATTGGGTTCATCTTCTTATGCAGCCTCACTACCATCTCATTGATCTACTGCATGCCATATGGGCTTGGATCTGCAGCAAGGTACCTGAAACCTTGTACTTTCTTTTTGTAATTTCTGTTCATTTACATCAAATTTAACTGAAACTTTTTTTCAAAATTATTAGCACAAGGATATCTAATGAACTCGGAGCTGGAAAACCAGAAGGAGCTTGCTTAGTTGTACGTGTCGTGATGTTTATTACAGTAATGGAGGCAGCTGTAGTGAGTGTGGCCCTATTCTCAACTCGTTGCATTTTGGGTTATGCCTTTAGCATAGAGAAGGAGGTTGTTGATTATGTCGAGGGAATGGTTCCTCTCATTTGTCTCTCAGTGTTCATGGATAACCTACAAGGAGTCCTATCAGGTTATATATGTTTGTTTATGTCCTGTTTTAGTTAAAATTTGGTCTGATTTACCATTAAGCATTATTTGTTACACATTGGGTGTTATGAAGTTGCCTTTTCTTAAGTCAATGGTACTTCTGGTGTAATTTCTTTTTAAGAAAAGGAATTTTCATTAACTATATTTTCTGCATACTTTTGCAAGAGAGATTTAGATAAGGAGGCTTTTCTTAAGGCTCTTATGATGGTAGAAAGGTAGACGACCAGAGCAATTGAATTCTCTCCGTGCTAGCAAATACAAAATATAAATGATATATTTTGAACTTCTAATGCATCCCAGTTACTCCCTGGACTCAAATGCTAGTTACTTGTATACTAATTTTACATTCTTTGCCACCATTTACTACTTCTTATCTGATAAACTTTTGTAAAATTAACTAGGTGTTGCGAGAGGATGCGGGTGGCAGCACTTGGGTGCCTATGTCAATCTTGGCGCATTTTATCTAGTTGGAATCCCAGTAGCTGTCGTTTTATGTTTTGGTCTGCATATGGGAGGAAGAGGACTTTGGATTGGTATACTGCTTGGGTCTACAGTACAAACAATCCTCCTTTCGTTAATAACAATATTTACAAATTGGCAGCTTCAGGTATGTTTCTCCTCTGTAGTTCAACACTCTTGGAAAAGTTCTTTCAAAAGCATTCAGTTTTTAGAAAACCTAATTTGAATCTCCATGATGCTTACTTTGATATGCTTCCTTTTTTAGTTTCCGTCCTTGCTAGCTACATACACTACAATCAACGTCGAGTCTTCTTAATAACTTGTGAGCAAGATTTAAAATCTCAGAATCTATATCAGTATCAGCCAACGGCTTATGGTATAGCAAATCGGCAATATCGTACATTACATATCATATTCAACATTTTTTGGGTATAATGATAAACAAATGGCAATCAGGTTACCGATATTATAGGGTCAATATTGTATTGGATACCTCAAAATCCTTCACCTCGATTGAGAGTTGGGGGAATATCATCATGCCGATCAAATGTATAAGCCAAATTCTAATTCATTCTCCCTCACTGACAAAAAACTTAAAGTCCTTGTAAATTAAATTGCTAAGAGGTCAGAGGGTAGCCTCAAATAGTTAGTATTTTGTACAAACACATTTATCTCCTCACCTTGAAATCTTCACTGCAAAATTTAGTTGGTTTGCAACTTTGTATGTATGTATTTCTCTAGTTTCACAGTTCTCTGTCTCAAGTTTCTATTCTTTTATGTGTGCTAATTAATTGTAATCTTCTCAATTATCATATAATCTTCAAGCTAAATTTGATTGATATGTCATCCTAAGGGAAGGAACACATATTTGTAATTTTGATCATTGTCCATGACTTGTGGATATTCAGTCAAACAACGCAAGGGAGCAAATTCTCCAGGAAACTTCTCGGGCAGTAATTATATCGAAGTGAGGATAATTTCTTTGCAGCATACATTCAATCTTCACTCAAAAAGCAAGTATTTTGTTACTGCAAGTTTTGCTTGCATAAAGACACCACTGCAAGCAGCAATTTTGGCGCTCGTGCGTTTGCGTTGAAATTGCAAAAAACACTGTAATGGTTGTTCTAGACTCGAAAAGTAACTATTTTATCTAAAGAGAAGACTGGAAGTTTTGCTTGCTAAAAGATGCCATTGTAGTCAGCAAGTTTGGCGCTTATGTGTTTGTATTGACATTATAAACACATTCAAGCTAATTACTTTGTTGTTCTGTACTTCTAGGTTAGCGGTTTTTCTTTTAACTACTCATTATGTATAGTAAGTTCTATTATGACTATTAATGGACTATGGAAAGCAAGTTGTAGTTGTTGTTACTTACTTTCTTGATATATTGACTGCAGATCTCATATGAGATATTATTCTTTGTGATTCTCTCATTCTATACAAAATCTTCATAAACTAGTGAAAGCTACTAAAAATTTGGCAAAAAATCAGAAAGAATTTTTTCTATCAGTCTCCTAAATTAATTCTTGATGGACTGATAGATTTCTAGCAAGACACCTCTGAACCTGCCCACATCAAGCTTCACCTTCTGCTTGTTAAGAAATATAGACCACAGCTGATTCCACCCTTGCCTGTGAATCGACATTGGATCCTTAAACACTGCATGATCTCTCGGATACTCTTCTATCAATGAACTCTCCTCCTCCTTGATCTCATACTGCACGTAACTCAGTCCCATATCGGCCGCGGGCTCTCCGAAATCATGCCAGCACGCCCATCTCAGCCCGCCCCAAGGGATGATCTGGACCAGGGTCGCGTTTGTCGGGAGGAACACCATGTTGGCCAGCCCGGCCCCATGCACCCCCACCATCACGTCGGCCGAGTTCACCCTCTTGGCAAACTTGGCAACGTCCATGGCGTCTTCAGGTCCTGCAGTGATGACTTTGAATCCGATGGATCGGGCCATGGACACAACTTGCTTTGCGTTTGTTAACGAACGTGAGCCTTTTCGGAGGATGATCAGCAGCCTCGGCTTCTTCCTGGAGCTCTTCCGTATTTTGTTTGTAGACTCTCTGTTTAAGTTGAAACTCGACCGTAGAATTTGTTTGAAGTCGTGCATGGAGTAGCCGTTGGGCGTCTTGGATGGATCCATTCCCAGCACTTTGTGGCTGAGCAGGCCGAGTTGGGCTCTTGGGAAGCAATGGACCTGAGCCATCCCTTCCATGTTTATGATTTGGTAGCGTGAGAGCTGGTCGAGTACGGGCTTGTATTTGGCGATCCACTTGGGGTTGAAGTCGGCTACCAGGAACTGGACTTCCCCTCTGAACTGCCTGGAAGTGGCGAAGAGGGGGACCAGAACGTCAGTGAAGTCATGGAAGAAGTTTCCAAGGAATCCTCCCGTAGAGAAGACAACTGCAGGGACAGAATGCTGCACGGAGCAGGTCGGGGTGTGCCCGGCCGGTTCCGACAGTCGCGTTATCGACACTTCCTTGATGAGGTCCATGACTGGGGCCTCCCACTTACGGGCGTAGGGTCGAATCTTGATCTTCGTCGAGTTCGTAGCCAAAGTTGAAGATATAAAGATGATAGTCGAGTTCTTGCCGCAGACGACCCTGATATCTCCCAGCATTGTGCAGGTATCTGATCTTGGTTCCGAAAAGTCGCACTCTAGCTTCCTCTCTTGAGTTGCATTGTTGCCTGAAGGTATCGATATAGATAAATTAACCGAAAATATAAACTTTTTTTCCCTTAAATATTCATAATTTCAAATGATGTACGTACGTACCTACTACTATCAGTTCAGTTTTCCCAGTACTGACAATGCTAGATTCAACTGTGTAGTTTTGTTCTGGTTTCTGATCATTTGCAACTTGGATCGCTCCTTTCTGATTGTTATCTGCATCAAATTCATCATATCGAGTCTTCACATTGTAATTTTGTTATCGTCCAACCAGATTATTTTCTACACACGCATACTAATTAATTTCGAACACACCTGAACTTGAACTGTTTGCATCATCAGGCTTCGCATTTGGAGGAGGAAGTTGAAGTAGTTTTATCGAGTCATTTCTCTCTTGAACAACCATCAACTGAAGAGGCTGCTGCAGGCTCGTTAGGTTGGCATCTGCATGCGTTAGGATCAAGAATTCAACGGTCACGAGAGAAGAACGATAACATAAATTTTGATATGAAAATAATTAAAACATTGAAAACTCGATCGATATCATAATACACATAGATGTGTTGCACGATCAACTTACAGAGTTTAGTGCTCAAGGCTGGCCTGAGAGGCCTCAGGAGGGACACAAGGATCATAGTGACCATCACGCATCCTGATAATGCAACACAACCAAGCTTCTCTCTCTCTCTCTCTAACTTTGCTAGACTAAACACATATATACAACTATAGAAGATGTGATAAGTCCCTTAACAACATAAAAATTGGATTTTTTTTTTTTTTTTGGAGAATTTGAAATGATACTTAGAGTTAAATTTAGATTACAGCATGTGCATGGTTTGGCTGCAATTTTGTGCACATGTTATTCTACCAACTAAAAAAAAAGGACAATCTTTTTTTAATGTTAAGGACTTGTATAGCTGGAGATTGATTTATTTTATAATTTTTATTTTTCTATTATTAGTTGAGAAGCTTCATTAGTTTTCATTTGACTTTAGCTTAACTTCAAAGTTCTTTTTCTCATTTTTGGTGAAGACTTCAAATTCTATGGAATCTCCTTTTCTAAGGTAGTACTCTCTCTCTCTCTCTCTCTCTCTCTCTCTCTCTCTCTCTCTCTCTCTCTCTCTATATATATATATATATATATATATATATATATATATATATATATATATATATATATATTTATGGGATTACTGTAGGTGAGCCGTCAGCTCAGAAAAAGTTACTTGAGCTAGTAGCAAAATTATAATGATTCAATAATTTTTCTTTAATTTTTTTTTTAACAATTACTATCTCTACCTCCTTAATTTCTTTAGGATTAAATTTCATAAATTTTGGAGTTCATTTATCATTTCATCAAGTGCATACAAAAGGACCAAATTAAAATAGAAACCCAAGAAATTGGGTATGAGTGAACCCTATGGGGTCGAAATCATAATCCAAAAAAAAATTATTGGATATAGTAGAAATGAACTGTAGTTTATAGGTTGCATAAGTTATCTGCTCATTTCTATTTTTCTCATATATATATATATATATATATATATATATGTGTGTGTGTGTGTGTGTGTGTGAGAGAGAGAGAGAGAGAGAGAGAGAGAGATAAGAATTACTTGATGTGAATGAATTTTTGGCAGTGGGACGAGTTTTTTCCATAATTTTACAAAAGTAAGTTCTAAAATTATCGGCATCTATAAATATCTAGAACTAGTTGTCATCTATCTTTTCCAGAAAATCATATATATATGTGCGTGTCTATATATATATATATAGAAAGAGAGAGAGAGAAAGGATAAGTTTCACTTGAAGTGAATGAATATTTGGCGGACTTTTTTTTCCACAATTTTACAATAGTAAGTTTTAAAATTAGGGAGTTTCCAAAAGAGCACACCACTTTTCCGAGTGAACCCACTAGCTAGTTTTTTTTTGTTCGGACTTTTAGTTGGAAAGTAGGCTCACTAGGAAAAATAGTGTGCACTTTTGGAAACTCCCTAAAATTATCAGCATCTAGAAATATCTAGAACTAGTTGTCATTTGTCTTTATTAGAAATAAAAAATATCATGTTGAAAGCCATGTTATGTAGATTAATGGTTGCATCAACCATATATAAATAAATATGAAAAGCTCAATACAAGCCATACAAATGTGAAGTAGATAATTAAGGTCAAATGTTCAACATACAAATGATATTAAAATATAGGTAGCCCTATTGAATTTGTACTTGTATATAGTACATGAAAGTTGATGAAGTGATCAAATATTTACTTTGAAATCTCAAAGGTTATGTACTTATCAAGTCAATAGTAAGCATTACTTGCAACTTGGTTAAAGGAGACTTTGAGTCTTATCAAATCTTTCCAAGTTTTCTCATGCGACGAGCTTGTCTTGACTATCGTCTATCATTCAAAGACCAAGGAAGGCTCATACCATAAGCAAGCGTTCCAATGGATGAGACCACAAGGTCTTGATTTATTAATGAGTCTAAAGTTAGTAGTTTCGTCAAAGTTTAAAATAACGATAATGATGGCGTAACATTTTAGCTCTGTTAGGTTATGTCGTATATAGAAAATTGGGATATTTATAGATCTGTCCCTTAAATCTTTATAAATTATAATTTATTCCCCCAAATCTTCATATTTAGGATTTAGTCGCTCAAATCTTTTAAGTTACTACAATTTAGTCCCCCAGTTTATATTTTTAGCCAATTTTTCCGTTTTACCCCTGATTTTCTTCACTTAATTCCCACTTCCCTCTTCCCCCTCTCTTCTTAGTTCTTATTGGGTTCCCCCTTCTTCTTCTCTCCTCTCTCTATTCATTTATTGGGTTCTACCTCTTTATATTGAGATAAAATATATTATTCTCCACTAAATGTATTAAATCTAGAAATAAATTTATCCAATATAGAGAGAGAGAACCCAATAAATGAATTTATATTGAGACTTAAAGATTTAATACATTTAATGGAGAATAATATATTTGGTTTCAATATAGAGAGAGAGAATCCAAAAAATGAATAGAGAGAGAGAAGAGAAGAATAAGGGGAAACCTAATAAGAACTAAGAAGAGATGGGGAAGAGGAAAAGAGAATTAAGTGAAGAAAATCAGGGGTAAAATGGAAAAATCAGGCTAAAATATAAACTGGGGGACTAAATTATAATAACTTAAAAGATTTGGGGGACTAAATACTAAATATGAAGATTTGGGGGACTAAATTATAATTTATAAAGATGTAAGGGACCGATCTGTAAATACCCCTAGAAAATTATATAACCTACGTTATATAATTTTCTATTTATTTTTCAGTTTAGCTAAAAATTTAATAAAATCAACAAGTAAAATATGAGAGGAATTATAACAAGCGAATAAGAAAACAATCGCAAATTAATAAGTTAGCAATTCCACAAGCAATTAAATAAACCAACAACTAATTAAATAAGAAAATTACAGTAATTCGCTAATAAATAGAATAATAATCAATAACAATATATAAATTACTAGAAAAATAATTGTAAATAACGTTAAGATAACGTAATTTAACGTAACGTTACGTAATATAACGTAAAATAACATAAAAACGTACTGTTATGGTGCACTGAGTTATTTTCAGTTGTTACGTAGCATTGGGGTTCCGTTAGATTACGTAACGCAATAGAACGGGTTTCATAATGCGTTATTTTCAACATACTTTTGTATTCTCTCGAATAAAGAAATGGTACTTTGATGAGAATTGGTCAAAAATATGCTTAAAAAGAAAGTCAAGAGTAAGCCATCAAGAGAGAGTTGCTTCACAATTCATTAAAGGAATGATTGGAGTCTTGTTTAATTTTCAAATACCATGTTAATTTTCAAATAACATGGTTCAATGATGTTTTATTTCAATTTGCTGAATATGTTTTAATTTACGAATCTTCACCAAATTTCTCAAAATAATATATAAATACAATTTTAGAATGAGAATATTTCTATGTCAAAGAAAAAAAACAAAGATGTCTTAATTCTATCTAAAGGAGAAAATGTTGAGTTGAGGAACAATAGCCACACTTGTTACCATATCTAGCATCTTCAAAATAAAAAAAAAAATTAAAAAAATACAAATGTGCTCTTAGGTGTTATATCAACATCATATTCATATAGGGACCATAGAAAAAAAAAGGAGAATATTTTAGAATGGCCCACTTTGTGAGAATGACACTTAAAATAATATAGTTTCCTACTTTAGTTTAGTGCCATTGGCCTTTTATTGCAAGTGTAAACAATAAAATTGGCAATAGTCCCTACAAATTAATGTATAACTCCAAATATTGTTATAGCTCAAGGAGATATTAATCAGAATTCTGTTTGTGTACCTAAGGTATCTTTATAAAGAGTTGTTTATGGAAACGCTTCTAAATTTCAATATGGAGAGTGTACGTAGATAATCTGAATCGTTAATTGTGATCTCCATATTCTAAAATGATGGAATACAAAAAATATGTATTTTTGATCATTTTTTGCCGTATACTGAATATGTATAAAATGAACAATCTTTCAATAAGAGCTCAAATAAGAAGCAATAAGGCTTCTTGATTGATATCAAAGAAGTATCTAAATCACATTATTTTTATACACCACATATTTATAGTATATCATTCACATTCTCTATATTTTGAGACTTAAGGGGCGTCTCCATAGACAACTCCTCCTTAACACCTTAGGTACACAATTCAAGAGAGAGAGAGAGACTTGTCATGTAGTTGGCAATATATCCTTTTAACTAATTAACATAGAGAGAGAGAGAGACTTGTCATGTAGTTGGCAATATATTCTTTTAACTAATTAACATACCCCTCCTCTATTTGTTCTTCTCCCAAAACAAACAAACCAAAAAAAAAAAATAATAATAATAATATATTTGTTCAACTCTTATTCCTTTTATCCAAGAAAATAAAAAATAAAAGAAAGTATTGTTTCCTCTTATTATCATTCATGAGAAATTGAATCCAAATAGTTTCTTTTTCCCACAAGAAATTTTTTTAGATTAGATTAGAAACATATAACCAACAACAAAGTTCCCAAAGAATAAAGCTCTCTATATATTTTTATCATATCGAATATAATAAGAAATCATGTGGAAACAAAGATCGAGAACAGAAACCAACCTGCAGTTTGTTTCATCCCACCCTCCTCCTCCTCCATCTTCATCATGGACAAAGGTCCATAGCTGTGAATCGAAAGCTGCAAACTAACTGCATGCAAAGCACAACCATCAACCATCAGATCAACCTCCACACAGGCACAAGAAAAGTTTTGAAAACGACACAAAGACTTACAGAGGGCGAATTGGTGAGAATTCGACTTGATAAGAGCGAGGAAGATGATCGGAAAGAGAACGCACACGAAGACTGCAGCGACTGCCAGTTTCTGTGGGTTGTAGCCATGGCCGAAGAAGCTTTGCTTTGCTTTCATACTGCTCTCTCCCTCTCAAAATGGTGCAACTCTTTGAAAGCAAGAGCTTTCAGTATGTGGCTACAAATTCAAACCTGTAGCTTTTGTAAAGGTCAAAAGCCCAACTCATCACAATTTAGATTGCTGCAAAGTTAAGAGATTATTTATTTTATTTTTTTCAACACGTATGTGTATAGGAGTTTGCTGACTGAATAACCAAAACTGAACCGAACTCGAATAATTCAATCGGTTTTTTTATTTTATGCTTAGAAAACCTAAAACCAAACCAATCCAACTGAATATTTATATATTATATATATACAAACACACATATAATATATTTATACACACGTATAAACATACATTTATACCTAAATATATGCATATATTAAATAAATTTAATATATCTTTGAAAAATAAAATGACTAAAGTTATTATTTCTAAGCAAGTTTTATTAAAGAAATGAAATATTATATATTATATATATACACAAACATGCAGACTCATAAACATACATTTATACATAATATAAATACAAATATAAAATAAATTTAATACTAATTAGATATGATATGCTCAATAAAATGACTAAAATTATTATTCCTAAGCAAGTTTTATTAAAAAAAAAAAATGAAATCAAAAAATCTCGAATCAAATCGAACCAAATTAGTTCGGTTTAGTTTCAATTCTCGTTCGCAATTGGTTCGCTTTAGTTTTGTAAAAATTAATAAAATGCTAAACCGAAACCTACTGATGCTCGCTTGTTAGGGTGCACCAACCTACTCTTCTCTTTCTCTTAATTTCCATAAGTGATGATTAAGGTTTTGCAAATGGGTTGGTGAGTGGTTGGGGCCCAATGTTGCTATTATGCCAACCCAAATTGGAGTGGGGAATGGGAATGTATCTTGCACTAGAATTAAAAGTTGACATAAATGTGATTATAATTTTTCATGTGCATTTTTGACTTAAATGTGATTGTGGAGGCTGATGAAGCTAAATCTAAGAATTCCAACTCTAGATTTATGGAATTTATAAAAAAAAAAAAAAAAAAAAAACTTCATGGTTTATGTATTGTAACTGATTGAAGCTTTTTTGGATCAGAATGATATATGGTATGTAGCAAAACTTAATATTTAGTCTTAAGTAGAAGAAATTCTCATCAAATGTCATGTATTTTTTTTTTTAATGTAAACCTCTATGGAGTTCCAAATTTCTTGTAAACCTCTAATGGTGTTAATAAAAGGATTAATGAATCAATTTAAAAGCACAATAATTACCCATTCCTCAATATTTTCACACACACACACATATATACATATATATGAGAAAAATGGAAATGAGCTGACAGCTCATGCAAGTTACCTGAGCTGCAGTTCATTTTTACTATCTTCAATAATATTTTTAAAAAAAAATCTTTTTGTATTATGATCTCGACCTCCTAGGATTCACTCATACCCAATTTCTTGGGTTTTAGTTTTAATTTTATCCTCCATCAAGTTAACACAAAATTAACGATTTTTAATAAATACAACATTTTGTATGTACTTGATGAAAGGGTAAATGAACTACAAAATTTATGAAATTTAATCCGAAAGAAGTTAAAAATGTAGAGATAACAATTGTAAAAAAATATTGAAGAAAGATCATAGGATCATTATGGTTTAGCCACTAGCTCATGTAACTTTTCCTGACCTACAGTAATCCATATATATATATATATATATATATATATATATATATATATATATATATATATATATATATATATATATATATATATATATATATATATATGCACTAAATTAAGGAGTGAGTATTTAAAAAAGTTGGAGAATGAGTATTTATTATGTTTCATAAATTGATCCATTAATCTTTCCTATTTAGGGATTTTTATGAAATTTAAAAACTCATGAGTTTATAAAACATTAAGAAAAGCTTATGGGGATTTTTAAAAAAAGGAACACGATACTTGATGGGGTTTTGTTCTACTTTAACTGATATTTATTTGATTTATGATACACATGTTATCAACAATTTATTAATTAAAAAAGGAAAATCATGGGAAAATAATTATGCGTATGAGGGTTTCTTTTCAAGATATATTATTGCTTTTAAAGCTGAAAGATCACACAATTCAAAATAAAAAAAAATAAAAAATAAAAAATAAAAGAGAGGGATATATGGTGGTGATTTGCTACTATAAATAATTATTAAAAAGGTAATTTAGAAAGATAAAAAAGATGGATATATACACATGAAATTAGGCTTTCAATCATGTATCATGATTTTTTTAAAAAATATTTATACGATATTTTTCCAATTTATTTTTAAATTAGTTATATGATAGTATTCGTGCTAGTAAGATCTGGTTAAGAGATTAAATATCGAGAATGTTCTTCTTCAAGAAAAAGAAAAAAATAAAGAAAAAATATGAAAAAATAAATAAAATTTTTGAGCATAACATAAGTTATGGAGGCATAAATATCTTTTTTTAAATACATATGAGATGAGACATATAACATCAAATGATAAGGAAAGCTTGTTGTCAACTACCCACTAAAAATATTTTAAAAAAAAATCCTACAATAAAATTAAATTCTTCTCTTAATAAAAACAAGAAAGGAGAATTGATAGGTGGCCAAAGAGAATAACTCATTAAATAGCCAAAAGCAAGAAAAATTCTTAAGGATGCTAACATCTTACCTAACCTTATAATAGAGAATGAGAGATGATAGATGGGTGCTCCTTCAAGAGAGAAATTGATGGAGTAATTGTTAATATTGACATTATTATTATTATTATTTTTAAAGAGGGATTCTAATGGGAGTTGATTAGAGAAATAAGTTCATGTTTAAATGTATATGTTCAATATTTTGATTTTATAAATGCCATGATTCAATATAATAAAACATTTCCAAATTTGTCCAAGCTGATCAAATTTTGATTATTTTTCATGTACACATCCAAATTTTCCTTTTTTTTAAAACAAAAAAGGAAAATTAATTGTGAAATAGAGTCATGATGGTTTTTTTTTTTTTTTTTTTTTTTTTTTCAATTTAAAAAGTTGATTTAGAATCATAATGCAATTTGAATTAGATTTATATGTGCACAAGGCAAGTGAAAATATTGTTGCTAAAATGTAGATCATATTGTTGCATGTTCAATATTAATGCAATAATTCAGATTCAAAAATTTTTATGATCCATGTGCAAAGCATGAGGATTGCTAAGAATTTTTTAATTTATTGTTGCTAATCTTTGTTTAAGGAACTTAATTGGTTGTTAAGATGCTCATAATCTTTTCAAATATTATTTTTTTAATCAAAAAATATTCTTGAAATATCAAAGTTGTGACATTTATCAAACCTATATTTGGCATTTCTGAACAAATAATAATTTTCGACGAAGAGATGTATGTATGACGAAACAAACTTTGGATCATGGGCTTTGAAATATATATGAACATTCTTTTTAAGAAAAGGCCTGGCCCATAGGCTTTTTCTATGGGCCAGAGATGTATGACGAAACAAACTTTGGATAATCTCCAGAACATTCTTTTTTAAGTATACATGAACATTGTTTTTAAGAAAAGGCCTGGCCCATGGGCTTTTTCTATGGGCCAGAGATGTATGACGAAACAAACTTTGGATAATCTCCGGAACATTCTTTTTAAGTATATATGAACATTCTTTTTAAGAAAAGGCCTGGCCCATGGGCTTTTTCTATGGGCCATTAGGGAGTGCAATATCTGAGTCTCAACTTTAGGTCTAAATAGCTTCAACCGTCTCCAACTTTTCCCTCCCTAATAATTCGTTTTATCTCCTCCAAAACCCTAAAAATTCCTCCCCTCCCCCACAAAAAAAAAAAAAAAAAAAAAAAAAAAAAATAGAAAAAAAAAAAGAAAAAAAAAAAATCTCTCTATATATTATCATTTCATCTGCTGTTGTATTTGTTTTGATCTTATGAAGGCGAAATCTTTTTTCTTTTTTGTAATTAAATTGCCATCTTTTGTAGTTTTAGTGTTGAAAGGTGCTTCTTTTATGTGGTGATCTTCATTTTAATTCGTAATTTGTTGCATATTTGAGGTTATAGAGGCATAAAATGTAGTGTTTTGTGGTTAATTTTGTTGATTTGGGGCTTTTGGTGATTTAGGGTTAGGGTTTAAGATACCATGTAAGCTTAGTGGATAAGCTACCAATGATTCTCATTATAGATTTGAGACTTCTGAGATAAATTAAATCTACTTTTTTCTTCTTACCACGGGGCGAATGAGGAGGCTAGGGTTTCAGGGAACTTCTTTTTGGGGACCTTTTTTGCTGTATATGCCAGTTCAAACTCATAATATGCATGTTGGCATTTCTGCTCTCATAGCCTTTTGCCCCCCCTTTTTTTTCTTGTTCACTTTGCATGATAGCTAGAAAAACATCTGTGTATTTATGTCATTTGCAAAGTTCGTAGAATTATCGAAAATCTATATTGCATATTGAGCCTCTATGCATGTAAGATCCAGTCCTTGGATTAGTGCATATCTACTCCTACATGAATCCCTGAACCTAAATCTGGTGAAAAAATCATGGCCAATTCCTTCTTGAAATAAAATTTTAATTTTGTCATTACAATGTGTGCGTGTGCTCATGTGTGCACGCTTGTGTACAGGCGCATGGATCTGTGTGCAGGATGGGGCGTATCCATAATTCAGGTGATTTTGTTATACTCATGCTTTGTCTTAAATATAACTGCTGGGATTTCCCCCGCATTTTCAATTTAAAAGGAAAAAGGAAATGGCATTGATTAGTGAATTTACAAAACCCCTGATGATGTAAAGAAGAAAATTTTGTAAACATGCGATTGTTCGAGGGAACATGGGCCCCTGATCAATACAGGGCTGAATATCTGATAGATCATGCTTGAACTTACCCCATACAACAGCATGTTGCTAGGGAAGGCTAAGATGGACATTGGGTGGGGGTGACCATTGGTTGATTTTGGTGGGTCAATTTTGGCAATGCTAAACTGAAAACCCAATCTTATTTGGTTCGGTTAGGTTATTGGAACTTTTGGAATAAAATTTGTAGCATATTTTCTCAAGATACCAAATCCATGTCCCATTTATTATTTATGTTATATGTATGTGTGTGTCTATATATATATATTGAGAGAGAGGGTTGGACTAGAGACTTTTTATTAAATGTAGACAGTTATTTTTAAGTTTTAAAACTTTTTCCACCATGCATTCGTTGGTGGTTCACCATTATTGTATTCCCTTCTCGCTATTTATTGCTTGAAATTTTAACTAACATATATCCTAAAGCAAATGGATGGTGAAAAAGTGTTAACTCTAACTTTTAAAATTTAATAAAAAGTTTGTAGTCCAATTCATATATAAATGAGCTGACAGCTTAACTAAGGTACCTGTGTTGCAGTTCATTTCCACTATCTCTAATATTTTTTTGGAAAATATATTAGGTTCACTCATACCCAATTTCTTAGATTTTAGTTTCAATTTGGCTCTTCATTGTAGACATGAAATCAACGGTTTTTTGTGAATACAATATCTTGTATATACTTGATGAATATACAAATAAACGATAAAGTCTATGAAATTTGATTTTAAAGAAGTTAAGAATGTAGAGTCCATGATTCCAAACATATTTAAAAAATAATATGATCATTATGCTTTGGCCACGGGCTCACGTAATTTATCTCAGCTGACGGCTTATTTATAATTAATGGTTTTCTATAAATACAACATCCTGTATTCGGTTGATGGAAAGACAAATGTACTACAAAAAACATGAATTTTGATCCTAAAGAGCTTAGAATGTGGAGACCAAGATCCCAAAGGTGTTTAAAAATTAATATGATGATTATATTTTCGCCACAAGCTCACTTAACTTACCTGAGCTAGAGGCTTGTGTGTGTATTTAGAATTTTTAAATAATTTGGTTAGTTCGGTTCGGTTTGGGCTTCAAAATCCGCAACTGAAAACTAACCTAATTATATTAGTTTAGTTTGGTTTGGTTTTGCTTGTGCGGATAAGTTTCGATCGGTTATTTCGATTTCAACCAAACTTTGCTCACCCATATTGAGACCTATCTATAGTTTTGTTTTAATAAAGCCTAAACTTGAACTCAATTTGTTTGGACTTTTCAATGTCACCTTCGATCGTGTGATTGTTGCCTTCTCATAGTGAAGAAAATATAAGAAAATCATGATTAGGCCTCGTTTAGTCCACTCCAAGCTATGGAAACACTTTACTAGAATTGAGTTTCGTTTTATTATCTTCCAATTGCATTATCTTCAAAAAAAATTTAACTCATGACTGTAAAAATTTATGATGTTTGAGATTGTTTGTAAGTTGCTTGAATATTTGCTTTGCGGAGGTTGTGAATTCAATTTTGATACGTGTTTGTATGCAGTGCCTGGATGAACTTGAAAAAGTCAGGAATCAGGATAGTTTTCATATCCTTGAGAGATAATTCTTCTTCCAGAAATTTATTTGCTGTTGTTCCTCTCTTATCTACTAAAAGACCTTTCGGATGGTCGAGCAGGCATCTGTATGGCACTTCGGATGCATACTGGTATCAATCTGAATCCATTGTTTTGATGCGTTGCATAACTTTTGGATCCAGTACTGGAAGGAAGTTCCTAAGTACTAACTGACACTGATGTGCGCTGCGAATATCATATCAGATTCTGACGCACCTAATAAATTATGGACCCTATAATATCAGAACTGATGTTTCTCAATATTTTCCAAATTTTGTCGATATATACGGTCATTATTTCCAGTATTGCTGATTTCCGAGAAAAGGATCATCAGGGAAGGTCAGACTTTGGATAAGAACCCTCCAGATGACAAAGGTCAGCTTCAAGGGATACCATAAACCATCAGCCGATACCATTTCCGTGATTGAAGACCTTTTCCAGAAGATGTCTATGTTCAGGCCATGAACAGTTGCAGCTCGTAACATGGCCTCTAAAGAATACGATGAAAATAGTTAATGTAATTAGAAGAGATTTCATCTTGTGTTGTTATAACAACTTTAACTAAAATTCTCAGTTAGGATAATTGAATCTGATTAAAATTCTTACTGGTCTTTTTTTTCTATGAGTGGGAAATTCATGAGATTGATATCTGACGGGGTCATAGTATCTGCACTTCATATTTTGTAATTAGCTGGCAGACTTGTCATGTGCATTACAAATTACAATATTTAATTATCTCTCTCACTTCAAATGTTTTCGTTTGTTTCTGCTGTCAATGAATCATTTGTTCAAGATGTTTTATTATGCCACACGTACTAAGTTAGTTGACGGAGGAGAAAACTGACTAATGATTTACTGTTGTATATGCATTTTTTTAGCGAAGCAATTAGGGGAACGTCATTTCAACATGAATCTTCAGACAAGCCATAAAAGCTACCCATGATACCCAAAGATGTCGGTATTTACATTTTTAAAAATATTTTTCTATATGCATTAGTTTACATGATCACATTACATGATGTATTGGTCCAAGTGTCTCTTGACACCTTGAGACATTTCTTGCTGCAGGGTTTCTCTGTTTTGTTGTTAATTAAAGGAATTTAATCCTGCACCATACATGATCTGCTTCATGACTATTCTATTTCTTGATGTTTGTTGTTAAGTACTTTTCCATCACAAAGTCAATGATTTTGGTGGAATATCTTTTAGTGTGTTCATGAATCTTTCTCCCTTTCAGAAAGGAGAAAATAGTTTCAGCAAAAGTTGTTGAAGTAACTTGGAGGAAATAGTCAGAAACTAACAAGAAATTTTATGGAATACTTAACTATTATCTTAACTACATTTTGATCTGATAATTAGCCAGCTAGAAGTTTCATGAGTAACTGGAGTTAAATTGGGACTTATGGACCTAAGTCAGTATTGAAAAATTTTATTTGGTACACTTGTGGCCGTGCTGGGCGTCAGGGGGTTGGTAATATATGTCGTGGTTTAGTTTCTCCATAAAATTTACATCAATTAGATGGGTAGATGAGCCCCCTGGGTTGGTGATCTTGACCAATCTCTTTTATCACGCCACTTAGGTTTGGGTCTAAATCACAAGCCACTGAATTCTGAACCCTCTTGGAGAACATATCAACTTAAGTTTGAACAGATTCTATAACTAGGAGTGTCAGGACTGTAACATTGTATGCACTGCCTCAAAAAACAGGTCCATTGCAGGACTGCGGTTCAATAATTTGCTAGGCTTTAGGACTAATGCATCAGCTCTCTCTTTGTCAATTAAAATTTCAAGCGTATCAAATAATAATATCTCCCTTATACTCATCTGATGTGAATTACTCATCTTAGGGAAAGGATGCACTTTCAATAGTATTAATAAGAGTTTTGTGATTACTTCCGGTTCATATTTGGAGCATTTTGGGGAATTAGTCAGTCATATGTTCGTTGTCGCAAGTTACTTGTATAATTGCTGTCAAAAAGCTTTTAACACTTTTCTCCTTAACACCCCTACTTAATATAGTTCAAGTTCCTGAATCCAGCCCACCCTTTTAGAAAATTCAAGTAGATGACGGTTCCATGGGTAAACACACAGGCCCCTAGCCCAAACTAAATAATTTAAAATACACTAATTAAAAATTGGCAGTCCAAAGCAACTAATTAGAATTATTAACAGTTTGTTTTGTTGTGCATTTGCCGCTGTTCCTTTCGTGAGGTAGGCAAGAAGCTCAGCTATTTAAGTTGTAGAATACCCTCCACCTTCTTGAAAGCTATTTCATAAGCTTCGTCTGTCCATTAGCAGACACCAAATGTTAGTGGCAGAATGGGGTACGAAATGAAGCTAATTAGGAATTTTGGCAGATTCGAGCCCCAGAAGCTTGGATTAGCTTTGTTTGTAGGATGCTTTCTTTTCTCAATGACCTTTGTTTCAGTGTCCAAACTAGGTAACTTTTAATTGCATTAGATTTCTGTTGGTTGCAGATTTATTGTTGAGAGAGAAATGGTTAGCATAGTTACGTCACATGATATATAGTGCAACAACTTATGGCTTCTTGGTTTCTGCAGTGGGTTTTCGGCCGATGAACCCTGTTCAGTCCATTCCAGTAACTAAAGATTCCGATAGCTCCCAATCGTCAGGTAAGCAACAATATCTAAAGGTTTTGTATGTTGGAAATTAATTTCTGATTTTAATTGGGACTGTGTTTAATGTAACTCAATAATGTGTAATATTCAATTATTCTTCCATGGGATATGTCCACCATTTCTGGTTTCTCTAAAATATATAACTTCATGAGTAGAAAAGAAAGAAAAAGTTTTTTAGTGATTTTTTCTGTTAAATGGAAACTGGTAGACTCAATTTTATTGTTTGTGCAAATATATTACTTTTCAAGCTTATCAACTAAACTTTTTTGATAAACACGACGGTAAAAAGTCCTTGAATAAATGATTATGTGTTTGCTCATAGGACCAATGTGTGGAAATAAAGAAATATTGCTTTAGTATCATTCTGATGTGAAAAATGTCAAAAGAAAATGATCTGGAAGAAACCATGAAACTTACAAAAGTAAGCATAGATGTGTCAATTCTCATCTTGGCAATCCTACAAGTTTTCTAGTGAAGCAGGTATGCCGACAATACTGTCCAAACTAAAAAGGCAGAGGCTAAGATCCTAAGATAACATGATATGCTTTTAATTAAGAATGAGTTAGGAAAGACTTTTGATAGCAGTTGGTGAGTAGATACCATGTGTTTTAATCCTTATTTGGCACTGCTAATGTCAATCTGCACTAATCTGCTTCGACCTACAGGTATCGAACTGAAGGCCGATATGAGGATTCAAAAAAATTCTTTGATTTCCTTCGCATCTTCGGATGAGCAACAGAAAGATGGAATATACTCTAAACAACCAAGTAAGCCTGATCAATCTCTTCTATTCTGAAATGGGTTTAGCCTGGCGAAGCTTGGTTAGCCTGACCTGAGCCTTTTATTCTATCATGCACAATTGGCTTCTCACTTGGAATTGATTAAAACCGATAAAAGTTGTGCGATCTGATGGTGAAAGTTGACTTGAATAGGTAAAGCTTGGGGACCAAAAAATTGGTTGTTTGCGCATTTTGCTGAAAATACTGCTTAAATTTCAGACAAAATGCTTGAATATTAGACACTATCCAATCACTTAGCTTTAAAATAAACACCATTACAGACATATTTGCTTTCTACCAAAAAGAAAACCAACATGATGTTATTAAAATTAATCGGACCCTATAATTAATGCAATTTATAAATATTTCCAAATATGTTTCATACAAGGTTGAAAATATCAGAATCGTGTTAGCATAAACCGATGATTATAATATCGGAATCAACAATATCATAAATGGGTTGATATTATGTGATTTATCATATATCATATCAGGTTCCTTAATATTTGATACTATATTTCAATAACTAAAATGTTGGTTTAATGTAAGAAATATTGGCATTATTGGGCCGATATCATGTGATGTATCATATATCGGATTCCTTAAAATTTGATATGATATTCATGTCATATATCGGTATTGGTACCGGCCAATTTTTGTGACATTCATCTTTACATGTCATTGGACCTTTTTATTTAACATGAGATATTTTCACAATTTCAAACTTTAATGCATTAAGTTATCCTTTTAGTAAATAATTTTAATACAGTGATGGCATGAATGATGAACAGCCACTTATCCTCTTTGTTTATGACATGCTACTGGTAAACAAAAATTAGCTAAATTTGCTAGGCACCAAGAGCATGCTTAGCTTCTGTACATTACTTGATAGTTACTTCCAAAGGATTAAGGAAATGCACCCAATAAAAGCAAATGTGCCTAATATACTTAAATTGCCATCGTGCTTCCAGATGTGATAAATAAGAAGGTGATGCCAGAGACGAATCCTTCAGATACGATAGAGCAAAAGATGATGCCAGAGACAAAAGCTTCAGATGTGATGAATCAGAAGGTGATGCCTGATATGAAACCTTCAGAGGTGGTAAATCTGAAGATGATGCCAGAGATGAGACCTTTATGCGATTTCTCTGATCCAAGATCAGATGTCTGTGAGATGGAAGGAGACATTAGAATTCATGGCAATTCTTCCTGTATTCTTTTCGTGAATCCTTCTAATCGTGCCACTCCACAAAGAAATGAGTCATGGTTCATCAAACCCCATCCTCGCAAGGGTGATATTACTGCTTTGAATCATGTCAGACAGATGTCTGTGAAATCTCTTTCAAATTATGACGAAGCCTTTCCCTGTGATGTTAACCACAGTGTTCCTGCAGTAGTCTTTTCTACGGGAGGTTACATGGGAAACATCTTCCATGACTTCACTGACGTCCTCATCCCTCTTTTCGTTACTTCACGTCATTACCAAGGAGAGGTTCAGTTCCTCATAAGTGAAAGCCATTCATGGTGGCTTTCGAAGTACCGGCCATATCTGAAAGAGCTATCTCATTATGAAGTCATCGACTTCAACAAGGAGACAAGAGTTCATTGCTTCCCTCATGCAACCATTGGCCTCAGAAGCCTCAAGGAGATGAGCATTGACCCTCTAAGAGCACCCAATGGGTATTCCATGGTTGACTTTGCTCGGTTAATGAGGAAGGCTTATTCACTTGGGAGGGAGAGTGCAATCAAACTCGGAGCTATTCAATCTAAGAAGCCTAGGCTTCTAATCATTGCTAGGAAGTGGACAAGGTCATTCAAGAATGTGGATGAAATTGTTCTAATGGCAGAAGGATTGGGCTATGAAGTGGTGGTTGCCGAAGCACACACAGGGTCCAATCTTGCTCAATTTTCAAAAATCGTAAATTCATGCGATGTGATGATGGGTGTTCATGGGGCTGGACTCACCAATCTGGTATTCCTTCCAACTAATGCAACGGTGATCCAAGTGGTTCCTTTGGGTGGACTGGAGCGTATATCTTGGCTCGACTTTGGGCAGCCTTCCTTGGATAGAAAGCTGAGATACTTGCAGTACAATATAACTGAAGAAGAGAGCACGCTTATAGAAATGTATCCTAGAGATCATGCAGTGTTCAAGGACCCTACCTCGATTGGTAGGCAAGGATGGCTGGCTCTGAGGGCGGTATACTTGGACAAACAGAGTGTCAGGCTTGATTTGAGGAGGTTTAAGGGTTATCTGGAACAAGCTCTTCAGCTTCTTCATGAGTAAGAGAATATGGATTGATTTGGGTTCTAGCTTTTTTATATTTCTTACTATTTAGGATCTTGAGCTTTTCCCAACAGAATTTGTTATTCCATTTGTATAGCATATATGAAAAGATTTATGCTTTTTGGTAATCTTTTGGAAATATACGTGTTGTCAGATGGATTTTCTATGTTATTGACTTATCGTATTACTATTGTTCCTTTTTTTTTTTTCTCTTTCTTCTTCATTTTTTCTCTTTTAGTAGTAAACTCAATGTCATCTTTCAGCAGCTCTACAGACAAAACATACTACATACCCTGAGTCCGCGCTGATATTCAAACACATGAATTTTTGTGCGATATTGTTAGCTGCATTAATATCATGAAACCCAAAACTCATTCTTGTGTATCCTTATGATATTATTGGTAAATGTAGTACATATCTGTTGAGATCCACACAATTTTAATTTATTTATTATGAAATCCAGAATGATGATATTAGAGATCAGTAAATACGCTAAATGGGAGTCCGTATTATGATGATGATGACAATGATGGCACTTGTTGGTAAATATAAGACAGGGAGAAAAACAACACCTATAGTTTCAATAAACTTGTTTTTCTATAATCCGTTTGTTCATGTGTTGTAGTTTCTTGCATTAGGGGATTGTATAGCTAAAAGACTTTAACGCTGTTTCTGGGTCTTTGGCCTGACAACTATATGCCCACGTTCCCAAGAAATCTTTCATGTGTAATCCCTAAAAGAACAGTCATATGCTACATGCTGAATGCCTTGCATTGCAACTTTTTAAGTGGAAACCATGCATTCACTCCATCGTCCATGCAAAGCAACCAGTGAAGAAGAATCTAAGAAGTTGAACAGCTCCAGTGTCAACCATAATGTTCCTATCAACCTTCAATAGAAGGCTTGATCTTTGTAAATACTTTCTATATTATATTCATGAATGAGAGTCCATTTCTGTGTCTAATACAAGCTGAAGAGTTTCAGAGATGGGACTCTTCAGAGATGGGACTCATTCAGAATCGACCAATTGAAACCCAAGAGCTTGACTTAGGATTTCTCGTTGGATTCTTTCTTTTTTCAGCTGCCTACTTCTCAACGAACAATCCTTTTGCTATTGGTAAGACCAAATGTTGCTGCCATTCTTTACATCCATCTGTTTGTTAATTACTAGTTTTCTGATAATTTCATAATCTATTGTGCAAAAACTGTTGTATTTGCAGATAGTTCCTCATTATTTTCGATACCTGGAGATCCTACGAGTCCAGTGGAAAAAATGATGAAGTCTCAACATTTAGGTATAGATTAGTTTATCCACTTTGATGTATAGTTAAAAACTTAAATTTTACGCGGCTATTATCGTCATGTTCTCATTGATGCTCAGGACCAGAAATTTCTACTCTAGAAAGCAAGTTTGGATGCAATAATTGTGGAGTTGATGCACTCTGGTGTGAAACAACTAGGTTATCATAATTTGATGTCTATTTTCTGAAAGGCTAACATTTCAATGTCATAATATTGGTTGCATGATTTCAAAATTATAACTTTGCTAGCGTTTTCCAGCAAAATTTTCTGAACAATGCAATCAACTTGTACTTGACTGGGCTAACTTCTTTGTTCTTTCTACATTTGCAGAAAGCGAAAGTAAGATGAAGGTGACAAACACAAATTGCAATGATAAAATATCTGGTCAATGCAGATTAGGTAGTGATGGTTGCGTCAAAGAGTGTTCCTATAACATTTATAGTTCAACTCAAAAAAGAAGAAGTCAATTCTACTTAATTAGGTAATATTTGCTTGTGTTTTCATATGATACTGGTGCTAAATTGCTCATCTAGTGCTGCACCTTATTCAACTTACCCAATTAGTGAAAACCTTGAACGGATACAAGGAGGCACCCCTTTGTACCTTTAACCACAGTGTGCCCGCTATTGTCTTCTCCGTTGCTGGGTACACCGGAAACTACTTCCATGACTTCTCCGACGTGTTGATTCCTCTATTCCTCACTTCCTACCAATTCTCTGGGGGAGTCCAATTCCTCATAAGTGGCATTCACTCTTGGTGGATTCAAAAGTACCACCCTACTCTCTCAAAGCTCTCTCTGTATGAAATAATAGATTTTGATACAAATGATCAAGTACATTGCTCATCACATGCAATTGTGGGTCTTAGAAGTCACATGGAGTTGAGCATTGATCCCTCAAGATCTCCTAATAACTGCTCAGTGGCAGACTTTGCCAAAGTTTTGAAAGCTGCATATGCACTTCCAAGGCAATAGCTGATTCCTTTTGGCGAACGCTCAAGCATGAAGCCTAGGCTTCTTCTCATAGCAAGAAGTTAGACGAGAAAATTCACTAATAGCAGAAAAATTGTCAGAATGGCCAAGAAAGTGGGCTACGATGTGGTGGTGGCAGAGGCTATTTCATGGTCAGACATTAACCAGTGTGCAAATAGTGAACTTGTGCGATGTGATGATGGGTGTGCACGGTGCTGGACTGACCAACCTCGTTTTCCTGCCAACAAATGCAGTTGTGATCCAAATTGTTCCATTGGGCAGGTTAGAATCAATAGCTAACACTGATTTTGGGGTGCCTGCAAGTGATATGAAGTTGAGGTATTTGGAGTACAGCATAAATGAAGAGGAGAGCACGCTTCTGGACTTGTATCCAAGGGATCACCCCATGTTGAAAGACCCTTTGTCAATTCACAAGCTAGGGTGGCATGCGATAAGTGAAATTTACCTGGTGAAACAGAATGTGAGGCTTAACCTGAAGAGGTTTAGGCCTGTTCTGCTGACGGCCCTCAGGCTTCTCCGGTAATATTCGAACGTGGAGATTTAGTAGTTTCTTTTTGGGCCAGACCTACGAAGAGGTTCAGCTTGATAATGACATAATGCCTTCTCCAACAGTGATAGATCATGATGTGTGTTACTGCAGCTCATTGGTAAATTATCTTACAGTTCTGCATGAATTCTGTTTTTATTCTTGCTTAGTTTTCATTGATTTATGGATACATTTACTGTCATACTTTTTTCATCTTAATCTTTGTATCATGGCACTACAATATGTTGCAACTTTTATGTTCCATATAGTGATAAATATCTGATAATAATTGTTCCGAATCTTGCATTTTTAGTGAGAACAATGTTAGCCCATTAAGACACGACAAGCAAGAACCTAACTCGTATTCTTTTTTCAGGGACAGTGACATGGGAAGTTGTTGAGCTAAATGTTCTGCTACCATTACATAGAGACACTTGTTCTGTTGTGATGATGTGAAACCATTTGACATAAAATCCATCAAATGGCATTAAAATCCTTCTTTTCCAAGAAACCCGGAACGGACAAAATCATGTCAAAGGTCATGCAAAATAAAGGAGATAGACTAAACTACGGTGGGTAGGATTTCAGAGAAAAATTCTCTCAATTCAAAATTGCACTGAAGATCTTGCTGAATATCTAAAATTTCATAATATGAGTAGCCAAAATCAAAAGCAATCTCTATCAATTTTCATTAGTCTCTTGGCAAATGAAGAAATTTGCCTTGAGGATTTTTTATTTTTTATAGTTTAGGGGTTGTTAGAGGGCATCTAATTTTTCAAGGAGTAGTTAAGCAATAGCTGTAATTTGCACTTCATACATCTCAATAGTCCACCCAATAACTAGAAAGAATTCGAAAATTGCATTTCATTCACATGTCAACCTAGCATTCTGCCACTGATACTATCATGCATGGGAGAGATTCTTGGCAAAATCTCACTCTAATTAGACACAATAAGTTCTATGTGCTGTAGACGAGTGAAGAAACAATTAAGAGAAGAAACTTAGAAGGGATACAAGCATGTTCCCATGTTCAAATGTTGAGCTGTGGGGTTCATCAATTTCAAATTTAAGTCTCAAAATACTACCGAAAGTATCTTAATTCTTCACGGCATCATTAAATATTGTGTGATTAACGACTCATCTATTGATTTTCATGTGGTACAAGCCACATCACCATCCTTCATGAGATGATGCAGCTATTTTATTGCCAATTATTAAAGATTAGTATCTTCGTAAGTGTTACGTCTATATTTGCTTCTCAAAGAAGAGCATGTTAGATTGTTGAGGGGGAAGAGAATATCTTTAAAATTTGTAACTATTCTTTTGTTGGGAAGTACAAGTTTCTACCCTAAGGTGCTGTTAGTAGTTAGTAAAACCATGATTAAGGGTTTAACCTTGATTAAGACCGTGATTAAGTTAATCGTGTGTAATATCATATATTTGTATGAGTTGTTCGAAAAAAACCACTAACACACTGTTGTGTTGATGCTTTTATTTACAATCCAACTAACTCTTTCTTGAGAAATTCCGAGTAATTTTTTAAACCACCTATATATGCAGGTTAGTGAACCTCCGTTAACTTGGCTTGCTAAAAACCCTTAGGCTAAAGCTCCTTAACCATAGTTTAACCTAAAGTGAAAAAATTAGAGTACAGGAACTATGGTTATGGTTAGCTCTACAATTACATATGTTACAAAAGAACTCTAAGGAACATGCATATACCTATTCTACGAAAAAAAACTCCAAGTTCTCATCAATCATTTCCCTAACAAATGAATTTTATATCAGCCCCTTTTCGAAGACTTGGATACACCACTAGTAAAATATACATGCATGTCCTTGAGCAATACAAACTATAAAATACTTTTAACAATCATGTAGAGTCTTTTGTTTCTGTGATTGGAACACTTTGCAGCTCAAAATTTAGAAATCTAATCTATAGAGCTAATGTTCCAAGGAGTAGTTAAAAATCATTTTAGGAATTGGACTTTAGCTGAGAAGCTTCTTCTTCTTTAGAATTGGACAACAAATGTGTGCTTACATACGAAGGAGACTTAATGCTATTGATATACTAACTGCTTCTTGACTAAAACCTCTAAAGAGAAGTGTTACCAGCTGCCTAGTGATCATAATGCATGTTTGAATATGAAATTTTTGGCTTACAAGTGTTTGCATTTTGTTTGGAGCTCATTACATTAGCATTGTCTTGGATTCGTTGGTAACTTCTAAGTTACCGGTGATTCCATTTGGGCTATTGGCCAAGAACGAAATATATTTTTCTCCTTTTTTTTCCAATAGCAGGTTCTCATAGGTTTAGTCAAATTTTTAATGATTTAGTTGCTTTCTAAACTACCTACCGAATCTTGCATTCAAAAGAAGACCTGACTTGCTAGTGTAAGGTGGGAACCTTGCCCTTTTTAATATAGAACATCCTTACTATTGGGGAATGGTTTTCTATACTTGTTACGTACCAACATAGACTAGACCCAACCGATCTATTATCAACTTGTTTGTTAATTATTAGAGAGACAATCCAGGACTCCAGAAGTTGAGTCTAACAAGTTCCATAGAGGAAAAAATGCGTTTCTCATTTCAACTACGTAATGATCCTAGTTAGGTGGAATGAAAGTGATGTTTCTCCTCACTCAATCAACAAATCTAGAGGAGTTTAAAACTCAACTTTACATTTTTAATTCAGATATATAAATGTATATACCATTTTTTTATATGCACGTATAGCTATGTATGGCCAAATCATGAGGAGAATTTCTACTACATTTAGTTAACAGATGAGAGAAGTAGTGTACATTGCACTGCAGGATCTGGTGTGAAAATTGAAAGAAAACCTAATTCCCTTGAATTATTGGACAACTACCGCAGATCAATTTCTAGGATTAAACTACTTACTATTAATTTTCAGCTTAGTATTCTTTTTATAAATTTTAATACATTTGAGGGAATTGAAGTGAAGGGCTTACCTACTAGGAGTATCAAGGTTGCCAAAGTTGATTGTTATATGACATTTTATTTCTTTGTTGTCTTTTTCACTAGTCTCTTTCTTAATAGTTTTTGCAATACCGATGTGACCAGTGAGCACATATTATGCTCATCGTCCTTAATATTAATTTTCAAAATTAATTCTATTTATAAATTTTAATACATTTTCAGGAAATTGAAGTGAAGGGCTTACCTAGCTAGGAGGGTTTTTTATTACTTTATAGTCTCTTTCTTAGTAGTTTCTTGCAATATCAATATGACAATTGAATGCATATTATGCTCATCATCCTTGCATACTTGATGCACCATGTTCCTATCAATTCTCCTACAATCCTATTATAAACTAGCCAAACATGTTACATGCATGTGTCATCATCTCTTGATTAAAATCTTTTCTAGTACCTGAAATCGATTTTAAGATTCACGAATGCCAGCATCATAGCACAATCATGCTTATACATAAATAAGTCGTTTGGCATTAAAATTACGATACATGTTGAAGGCTTACCAACCTAAAAGCTAGCATCATTTACAAATTTTTGGCATGTGATGACATATGTTAAGTTTGAACATTAGTTCAGCTTGATTATTCCCTATCAAACAATCTTTTAAGGGTTGTTGAAAGTTCTCAATTATAACAGAAAGAGTAGGTGGTACTATAATACGCTTTACATAACCTAATCGATACAAGTTGAAACTGATCAAGTGCATGCATTCACAACTCATACTTGAGACAAGGCAAGAGTTAGTTGATAGTGTAAGTGAACAAGGTATCGAGCTCCAATAGTCAACTAAGGATAGCTCCTAGCTACCACACCATTCCCCTATAGAAAAATACTAGAGAACACTCCCACAACTCACCATGCATGACATGAATAAGAGAGAGCTTCTTGTGTGCTTCACAATCACAACTCACTCACTTTCCTACGCTGTTTAAGCCCTCATTCTCTTCATGAAGACAACTATCCTCTTCTTCTAGTTGCGTGATTTCATCAAGAGCTTGCCTCGAACCATAAGATGGGTTATGAGGCAAAGCTCTCAAAGAACTTCAGCCCCATTGAACGCCGAAGCGTTGGGCTGGGGGTTCTTGCCGGACTTCTTATCTCGCTGATCTATTTCTCGCCATCTATCTTCTACTCGTCTCCCTTTACCAATGGTAAGGTTGTCAAATGTGTAGTAGTTCATGTGTTTGTGCATTATGTTTTCTTCATTTGTGGTCGTGTAATCCAAATTATGTGTACGTGCAGAAAGTATAAGAGCTTCTACAAGTCAAGTGACAAATGATTATGTGATTAACTCTCCAAAGCCAGGTTGGTATAGAGAGTTATTTTTGGTTTGTTTTCTATGGGATGCCAATATTTGAACTCATAAGAAAAGTACACAGGAGTTGAGGATGCAAAACATGAGAGCCTAGTGAAATGCAATGGTTCGAGCTCAAGACAAGGGCTTTGTGAGAATGGTGATGCCATTACGATCAATGTGAATCAGTCGGCCAATGCTTCTGCTGTTGGGAAAGGAGATGCTAATAGTACTCATTTACTTTTAGGTAAGCAAAAAATTTTGGTTTTATTCTTTTTTTTGTTGAAACTTCTTAGATTCTCTGAGTTAACTCGGGCAAGTCATGAATTGTCCTCTACAAGAGTATATATATACGAGGAAACGAAAAAAACTATGTCATAAGAAGGGGCTTCTCCTATGACGTTTAGGTGGACCAATAAAATCTTTACATGTAGAGAGGTGTTTTAGAAAAAAGAATTAGATGGAGGGGTTTTTTGAAAAACAGCAGCTTTTTTAGTCTTTTTAGTACATGATCCTATTGCTCTACCTCAGCGTCAGCCCCTCCTATGACATAGTTTTTCCCATTTCCTCATATATATATATATATATATATATATATATATATATATATATATATATATATATATAACCAGGTCAGTAACAAAGTAACAAAATAGATGTTTCTCGCAATAATTAAATGGTAATATTAAAAAAGACTGCTAGTAATTTAATAAAAAGTACAGATGAATGTTCTTGTGCTTATTCTCTTCCTCAATGGCTGTCTGTGATGTTTGTAGTCAAAAGCTTTAGACTTGTGATGATTGTGGATGGTGATAGAATTCAGACATTTAAGGGACGGGGCAAAATCTCTGCGTTTATCCAAAAAAAAATTTGTTATCTTATATAATTATCTGCCATCAAGCTATCATGAACTTATTTTCTTTACTTGTTGCAGGGAAACTCGTAGAATCCAAGGATAGAAACAAGGAACCAACAACTGATACCACAACCGTGCACACGAACTCAACTCAGGCACAATCTGCAAGCAATTCAATACAAATATCAGGTACGACCAGTTAAATACAATTTACAAAATCAACAAATATATCGAATCACCTTAGTTGTTAGACCAGTTAACTGCATAGTTCCGAGTTTGGCAAATTTTAAGACTTATGATATTTAATTTAGTGACAAGATCAAATTCTATGGAAGTGAAAAAGAGTTGGAACTCGTTTTTGTTGTTGCAGGCACAAGTTCAGATTCAATCTACGAACCTGAGCTATTAGATGCACTGAAATTTAACGATCAACAAAAACAAAAATTTAAAATTTGGATCGACATTTTCTAATGCAAGAATTGTTAACATTTAGTCCCACATCGGTGGTGGGACTAAAAGCTTAAGGGAGGAGAGGCTATAAAAAGAGCCTCTCCCCCTCACTTGTTTCTTGCCCCAATCTCCTCTCCCTCTTGTATTATTACTTCTGTATAGTAATAAATTCTGCTGTCTTGTCCGTGGTTTTTACCCAAGAAGGGGTTTTCCACGTAAATCTTTGTGTCTCCATTTCTCTGGTCTGTGGTCATTTGCTATTTTCCCACTGGTTTTCTTCATAACAGTGGTATCAGAGCAAGGTCAGCAAGGTTGTGGTACTTATAGTATGCTCTGTGGTTGTAAGTGGATCCTCCACATTTGTGGTTGCCACCCTCCACATCAGAAAATAAGTATTTGCTTCTTTGTGGGACCTACTCGGTATACTTGCGGAGTCCACCCACTTGTTGTTGTTCTTGTGTGAGTAAGGTCAATAAAGTCGTGGTACTTATCGTATGCTCTGTGGCTGTAAGTGGATCCTCCACATTTGTGGTTGCCACCCTCCACATCAGAAAATAAGTATTTGCTTCTTTGTGGAACCTACTCGGTACACTTGCGGGGTCCACCCACTTGTTCTTGTTCTTGTGGGACCCACTTTCTTCCGCTGGTTCTCCCACTTGTTCTTGTAGGGCCCACTTTCGTGAATAGTGTTCTTGTGGGGCCCACTTCCGTGAATAGTGTTCTGGTAGGGCCCACTTCCGTGAATAGTATTCTTGTGGGGCCCACTTCCGTGAATAGTGTTCTTGTGGGGCCCACTTCCGTGAATAGTGTTCTCGTGGGGCCCACTTTCGTCCACTTGTTTTGAATAGTGGGAGTTGTGTTGGAGTTGGGATATAGCAATGACACGCAAATTTGAGATTGAAAAATTCACTGGAGGCAATTTTGGTCTCTGGAAGATGAAGATGAGGGCTATCTTGGTAAAAGATAAGTGCCTTCCTGCTATCGGTGAAAGGCCAGATAATATCTCAGACGAGAAATGGTTGGAAATGGATGCTGAGGCTATTTCAGATCTCCATCTCGGATTAGGAGATGATCTATTGTCCAGCATTCAAGAGAAGAAGACAGCAAAGGAGATTTGGGACCATCTCATCAAACTGTACGAGGTAAAATCTCTCCACAATAAAATTTTTCTTAAGAGGAAGTTGTACACCATTCGGATGTCAGAATCCACTGTAGTGACGGAGCACATAAACACCCTCAACACTTTATTTTCACAACTCAAGAATTTGGGTTATGATATAAAGATGGGTGAACGTGCTGAAATTCTACTCCAAAGTCTACCGGATTCATATGATCAACTCATCATCAACAAAACAAGCAACTTGGCTGAAGATCGCCTCGACTTCGATGATATTGCAGCTGCAGTCCTAGATGAAGAGAAGCGGCGCAAAAACAAAGAAGAAAGGCGAGCAAGTTCACACCAAGCAGAAGCATTGTCGATGACGAGAGGAAGATCAATGGAGCCTGGCCCCAGTGGGAGTCAAAGTCACGGTAGATCCAAATCACGGAGTAAGAAGAATGTCAAATGCTACAATTGTGGCAAGAAGGGTCACTACAAAAAGGATTGTTGGAATTTGAAACAAAATTCCGGTCCTCAAGGAAATGTGGCAAGCAGCTCAAATGATGGAAATGCCCTAGTATGTGAGGCAGCAACGTCACACGAAGGCAGAAAAAGATTACAGGATGTATGGTTGTTCGATTCTGGAGCAACATTTCACATGACTTCTCGCAGAGAATGGTTCTATCACTATGAATCAGTCTCTGGGGGAATGGTTTACAGCTGTAACGATCATGCCTTAAAGATCGTTGGAAAAGGATCCATCAAATTGAAGATGTTTGACGGGACAGTTCGCACCATCCAAGAAGTGCGACATGTGGAGGGAATAAAGAAGAACTTGCTGTCTTTAGGACAGCTTGACGACCTCGGGTGCAAGATGGAAGGTGAGAAGGGGATCATGAAGATTGTGCGAGGCGCGCTTGTGATCATGAAAGGAGAAAAGCTAGCTGCAAACTTATACCTACTCAAGGGAGAGACTCTGCAGGAAGGAGAAGCATCAGTTGTCACAAACAATGATGATGAAAAGACTGCAACGATGTGGCATCAAAAACTTTGTCACATATCGGAGCAGGGAATGAAGATTCTTGCAGATAGAAAGCTACTTCCGGGTCTCACGAAGGTTTCTCTACCATTCTGTGAGCAATGTGTGACAAGCAAGCAGCACCGGCTAAAGTTTAGCACATCAAATTCTAGAAGCCTTCAAATTCTAGAATTGGTTCACTCTGATGTATGGCAGGCACCAGGTATGTCTCTTGGAGGAGCAAAATATTTTGTAACATTTATTGATGACTATTCCAGGAGATGTTGGTTGTATCCAATCAGAAGTAAGGCAGATGTGCTTCCAACCTTCAAGATTTTCAAGGCGCAGGTGGAACTTGAGACTAGTAAAAGGATCAAATGTCTCAGGTCAGATAATGGAGGAGAATACACTGGTAATGATTTTGATAAATTCTGCAAGCAGGAAGGTATCAAAAGACAGTTCACGACGGCGTACACCCCTCAACAGAATGGAGTGGCAGAGCGGATGAATAGAACGTTGCTTGAACGTACAAGAGCAATGTTGGGAGCAGCAGGCTTAGAAAAATCTTTCTGGGCTGAAGCAGTCAACACCGCCTGTTATGTGATCAATCGGACTCCATCAACAGCAATTGAGTTGAAAACGCCGATGGAGATGTGGACAGGTAAACCAGTAGATTACTCTAATCTTCATGTTTTTGGAAGTTCTGTATATGTGATGTACAATTCCCAAGAAACTACTAAGTTGGATCCAAAATCCAGAAAGTGTATTTTCTTAGGGTATGCTGATGGTGTAAAGGGGTATCGTTTGTGGGATCCCACTACCCACAAAGTTGTCATCAGCAGAGATGTCATCTTTACAGAAAAGAAGATCCTAAATGATAGCACTTCAAAAGCAGAGACTGCAGTGATACAGGTGACAGATAATTCCTCTGAAGCAGTTGAAGAGAACCAGATTTCAGAAACTGTTGATTCTGGTGTGCAAGAGATCAGACGATCAGGCCGAGACAGAAAAACTCCAGTTTGGCATGCTGACTATGATGTGGATAGTAATGTTGCATACTGCCTTCTAACTGAAGATGGAGAGCCATCAACTTTCCAAGAAGCATTGACCAGTTCAAATGCATATCAGTGGATGACAGCAATGCAGGAGGAGATCGAAGCTCTTCATAAAAACAAGACTTGGGATCTTGTGCAACTACCATCAGGAAGAAAACCCATTGGCAATAAATGGGTATACAAAATCAAAAGGAACAGTGATGATCAACTGGAGCGTTATCGTGCAAGATTGGTGGTCAAAGGCTACGCTCAGAAGGAAGGTATTGACTTTAATGATATCTTTTCTCCTGTGGTTAAACTTTCTACAGTTCGAGTAGTTCTGGCTATATGTGCTATCTCTGATTTACATCTAGAGCAATTAGATGTAAAGACAGCATTTCTTCATGGTGATCTTGAAGAAGAGATTTATATGCTCCAACCAGAAGGTTTTGAAGAAAAAGAAAAGAAGAACTTGGTTTGCAGGTTGAACAAATCTCTATACGGATTAAAGCAGGCGCCGAGATGTTGGTATAAGAGATTTGATTCTTTCATCATGAGCCTGGAATACAATAGACTCTATGCAGACCCTTGTGCATATTTCAAGAGGTTTGATGATAACAACTTTGTTATATTGCTATTGTATGTAGATGACATGTTAGTTGCAGGCCCTAACAAAGGTCAGATTCAAGAATTAAAGGCTCAGTTGGCTAGGGAGTTTGAGATGAAGGACTTGGGACCAGCAAACAAGATTCTAGGGATGCAAATTCACCGAGACAGAAGTAATAGGAAGATTTGGCTTACTCAGAAAAACTATTTGAAGAAAATTCTTCGAAGGTTCAATATGCAGGATTGTAAGTCAGTTTCTACCCCTCTTCCTGTTAATTTCAAGTTATCCTCAAGTATGTGTCCTAGCAATGAAGAAGAGAGGATGGAGATGTCTCGAGTACCGTATGCATCAGCAGTGGGGAGTTTAATGTTTGCTATGATCTGTACAAGACCAGACATTGCACATGCAGTGGGAGTGGTTAGTCGATACATGGCAAATCCTGGTAAAGAGCATTGGAATACGGTAAAGAGGATTCTACGATATGTTAAAGGAACCTCAGATGTTGCATTATGTTATAGAGGATCAGATGTAATTGTTCGTGGATATGCTGACTCTGATTATGCAGGTGATCTTGACAAAAGTAAATCCACTACTGGATATGTGTTCACTCTTGCAGGTGGGGCTGTAAGCTGGGTTTCAAAATTGCAGTCTGTTGTTGCAACCTCAACTACAGAAGCAGAATATGTAGCAGCTACACAAGCCAGCAAAGAGGCGATATGGTTGAAGTTGGTGATGGAGGAGTTCGGGCACAAAAAAGAGAAGATCTCTTTGTTTTGTGACAGTCAGAGCGCTTTGCATCTTGCAAAGAATCCAGCCTTTCATTCAAGAACCAAGCATATCCGAGTTCAGTATCACTTCGTTCGTGAGAAAGTGGAAGAAGGAACGGTGGATGTACAGAAAATACACACTAAAGAGAACCTAGCAGATTTTTTGACAAAAGGAGTCAACACAGACAAGTTCATTTGGTGTCGATCCTCTTGTGGCCTAGCAGAGACATAAGCAACATGATGACAAGGCAGAAAGGATGGTGTGAAGATTAATTGCAATACAATTAAATCTTCAAGTGGGAGAATGTTAACATTTAGTCCCACATCGGTGGTGGGACTAAAAGCTTAAGGGAGGAGAGGCTATAAAAAGAGCCTCTCCCCCTCACTTGTTTCTTGCCCCAATCTCCTCTCCCTCTTGTATTATTACTTCTGTATAGTAATAAATTCTGCTGTCTTGTCCGTGGTTTTTACCCAAGAAGGGGTTTTCCACGTAAATCTTTGTGTCTCCATTTCTCTGGTCTGTGGTCATTTGCTATTTTCCCACTGGTTTTCTTCATAACAAGAATTGCTTTTTGTGCACAGATGCAAAATTTGATGCGAAGCCAATGGAGATAAAGCCGTTATGTGATTTTTCAAACAGAAGATCCAATATCTGCGACATGTATGATGATATCAGAATCCATGGGAAGTCATCTTCAGTAGTTTACGTCACTTCCTCTCAAGATGCACAAAGAAATGAATCGTGGCGAATAAAACCCTACGCTCGCAAAACAGACCTTACTGCAATGGCTGGTGTCAGAGAATATACTGTGAAGTCATCAAACGGTTACGAAGATCCCCCTCCTCAGTGTTCTGTTCATCACAATGTCCCAGCAGTCATTTTCTCCGTTGCAGGCTACACTGGAAACTACTTCCATGACTTCACCGATGTTTTGGTTCCTCTCTTCCTCACTTCCTACCAGTTCAACGGAGAAGTCCAGTTCCTAATAGCTAACTTCCGCTTGTGGTGGATCAATAAGTACCGCCCAATCTTCACTGGCCTCTCTAAGTATGAATTCATCGATCTTGACAATGACAATAGAATCCATTGTTCCCAACACGTGATCTTGGGCCTTAGCAGTCACGAAGACTTGAGAATCGATACAATGAGATCACCAAATGGGTACTCAATGGTAGATTTCACTAAATTCTTGAGGACCGTGTACTCACTTCCAAGGGACCGTCCCCTGACAATAGTGGGGCAGCCCCTGAAGAAGCCTAGGCTTCTTATCATAGCAAGAGGCCGAACGAGAAGGTTTACCAACCTGAGTCAGATAGTTCAGATGGCCCAGGAGCTGGGGTTCGAGGTGGTGGTGGGCGAGGCCGAGCTCAACGTGACACACTACGCACAGATTGTGAACTCGTGTGATGTGATGATGGGGGTGCACGGTGCAGGGCTCACCAATCTCATGTTCCTCCCGACGGATGCAGTCCTGATTCAGGTCGTGCCATACGGGGAGCTGGAATGGATTGCAAAGAACTTCTTTCGGGAGCCAGCAAAGGGGATGAGGCTGAGGTACTTGGAGTACAAGATAAGTTTGGACGAGAGCACGCTTACGGAGCTTTACCCCAGAGATGATCCTGTGTTGAAGGACCCATTGAGGTCAGTGCACAAGTATGGGTGGAATCATCTTGCAGAGATCTACTTGATGAAGCAGGATGTGAAGCTCAATGTGCAGAGATTTAGGCCTGTTCTGTTGGAGGCCCTCAAGCTTCTCCGTGAGCAGAAATAGAGGGGGGGAAAATATGTAGCTAAATTTTGGATTCTTTCTTTGTTTATTTCTTATTTTTCTTTCTGGAGGTTTAGATTGAATCTCCAGAGTGTAGAGCAATTGAAATTTGCAGCATAAGAGCCTGGCAAAGATTTGATCCTGGTAAGTTCTGGGATCAGTTCAGTTATATGTGTAGAGTGATACTGGTAAATCCATTCAAGCTAAAGAATCATTTGAGTATTTGATAGAGAAAGGATTTGATGTGTGTTGGATATGTTACTGGATATGTCACGGGTCTGATAAAAAAGTATTTTTTACTAACAATGTGAACGAATTTCAGATCATAAGAATAAAACCAGCAGTGATTAGATTAGCTGGAACATATGGATGGAGAGAAATAGAAGAATGTTTAGTAATAAATCTTTTTGTATGGATCATTATTTATATTGTATTACTAATGATATGCTATTGTGCATAACAGCTTTTGAAAAATCAGGTTCGGACACCCCCACGACATTCACCCCAGATTTGCTGTCACACAGGTTCTGCAATCAGCACAGACAATGCCAATTCCAGATGCTGATGCAGGTAATTCAGCTCGTGCTACTCGGGAGCAGGAGTAGATTGGTTGGAGGTCTTCGCCTGTATTTTTGATTGTAGCCGCAGGATATTTTAACTATTGAGTACTATGTAATTTTTAGCTTGAGATTCTCATCCATGTGTGTTGGATATATCAGCGGATATAGCATGGCCTCATAAAAATAAAAAAAAAAACATTTTTCTTGATTATTGAAGATAGTGGGGACAAATATTCTAAAGTGAATCATTCTATAGTTAACTTTTTTCTTAGGTGATGCTCAACACTTTTGTAGCCATGTTAAAGTCAAAGTTATATTTATATTACTCTATGCAAGATCTATCAATTTAGTTAATATGCAACAACACTTTCTTAGGTGAAGTGGTTAGCCTTAAAAGATTGGTGGAAATTTAAAGAAAAAAGTATATAAAACTAGCAAAAAAACATCAATAGTTTCCCTTTAATGTTTCTTTTGCATTTTCTATATTAAAAAAAAAAAAAAAAAACTTGAAGATAGTGTGGACAAATTATGTAGGTGTATTATTGTGAAGTCATCTTTATTAGGTGGTGGCTTTATGCTTTTTCAACTTTTAGGCATATATATTCTACTTTTATGCATTGATCCATCTATCAATTTAGGCTTAAGCAAGAACACTTTCTGGTGAAAGTGGTCATTTTTTCAAGAGAAAAAAGATGTTAAAGCTAGGGGAAATTTTATTTGAGCACACCACCTTGCTAAGTGAGCCCACTTTTCTCCTTCCCAAATGAGTTTTTTACATCGTTTAGAAATTAATACCCGATTAAAATAAAAAACACATTATACATTTGGAGTAGTAGAATTTATTAAATTATGGAAGGACACATGTGTAAAATTTTAATTAAGTTAATAATGTGTTCATTCTCTCTCTCAATGATTAAGTGACAATAATTGTAATCTCCCCATGATTTGTTTATACCAATAATATTTTTGAGAAAATAAATAAAAAAATATTTTTTTTCAAGGTATATAAAAAATAATTACTAGTACATATTTAATCATAATCCTAGCACTGACTTGTATGATGATTCCAAACGTGTCTTTTAGTGCATTGAATTAATATTTGTTTACTTGTATACCCAAATTAAAAATTTAAATTTCTTTTAGACCCAATAAATTCATTATTTGATTATTTAAAAAGGAAACAATATATATTAATAGATAAATGGCATAAAATTTTCACTTAAATCTAGTCCTCACTAGTATATTTACTTATAAATATATAAAATAATCTATATAAATGGACAAGATTTAATAGAAAAAAAACAATTTTATTATCAATTAAATCATATTAAAAGTAAAATTTAAAATACTACACTGCTGATTTAAAATATGTCAAATATGTTGATAAACTATTTGGTTTTAGAAAAACATCATTCACATCCGATCAAACTTTATATTCTTATACAGGTTGTATAAATTATTACGAATTACAGGTTGTATAAATTATTACCTCTTAACTTTAAAATTCTCAATCAGACTTCTAACTAATCAGACTTCTAACTGTTGACTCATTCACTCCTGATTAAGTTGAATTACACTTATTTTTTTATAAAAATTTTAAAATATCCTCTTCTCTCTCACTTGGTATGAGCATTTAAAATGAGAGAAAATAAGGGTATTTAAATAATTGTGAGAGTAACAAACGGTTGAATAACACCGTTAGAAATCTAGAATTATACTAATTTTATAGTATAACGGGTCTCACTATAATTAACAATTTCTTTAATAGGTTTAAAAAGAAACTAATGGGTTTTAAAAATATAAACTTTCAAATTTTAGGTACTCAAAAACTTTTACCCAATAAAATCTTGCCTATACTGATAGCCATCAAGTTTAAAATATTTTTTTTCTTTTTTTTCTTTTTTTTTTTTGGGGGGGTTGTTAAGATGTCCATGTTGTCTTAACAATTAGGCCAATAATCAAATCCTTGGCACGTTGCTGCACGTGTGAATAATTTGCTACAACTTTTTCAACCTCATGCATGCAATGCAATGCAATTGTGGAGTGGATGCTTGAATTTCAAAACATTACTCATCAAGCTACAACATGGGGTGGGTGCAAATTATTATTATTATTATTATTATTAGATTCAAAACTTTGAAATCAAAGCAACTCAACTTAATTATATACCTAACATCTTTAGTTAGTCTCTTCTTCAATTTTTCTCTTTTGAAAAATTAGTTATGATGATAAATAAAACTCTACTTACTCACTCACTGGCATATCAAATATACTTTTCTTAAAAATTTCTAATTTTAATTCAAATTTTTTAATGGGACGGATCAAGAACTGATTCTCGGACCCATCCATTTTCATCCTTACAGTTCTTAACCAGAAGCCTCATCTCTTTCTACAAAAATAGTGAAAAAAAATATTAAATGGAAAAAAAACTAATAGTCAAAAGTTACTTACTTGATTAGCCTCTTTAACATTTTTTTTTTTTTTTTTTATTAAAACTATGTACAATCACATGTATTATGAAACCTATATAACATAGTGAATTTTATTTATAATGTTTAATCTAATTTTAAAATAATTACTAATTTTATTGAAATATCTTTTTTTTTAACTATGTACAATCACATGTATTATACAACTTATATAACATAGTAAATATTATTTACAATCGTTAGTCTAAGTTTTAAAATAACTATTAATTTATTGAAATAGAGATGGAAAAAAAAAACAAATTGTATTATTTCATTCAAAACATAACATAATACATGTATAATCCTTTTTCATAAAAGATTATGTATAGGTTTTTAATTCTCATAATCCTTTTTTGTTTGTAATAATAAAAGTCAAAGTAAATTCAAAATTCTATTTTCTTGTGTAAATAATCAAATGAAAAGTAATTTAAAATTCAAGTAATAAAATAAAAAAATTCTTAACAGAATAGTTAATTAATAAATCTCTATTTTTATTATTTTATTTTTTTTCAAATTAAGAATGGGAAACAAAATAATGAACTAAATTTAAAAAAAAATAATTGGCTTCGCCCGGGCTCGAACCGGAGACCTTCAGTGTGTTAGACTGACGTGATAACCAACTACACCACGAAACCCAGCTGCTCAGAAATGAGACAAATTATAATTACTGAAATTCATATTTAATACATCCCATCTTCCTAACACTGTACATGATCCCAACAAGTCTCTTCTAGCTTTCTCCAGCACCAAACTAATCAATGATCACATAAACCTATCAAAATTCTTGCACTCAGCCTCCTTTTTATACAAACTTCCGTCCATCTACATCAGCCTCCAGAACAAAAATCAGAGACTTCCCCCTTTTTCTCAATACACTTAAGGTCATGTTTGATGGATACATAAACCTATCTTTACGTTCGACCTCCTTTGTATGCAAACTTTCATCAATCTGTAACAACCAACAGAACAAAAAGCAGAAGATATCGATAGTCGTATTCCTCCTTTTTCTCTAAACACTTAAGGTCATGTTTGATGGATACAACCCTAGATCATTACAGGTTTGCACAACTAGCAAGTAACATGACCATGACCAATGCTCACATAAACTTATCAAAATTCGTACATTCGGCCTCCATCTTATACAAACTTTCGCCAATCTACATCAACCACCGAAACAAAAAGTAGAGAAGATCGATAGTCGCATTCCTCCTTTTTCTCTACACACTTAAGGCCATGTTCGATGGATACAACCCTAGATCATGACACGTTTGAGCAACTAGCTAGTACATGACCATGACCAATGCTCACATAAACTAATCAAAGGCCTCCTTCTTGTACAAACTTTTGCAAATATACATCAACCACCGGAATAAATAAGTTGAGGAGATCGATAGTCATATTTCTCCTTTTTCTCTACACACGTAAGGCCATGTTTGATGGATACAACCCTAGTTCATGACACGTTTGAGCAACTAGCTAGCACATGATCATGACCAATGCTCACATAAACTTATCAAAATCCGTACATTCGGCCTCCATCTTATACAAACTTGTGCAAATATACATCAACCACCGGAATAAATAAGTTGAGGAGATCGATAGTCGTATTCCTCCTTTTCTCTACACACTTAAGGTCATGTTTGATGGATACAATCCTAGATCGTGACACGTTTGAACAACTAGCTCGTACATGACCATGACCAATATTGCTCACATAAACTTATCAAAATTCGAATATTTGCCCTCCTTCTTATACAAACTTTTGCAAATATACATCAACCATCGGAATAAATAACTTGAGGAGATCGATGGTCATATTCCTCCTTTTTCTCTACACACTTAAGGTCATGTTTGATGGATACAACCCTATATCATGACACGTTTGAGCAACTAGCTAGTACATGACCATGACCAATGCTCACATAAACTAATCAAAATTTGAACATTCGGCCTCCATCTTATACAAACTTTTGCAAATATACATCAACCCCCGGAATAAATAAGTTGAGGTGATCGATGGCCGTATTCCTCCTTTTTCTCTACACACTTAAGGCCATGTTTGATGGATACAACCCTAGTTCATGACACGTTTGAGCAACTAGCTAGCACATGACCATGACCAATGCTCACATAAACTCATCAAAATTCGTACATTTGGCCTCCATCTTATACAAACTTGTGCAAATATACATCAATCACTGGAATAAATAAGTTGAGAAGATCGATAGTCGTATTCCTCCTTTTTCTCTACACACTTAAGGTCATGTTGGATGTATACAATCCTAGATCGAGACACGTTTGAACAACTAGCTAGTACATGACCATGACCAATATTGCTCACATAAACTTATCAAAATTCGTACATTCGGCCTTCATCTTATACAAACTTTCGCCAATCTACTTTAGCCACCGGAACAAAAAGTAGAGGAGATCGATAGTCGTATTCCTCCTTTTTCTCTACATACTTAAGGCCATGTTTGATGGATACAACCCTAGATCATGACACGTTTGAACAACTAGCAAGTAATATGACCATGACCAATGCTCACATAAACTTATCAAAATTCGTACATTCGGCATCCATCTTATACAAACTTTTGCCAATCTACATCAACCACATAAACAAAAAGTAGAGGAGATTGATAGTCGCATTCCTCCTTTTTCTCTACACACTTAAGGTCATGTTTGATGGATACAACCCTAGATCATGACACGTTTGAGCAACTAGCTAGTTACATGACCATGACTAATGCTCACATAAACTTATCAAAATTTGTACATTCAGTCTCCATCTTATGCAAACTTTCGCCAGTCTACATCAGCCACTGGAACAAATAAGTAGAGCAGATCGATAGTCGTATTCCTCCTTTTTCTCTACACACTTAAGGTCATGTTTGATGGATACAACCCTAGATCATTACACGTTTGGACAACTAGCAAATAACATGACCATGACCAATGCTCACATAAACTTGTCAAAATTCGTACATTCGGCCTCCATCTTATACAAACTTTCGCCAATCTACATTAGCCACCGGAACAAAAAGTAGAGGAGATCAATAGTCGTATTCCTCCTTTTTCTCTACACACTTAAGGCCATGTTTGATAGATACAATCCTATATCATGACACGTTTGAACAACTAGCAAGCAACATGACCATTACCCATGATGCCTTGTTAGAAATTAAATTAAGAGTTGTTGTGACTAGCAAGTGATCATGTATAAATCAAATGCCTAATACCAACCACACCTCTCTCTCAATTTCTATTTTTTTTTCCAACATGTTTAGCTGGCTATCAAGTCTAAGTCAACTATGTCATGAGCCTAAATTTTAAATCATGCATGGTGGTTAGCATGCCAATTTCTTTGAATTTTCCTTTATTGAATTTTTCCACATTTAGTTAGGTCAAGAACTAGACGAGCAACAAAAAGCTTGATCGTGAGTCATGTCCCGATAGTATCTCTGGATCTATCATAGAATCGTCAAGGGGTATAACAATATTAGAAGAAATATAGTGATAGCAGAACAAGTTACAATAGTTGTTGGTTGGTATTATCAGATATATTTATGTATGACTCACTATAATTTGATTCTAACTTCCTTTACTATTATTATTTTCTTCTTGTTTTTTTTAGCATAAACGGTGGGAGATTTCCCTCGCATTTTATTAATAAACCCTACGGAAGTATAAAAAAAAAAACTAAAAAAAATAATAATATAAATAACACTTTTGCATATGCTAGATATAAAATATCAGTGGAATAAAATACAACTCATGAACTTAGTTGGCAATTAGTGAGGTTGAGTTGTTTTTATACTTTTTAAGGAACCTATCCTAAACAAGAAGCTAATATTGACTAAATAAATACTTGGATCAAATTTGTTAATTACAAGCAATTATCAATTATTGGAGGCTAAATTAATATTAGAAAATTTGTTGTTAGGTATCATGTCGCAAAAACTTGATTAAGTTTTTTTTTTTTTGTAATTTTTATTTTAAGTATGATATCGATTTTCTTGTGTATCGTTGTGTTTCGATCGACACGATTAGCAAGTAAATCATAGTTTATTGATGAATAAATATATGCTTTATATTTCACCAGAGAAAATTTGCTTTTATTTATAATTTAATCTTTAATAAAAATATTTTTTTATTTTTTTTAAAAAAATAGAAAATTCGTTTTACTTTGCCCTCAAAAATAAAAAACAGTGAATAAATAAATTAGTCTTATACTTTTGATAAGCGATTTAATAATATACTTCTACTTTGCCTCAAAAGTTTTAAAAATAAATGAATACATGAATTAGTCTTTTCTAGAAGACTGGCTCAATAATATTCAAGATCACATATTTTTCTCTATGAAGGATTGGTTCTAGATTTAAATGTATATATAAATTTTTGATTGGTCAAATTATTACCAAATAATCGAGAATAAGGAACTGAAGAGAAACTGATGAATTTAAGATTAACTATAATTTCTATTCTCTCACGAGTAAAAAAGAATATATAGTTTGTAATGTCGATTGATAAAAAAGAGATCTATTAAGGAACTGTAACTCTTATTCTCTAATAAACCTCATGCCCCAATAGCCAATTTAACGTAGGCTCAAGATCGTCTTTGTCGAACCTTGTAAAATCTTTATGCACGTGTTTATCTACTTTTTATTTTTTATTATCTAATAATCTCTCACCACGAGATTTGTTCTGAGCCCAATTATATAAATCTTGCATGCTTTGTGTCAACAGCAATGTGATGATTGTGACTGAATATTTTGATTAGGCATTGAGCCATTGTCATAACTTACAAGAGTTCTCAAGGTCCCCTAAATGAATCCAAACACTAGCCTGAGTTGCGAAAAAGCCTCTTAGAGTGTCTGAGAATTTATTGAGTCTCTAAAGGATAGCTACTTTTTAACATGCTTGCTATCGAAGTAATAGTTATAAGGGGTATTTACTGGTTTGTCTCTCAAATCTTTATATATTATGATTTAGTCTCCCAAACCTTCATATTTAGGATTTAGTCTCCCAAATCTCCTAAGTTACTACAATTTAGTCTCCCTCCCTAACTTCTTTTAATTTTTGACCTGATATTATCATTTTACTCCTTCTTATTCATTCTTTCTCTTCTCCTCTCTTCTCCTTCTTTCTTCTCTTCCTCTCTTCTCCTTTTCTTCATTTTTCCTCCTCTCTTCTCCCTCTCTCTTCCTCCTCTTTTCTTCATTGGGAAAAGAGAGAAGGAAGATAGAGAGAGAAGAGAGGAGGAGAAGAGAGGAGGAAGAGAAAGAATGAATAAGGATGGGTAAAATGGTAAAATTGAATGAAGTTAGGGAGAGAAACTAAATTGTAGTAACTTAGAAGATTTGGGGGACTAAATCCTAAATATGAAGATATAGAGGACTAAATCATAATATCTAAAGATTTGAGAGACAAACCAGTAAATATCCCTAGATGAGCGATTCAGAAAGAGTGACAATAGAAAGAGACTAGTTTTTTTTTACCATCTTGTTACAACTAAAATAATTGTATGAAAAAAAAAAAATATGCATTTTGGATAAATTTCTCTACAAGCACAAGGATAAGTTACTGATCAATTAAAAGGAGGCAAAATCTTCTTGGCCTTCAACAGTGTGTCCCTGAGCCTCCCCAAGTGCAACCTCACATTCTGCCTATCGAGATACACTTCCTTCATCCTCGCCCACCCTTCTCTGTGCACCGACCTCGGATCCCTGATCACCCGGTCGCCCCGCCCGTACACCTCCACCAGCGAGCTCTCCTCCTCCGACACCCGATACTCCATGTACGTGACGTTCATGCCCCCCGCCGGCTCCCCGAACGACCCCCTCGCGATCCACTCCAGTCCCCCCAGCGGCACCACCTGCACCACCACCGCCCCCTCCGGCAGGTACACCATGTTCGTCAGCCCCGCCCCGTGCACCCCCAGCAGCACGTCTGCCGAGTTCACCAGCCGCGCGAACCTCGCCACGTCCGTGCCCATGTCCGGCTCCCCTACCCTCACGTCGAACCCCAGGCTGCTAGCCATTGCCTCTATCCCCTTCTCGTTTACAAACCTCCTCGACCTCCTCCGCGATATGATCAGCAGCCTCGGCCTCCGCATGCTCAGGCTGCTCCCCGTCATTGCTCGGTCGCGTTCTAACCCGAAGGCCGCCCTCACCAGCCCTCTGAAGTCCGACATCGACAGGCTTCTCCGGTTGGGCCTCCCCGTGTCCACTCCGAGCTCGTTCTCGAACGTGAGCCCGACCGTGGCCCTGGGAAAGCAGCGGACTGTCCTGGACTCCTCCTCCTCGCTGCTGTCCGTGGCCACGACCTCGTGGACGGACAGCTGGGAGAGGATCCTGCCGAACCTGCCGAGCCACCAGGGCTTGGTGTCGGACACGAGGAGGTGGACGTCGCCGCGGAAGCGGCGGGTGGTGATGTAGAGGGGGACGAGCAAGTCGGTGAAGTCGTGGAAGAGGTTGCCGGTGAATCCGCCGATGGAGAATACGACGGCAGGGGCAGTGTGGTTCTTAGTGCACAGCGGCGGCGGGTGCTTGGAGCCAGAGGAGGACGCGGACGGCTTCAGGGTCCATTCCCTGACATGGGCTAACGCGGCAGCGTCGTGTTTTCGAGCGTAGGGCTTGGTCGTCCACTCTCGAGGGGTTGCAGGGCTGCTATCGACCATGAATACGGTTCTCGAGCTCCCCTGCACTCTGATGTCGCCTTCGGCCTCGCAGGTTTCCGATCTCGGCCCCGATTCGTAGCATACTGGCGTGATTCTCGGGGTTGAAGGCTCATCGTCTTCATCGTCTGCAACATAAACCCATCTTATCGTCTAGTATTGTATCAGCATTTACTAAGCACACCTTAACTTTACCTTGAAAAGGAGGACGTTCCGCAGTTTCCTCTGCAACCGCCTTCTCAGATACTTTCAGCTTCAGCCCCGTCGAAGATTTCACTTCAACTGATAAAATTTCAATCGTATTATTCAGTATATATCGACAAAATGAACAATTCAACATACAAGATATGCCGAGAGAGAGAGAGAGAGAGAGAGAGAGAGAGAGAGAGAGACCGTAAGGAGAGGGGCAGTAGTGAGTCTTGACGAGAGAGAGGATGCACAGAGAGAGGACGGTGCAGGAGACGATGAGGAAATTGCCGAGCTTTCTGTTCTCAGGCTTGCCGAAGCTCCTCATAGACTTCATCCCTCCTCTGAGCTCCATTTTCTGTTTGATTTCTTCTTCCTTATATTTTGTCAGCACCATTGAAGCAGCTGCTTCTGCTTCCCTCTCTCTCTCTCTCTCTCTCTCTCTCTTAATCTGAAATAATTGTATTTTGTTGTGCATGTGAAAGTGAGCTACCAAATCCTGTAGTGTAGCCATTTTGTTATTGTTTTTGTAGTAAATAAATATACCTGTTAAATTCTATAAACCCTCATTTGTTTGCCAATATTTAAGTCCCTGGAACTAATTAACTTTGGTTAATAATCATTAAGGGGAAATTCTATTTACGTCACGTCCATGTTACTCTTTAAATATTTTTCAAATTTAATCCCCCTCCCTTTCTCTCCCCTACGTTTGTCTACCGTGACTAATCCCTAAACTTTCCAAACTTTTCTTTGAGCTCTGCTCTGATGTCCGCCTATCCCAGTTGCCACTATCAACTCTGTCACCACTCACTGCCTCCACGACCATCCTTCGTCTATATCCCCATCCCAAACCCTTTACTCTGGCCAGTGACCGATCGTCGCTCAAAAAAAAAAAAAAATAACAATCAATTGTAAACAAAAATGCTTAAAAAATTAAGAATAATTTTAATCCATATTTGATATCTGTCCTCCAACACCAATTACACGTTGGATTTTTCCATTTGCTTCAAAAAATTCAAGCTCTAAATCATAATTTCGCTTGTCGCAATGAATTTGAAGAATTTAAAATTCTTTCTAACTTTTTTTTGAGGAATGAGAGAATGTAGAAATTTTAGAAAGTTAGAAAATTGATAAGTTTGTGGGAGATGTGTTTCTTTTTAAATTTAAATAGTACAAAAAACTTTTATTTTAGTGCTTTAGAGAGAGATCAGAGAAGGAAGACGATGACAGTATTTTACATTTCTAAGAAGTTTAAGAGATTTTGAGATTTAAAAGAGTAACTTAGTCAAAAAAAAAAATAGCAAACTTGTAATCATTTGTAAGTTTCAAATCGGTACGTCATGAGTAAATTGTGGGGGTAAATAGAATTTCCCATCATTAAATTGTTTGTTTGTTTGGAATCTTGCTTCCTTTTTTCCCAAAAAGCATTGTAGGATTAAAGCCAAAAGATTTAAGGTATAAGAATTTATCAAATGAGCCAACTAACTAATGGAGCTTATTTTTCCAAGCAAAACAGAGTTTTTCTCATGCAATTAAAGAAAAATATCATATAGTTTGACCCAAAAAATGGTGATTGATGTATTTTATGGATGAGAATATTCAAACATGCAGGATTTTTATAATCTTTTTAGAGTTCATTTGGTGCAACAATTTGCTCAAACCATTGACATTTACTTTCCAATGACAATCGCCTGTTCCCGCAGCGGGGGCGTTGCACGAAACCAAACCGCCCCGTGCCCTCTCGACGTACCAGTTGCTTCGCTGGTAGGCCCACGTTAGGTTAGGAGGCATTGCATTGTCCCTCAGTTCTTACCAACCCCAGGTGTGTAATCGACATCGGTCTCATTATCGGTAGAAGTTTCATGCAAGCCTGACTACACAATAGTTTTCTCAAACTTATATATTAAATATATTTTCTTATAAAATTAAGAATTTTCAATCTCACCTACCTCATTTTAAAAAATGACAATTAGAACCACAAAATTTCATCTAGAAAATAGGAGTTGATATCATATAATTTGAGCATGTGCACACACTCATTTGATAACCTAAAAATATTTTTTTAGATGTTTAAACAATTTTGTTAACAATTATATTTGAAAAGTGTAAACAAATCAAGAGCCAGTTTGCTCAAATTTAGAAGAATTGTTAGCTTGTTAGTGGGGCAAAACAAAATCAATTCTTAAGCTAAAAGACCCCCAACACCATTTTTAAATATTTTGCATTTCTACATTAGAGCTAAAAGACCCAATAAGTTTAATTTCCATGGGAGCTAAAATAAATAAAAAAGAATGGAATAAATTATCTTGTGGAATTAGTAAGATTCAATTTGGGATTAATTTATCCCACATCCCAAAGATTTAGCAAACCTTCGGTTTAAGTCGGAAATTCTATTTGAGCACACCACTTTGCTCAGTGAGCCCACCTCCTAAAGTTATAAATAATTACAAGTTTGCCATTTCGTTTTGTGATCATGTTTTTTTTCCGATTGTCGTTCGGAAACTAATCTCTGAACGATATTAATATCGTTCGGAAATTAATCCCCAAGTAAGAATCCCTTTAAAGCAGAATATCACTTTGATATTTATTTTTTCCTATTATTTGCTTGTAAATACAACTATTATATTTTTGTCAATCAAAACCATCTCAATTTCTATGATCCCCAATTCAAAAGATGGCAAGTAAACACATTGATCATAATTAATCCCATTCAACTATCCCCTCAGAAAACCTAACCAAACATGTAATGATGGAGTGGGCTGGTTTGAGTTGTCCCCGTCTTTTAGATTGGTAGGTTGCCAACCATGTTTAGATCTTCACATATAATTTGGTGTATCACCAGAGACTTTGTTGATCTGATGCCCTTTCCTCAAAAAAAATCAAAGAGATTGACCCGTTCAGGCTAGATTCTCACGCAAGGTTAGCTTTCAAGTAGTTTAACAAAACAAGGTTGAGATATACATTACAGACTAGTCACCAACTCTGGAGAAGTATAAGAAGCAACACACAGCAGAGCTTATGAAATCGCTTGCACAACATATTATTTTGAGAAAGTTTAAGAAATTAACTGATATTCCCAAGTAACACACTGTTGATATATCAACAGTTGCAGTTTTGCTGCACAATTGCACGCACCATACCTCACACATTTGCATCCCCATATAAATTCAAAGATTTTTTTAAAAAAAATAACAGTTTTATTAGAAAAATTACACGCAAATATTATCTGGCACTCAAAACTATTGCCAGGAAATAAAAAATGAAAAATAAAATAAAATCCTCTTTACAGTACCGAGAGTAACGCATATGTACAGAGTATATATCCGTGAAAAAAATGTTAAAAGAAAATTATAAATAAGAATGAATAAATAGCATTTTAAAAAAAATGGTGATCTATTGCATTTTTCTCTGCAGAGTTCGATGATTGTGCCCCGACCAAATTAAGAGGAAAATAATGAGGGCCAATCCTACCGACGCCCAGAAAATTATCAACCACGTTGGCATTGGATCGTGGAACAGACCTGTATATAGAAAAAAATTCAACAGTTAGTGTGTATATGTTTTTATCGATTTAATACTTAAAATGATAATTGATTTTCTCTTTTACAGGTTACAGAATATTTGTTAGACTAAAAGATCGGTGCTCAAAGATTACAAATTGTTTTCTTAACTGATTCTTGCTCTCTTTTTGGATTTATGTCAGGCATGGACCAAGAATGTAATTCTTTAGATAATTTCATTTTTTTTTCTTTTTATATGTATATTAACATGTTCCACTAATTGCTATTCACTAGTTTTGCGTGTGTGTCTGTGTTGTGTCGTGTCGTATCTGTTAGTATCCATGCTTCTAATTGATGATATGTAACCATCAATTATCATTTGCATTTAGTGTTTGAGTAATTGGTGTCACTATGAAGCTAAACCCAGACCTGACTCTAACCCGCTTAAAATCTAAACTTTGCTAGTTGAATATATATCCATGTGTCTAGCATTTGGGAACACGATCACAACCTTCGCCAGAAGGGTTTATCATATACTTTACTTGTATTCCTTGCATAGAATATATGGAAGGAACGCAACGATAGGATATTCAGAGGAACAACTCATTCGATAGATAAATGCATATTTATTATCTACTCTGACTTCCGCATTTGGTCAGGGATACTCTCTGATAATACTAGGATCGACAGTTCTGAGGATGGAGATAGAGATAAGTCCGATCATGACATTATGCCCGTCCACGATGGTTCTCCAGAAGAGGAGGATGACAGGCTTACTTAAAAATATTGGAATACTTCATGATATATTCTATCCTTAGATGTAATATTGTTAGTACTCTGCTTTTGCTGAGTGTATATTTAAACACTCTCATGTTTATGTAATATACTTTGTACATCTGTTATGTTAAATATGGGAGAAATATCCTCACCGCTTTTATTAAAAAAACGAAGAATATATATCCATGTAAAAAACAAACACCCAACCCAACATTTCTCAAAACCCAACTAAAATTTATGATTATTCGATCCCAACCCAACACACAAAATAAACACTGGGTCCACACGTTGGACCCGAAATATGCATGGGTCAGATACGGGTCATGGCAACACAAGACTCGACCATTAGTAAAAAATGAAGGCATGTCTCGTGTGTACCTCTCCAGATTCATATGGAACTATGATCAAGGTGAGGCCTTGTGTGCGTGCATGTATCAGTGTGGGGGGAGAGAAAAAGAGAAGCTTTTTACCATGGCCAAATTTGATACATATCAGAAGCTCCACTATGCATATTGCTAGGGCAAGCCAACAGAACGCTCCCACCTTCTTCACTGGTTTTCTGAAATCATACGCCACAAAGGATTTTAGCATCAACAATAGCATAGTAGGCACAAAAGATATTTATACAATATCATAAAAGTTAAACTAGAGAGAGAGAGAGAGAGAGAGAGAGAGAGAGAGAGAGACCTGTCTTGCAAATATGTATTGTACTCTCTAATAGTCGGTATTGCAATTAGCCACCAGAGGACCAATCTGTAGATGATCAGAGGATTTCTAGGAGGTATCCAAAGACAGAATTTGAGGAAGAAAGTGTTGAGTTCCACCGTCATGAACACCACACAAAGGCTCAAGACTTGGATGAACCTCCATGGCCCCAGAAGAGGATGCCACTCGTCTTTATCCCATTGGGCAGGTGTAAACTGGCCTAATGTTCTTTTCACCTTGAAGGTTTAAACAAGAAGGAATCATGAACATAGGTGGTAATTAACGACAGACAGTTAAAGTTAATAGAATAAGGGAGGAGAAGCTTAAAAGACTATGTTTAAATCCTTACATTTATATGAAAGAAAAAACATGTCCAACATAATTTTATGACCGTGGATACAGAAGTTGACCTCTACTAATGCTGTTCTACCTGTTGACCATTGAATAGCGTTGCAAAGAGGCTGCCATCAATGTGCATCTGAATGGCATACACACGCATACATTCTGACGGTAGAATTAGGAAGCAATGTTCTCCAAATTGTTGTGGTTAGTAACCCTTCGTTATCGTGCCATACACTGAGTCCCAATTTCAATGTGAGATTGCATCGGCATTATAATAGCAGACAATCCCGTGCACAGATCTTACCACCCAAAGGAAGCCCACATGCAAGGTGGGAGACCCCACCCTCCAGCTAGGGATAAAAATGGACAGGTCCAAGGGCAAATTTTTGATCCGTCCTACTCAAAATTTTGATGTAAAGATGAAATTTTCATTTTTCTAATTCAAAATTTTCTTTACATCAAAATTTTAAGTGGGGCAGGCTAAGAATTGACCATTGGACCCATACATTCTCATCCCTACCTCCAGTATTGAACTTTTGCTTAATAGTGGAGGAAGTTATCTATAGTTCGCTCTCCTATTGGCTCAAACCCATGACATCTCCCATCCCAGTCAAAGCCCCCAATCAACCCGTTAGCAAGCCAATAGACAAGAAGTTGTTGGAGCAGAGCTAGGCAATTACAGTGTTCTCGCGCTTGGAACTATTTTTTTTCTTCCACCACGACTGATGCTCTCCACCCTGAAATAAATCTACAAATTTATAAAATTCCTTTATAAGACTTAGAAGCCTTCTCCCAAATATATTGTGGACATTCCACACCATCGTTGAGGAAGCACGTTACTCTTGTAAAGAAAGCACCATCTCACATTGCTAGTACATCTTGGCACAAAAAATTTGAAGAAAGTTATACTTGATGCTTCTAAGTTATATCACATTGTTCCTTTGAGGTATAGCTTTTCTCGTGTTCCCTTAGTTATTCATTCAAGGTCCATGTTGAAGCTTAAACGAAGTTTGCCAAAGGTTATTTCATCCTAAAGAAGTGGCCCCACTTGTTAAATCCTTGTATCCCGGTAACTAATATCGTAATTCCCATGGACCCCTGATCATCATAGGATACAGGATTTTTTGCACAATTCTTGTGATCGTTGTCATCTTATCATTCTCGTTGCTTGTGCTATTTGGATGTATTTAGTTCTCCCTTAGTCATCATGGAATACAGGATTCATGCATAATTCTTGTGACATTTGTCATCTAATCATTCTCATCGGATTGTGCTATTTGGCTAAGTGTAAACTAGTTGTTTGTAGTCTAATGCTTTTCTTAATTATTCTATTAAGGCGAAGCAGAGCTTGTTAAGAGTTGGTTCTTTTAGAAAGATCGAGGTTTCTTCTTAAAGCCTCAGTAATTTTCTTGTGACACCAGTAGTATTTATCTTACTCTTTCATGAGACTAAGATGATATTGATTTGTCGTTGTTGTTCTCATTGCTGGCTTAATATTTGGACGCGAGGGGAGCCCCAAAACCTTGTAGGGGCTTGTTTCAACTGCAAATGAGTATCAATGAAATATCCCAGAATACATAGAGTATTTATGATAAAAAGGAATACCAACAAGTTAGCAGCATATCGTTAGGGGATTGATTGTGATGGGAGAGGTCACAGGTTCAAGCCAATAGAAGAGCAAAATTCAGATTAAAAATCCTACCTTACCCCTCGCAATGCCCTTCCAAGGGTTTTCCACACAAGTTCATAGAACAGAATCTTCATCCTCCGGCATTACCCCTCAACAAATGAGAGCTCTCATATCAACAAATGAGAGCTCTCATTTGTTGATCCACAGCAAGTTTGCGAAGGGTGTTCGTTGAGAGAAGTAAATAGTTCGTACTTCACTCAAATATGTCAGTTTTCTTTTACAATCCTACCTCCTAAAACTTGTTACCCTAAGATTGCACGTGGCACATATTTTTATCCTTCCTATGTTTGTCCAAATCATAACTACGAGATACACCATAACCAAGCAAATATTCATCTATGCTTTTATCAATCTATCATTTATCAAACTAATCTCTCCCGGAGACCATTCAGCAAGTGCGAGATATATATCCTTTAACCCTGCCTACATGCCAAATATCTAAATCACTAACTGCAAAGGGATAATACTAATAAAACTAGCAAAAATGCCAGTTGTTTCCAAGTAGACTCTCCAGCGGGAAAAAGTCAGTTCAGTCACAGCTACTGTAGGTTTCAACTCGGTAACCATAAGTAACATGGATGCCATATGTTATATGCAGCAACGAACATAAGATGCAAGAGTAATGTGCACTCAACTATGAATACTCAACAATAAAACGTATGGAATTGGCAACCAAAAAAAAAAAAGGAATCAACTGCTACAAGTGCATCAAGATACAAAAGTTTCTGAAGTAAATGTTCTAAATTTCCCAACCTATATTGCTAAAGCACTATACAACATATCCAAGTAAGTATCCATTAATTGTTTGAATATCAAAGTATCATAGACGTCTTCTAGATGATCTAGTCCCCTTCATGGTCCTAAGTGTCCATGCTTCATAATTATGCATGTTTTCACGAGCTTCTTTTAAAATATACCAATGTGCGAGAACCCAGCTTCCAACCCACAAAAAACCCTCTGGCGAGGAATTCTACGAGAAAAAAAAAAAAATAGAAAATCCCACAACATGCGGTTAAAGATATATCCCTCGACCCTCAAAGAACACCCTCTGTCTCCCTTAATATAAAGAGAAATTTCCCGACTATGTGTGGATGCCACAATTCCTAGAAATTGTGACCTCCTATATCATGTCACATGCTCTACTATTCTTTTCAAGTTCTTTCTATTATAAATATATTCCTCACACTATAAGGTTTTTTAACAACATAATGCTCAATACCAGTTAGACATGGGACAACGTTACACAATAATCAAACACATCCATAAAAACAAAAGCTCAGTACTAAGGAGAGAGTATCTTATACTAATATTGAGCAAAGCGGCCCATGTAGGAAGTGAAGTACTTAAAAAAGAACATACCTTACCATAGATATTCGGCTGGCGGCTTAAACCAACCCATTCATATGTTTTCCCGTCAAAATACCTGACAGTATGCATTCCAGCCCATATACCTGAAACAGGGGACAAAATGGATAAAATCCATAAGCAGAAACACAACAAGATAGAAGTCGTCAATGATTTCTTCTAAAATTTTTTTTAATAATTGTTTTCGCATTGTACTTTAGATACAAATATCTAGAGAAGACTTGATAGGGGGTAATGATAGTCATAAACTGAGAACGATGCTTGCTGCATATTACTGGAATATATGGAGAGAGAAATAATAGATTATTTAATGACAAATATCACTCTATTCATTATTGCATGAGACTTACCATTCATGATTTCATGATTTGGACAGGTGTTCTCTCGGATGAGGAGAGGATTAACTTGTCGGATGGTTCCTTAGGAGATGATATTGATGGTACCCCACCAGACGAGAAGTAGGGGAAGACTTCGGTGATGCGAGGAGAGATAGAGTGGTGACAAACTCAGTTGTTACATCTAGGATATTTGTACTTTTATTAGTTGTCTTTACTTTGTTGCTTTTTATGTAATATTATTTGAACCTTTCGCCTTGTAACTCTACCACATTACTAGTGGTCCTAAACTATGATTGTTCTGTTATTATCTCGAACGCAGAGGGCTATATCCCACAGTTTATCGTCAAAAAATAATTGTTTTCGCATTAAGGGTAAACATAAGATGCCCATTACTATTTTGGTAGGAAGAAAATGGTGTAAAGAACAGAATTGCAATAATTCTCAAAATAAAGTACTAAACTATGAGTAGGCAATATGAAAGAAGAAAACAACAAGAGATCACCATGAATTTCCAGTCGGAGAGTGCAATTCTCTTTCCATGGAAAAGGAGAACGCACAACCATATCATAACAATAAAACCTGGTTCAAGAACCGCAACGTAATTCAATTTGGTCAAGGTTATGGTATTAGGCTTGCCCCTGCATACCAAGAAAATTCCAGCATACCAACTTACTCTTTTCCCTGCAATCTAGAATAGTCCAGCACATCAGCTTACTCTTTTCCAGACACCCAGTTAACATGTAATGCCCCAAAATTCTTGCATGCTCTTCTTTTTCGATTTTACGATATTTATGCCTATGATGATCATGTTATAGTGATTAAATTAGAATTTGACCAAATTATGATGAAGTCACATGTAAGATATGCTATTGTTTTTTTTTATTTATTTACAGGAGATTATATGTTTTTCTAATTTTTATTAGATGCAGATTCATTTGGGAGATTCGAGTTAAACAACAAATATCCAATTTATTATTTATTTCTCACATACTTTTAATCCCCCACCCTTCCTTCATCCACTTACTCGGTGAAATCCCAACCTAAAGCCTAATAAAACTAGAAACATTATTGATTAAGATTGAATCCGTACAATATGGGTGGTTTATACTCAAGAGTAGACAACTCGAGAAATGTCGATAACCTTCTCAGATTGGTGGTCATGGTGAAAAGGCAGGGTGAGGCAGTGCTTCTAGCCTTCATTGATTTTGGGTAGGCCAAGAAAGCATCTCTTTAGCTTGGTCTTTCTACTTTTCTTGTTTTCGAACTAGAATGATCTATTTAGTCTTTTATGTCTTTTGTAGTAAGTTCAACTCATTGTTGAAAATAACGCGTTATGAAACCTGTTATATTGCGTTACGTAACCTAACGGAATCCCAACGCTACATAACAACTGGAAATAACTCAGTGCACCGTAACAATACGTTTTTTACGTTATTTTACATTATATTACATAATATTACGTTAAATTACGTTATGCTACGTTATTTACAATTATTTTTTTAGTAATTTATATATTGTTGTTGATTATTATTTTGATTACTAGCAAATTGCTGTAATTTTTTTACTTAATTAATTGTTGGCTTGTTCGATTGCTTTTGAAATCTCTAACTTGATAATTGAAGTTTGTTTCCTTATTCACTTGTTGTATTTCTCGTCCGGTTGCTGAAATATTTTACTTGTTGATTTTATTGAATTTTTAATTGAATTGAAATCAACAATCATAAATAAGATAAATTGAACATTACAAAATATAAATTACAACAATGATAATAATTGAAATCGAAATAAAAAATTGGAATCTTGCTTTTTTATTTAAATGATGATTGGAATTACGGTTGTAAACTTAATATAATTTACGAAGATATATGAAAATTATTGTAAAACTTAATGTAACATTTGAATAGATTATGTATTACAAAATAGTTTTATATTTTTTTTAGATATTTTAAATTTATTTCTCAATTTATTAAAATTATTTTATATGGCTTTATATTTATTTTTATTAAATAAATAGAAAATTACATAACCTACGTTATGCGTTACGCTATTTGCAACATAACCTAACAAAGGCAAAACGTTACGTTACCGTTATCGCTATTTTAAGCATTGGTTCAACTATGCGTTCTATTTGTCGCCATTTCTTTTGAATTTGATTAAGGATGTTAAAGGATATGAATATTGATGGATATGTACCTCTTATTGTACACTTATATGACAAGATGTATTTGGAGAGAAAACTTGTATCTTCTATGCTACATATGGCATATTCGGCAAGAGAGAGATACAAGGCTATTTCAAGAATAAAGAGTTTATTACCTCCATTTCACCGTGCGATCAGTTCCCAAAATGGACAGAGAGTTCGATGGAAGAAATAGGAAGCACTAAAAATGAAACTATGCAAAGCACACTTTCGACCGGCTCTACAGATTAAAAGATTCGATCTAGGTGTAGAAGAGAAGACAATTGCTAATTCTGATCAGTCTTTGTGATCTTACCGAACCAATTGCAGATTAAAATATCCAAAATAATACTGTCCCACCAGCACTCGTTAAAGTTTGGCAACATATGACGAAACGTAAGCTGCAAAATTTTAAAAAAAAAAAAAAAATTAACTTGAGTGTTAAGAATGCAATTGAAGAAAAAAATGCTAGCGGACTTACAAATACCTCCATTAACTCAAATCCTATTGAAAGTACCCACAGAAGTGGTTGATTACGGATCATTATAGCCTTGCCCCACCATCCAAAAATATGAGCAAGAACAAATTCATCAAATAATGTATCCTAGAAAAATCTAAAAACCAAAATCAGTACCCTGAAACTTCGCACTTTGAAAGGTAACATATTCAAAAATATAAAGAAAAAAAAAAACAAAATTCGATAGGTGAAAGAAGGACATCATACATAAACATTGATAAACCTGCTTTTGGGATTCTCGGGTACATAGATGCGACAATCGGTTCCATAGGACTTTTCAGGCAGTTCTGCAGAAAGTTAAACATCGAGGCTGAAAATCTCTATCTGCTTTAAATAATCATTTATAAAGCACCTAAATGAATTACCAATTCCAAGATCGGGATGAAGAAATTTCATGAATTGTCGAGCATCATCACGGTTCTGGAAAGAAGGATGATTTAGAGAAAATATTCAAAAGTGTACATATATCTCATACCAAATAAAAAAAGGTTAAGTTTTCATTCAACAATAAAAAAGTTAACAAATGTTATCATAAGAGGACGCAAAAGCATGATAGAAAACACGTCACACTAAATAATCTACCTTAGATCAAAATAAAACATAATATAAATTGGACATATAATGCAACATGAAAACAGCTTTCTTTTACGATATAAGATATCATTCTAAAAGCAGGAGATGTATAACAAATCTGAGAAAAGATGAGTGAAGAAACACATGAAACTGTAATTTTGAGTGGTTGGTTCAAAGTTATGAAGCATGGGCATGGATACACTTATATGATACGATTCAGACACCAAGATATAAAAAAAAAAAAAAAATAAATAACTAAGAAATGCGTACACATGAATAATGGCAAAATTCCTATACAAATATTTACTTAAATGTATATAAAATACATAGATATCCACCACTATGTATACCCGCACAATATAAACAATGCAAATTATAAAAAGTTTAGAATTTTGATGAGTTGTGCAGACGACAATAATAAAAGTTATACTCGTCTATACGTTATAATATTTAATATCTGGAATATATGAAATATTTTCAAGTTTTTATCTTCACATTTTTCATGAAAAACCATCATCTTTACGGGAGCAATTATATAAAATTCAGTACATCTACACATCAAAACAAAGTTGTAAACCCACTACTCACACATTTGAGTTTTAATTTTTTCGTTATAGATTCGTCTATGATACATCTTTGGTACATCTAGGATATGTCAAAATTTTAGAATATTGCAAAAGAAGCACCATCATATACCGATCAAGTATCAATAGTATAAACTATGTATCTGTTATGCCTACACATAAATACATATATCTATTCAACTGAAAGTCATATGGATCATACAAAGCAAAACTAAAGAACATACCAAAAAAAAAAAAAAAAAAAAACTTATGGCACTGGCACAATTATAAAGCCACTAGGTTCCTTTTCATAATCAACAACTAAAAGTTTAGTGGCAAACCTGGAAAAGCAAAAAAGTAAGGGCAACAAGGTAAACAACAGCCATGCCATGAACCAAGCGCCATATGGCAGGATGTGGTCGAATAAGAACCCTGAAACGAAATTATTCAGACATGTAAGCTTATGAGCATCGACAGTTGGTTCGTCTATCTAGACGCCACCTTTATGTTAGAACTGCTTAGATTGAGTTAGATCATGTATAAGGAACTTTCCTTAAACAGTAACAAAGATATAGATAAAAAAAATGAACACATTAATGACAAGTAATTAGAATAACTACAGTCCATAGTTGCCTATAATAGAAGCAATTTGGAAGCAATTTTATCTGTAATTGACGAAGCAGAGACACAGCTTCAAGACAGGAAACAATAAAAAGTTTTTTTTTTTCTTTTTTTTTTTTTCCTTTTTTATTTTTTATTTTTTATTTTTTATTTTTTTTTTTGAGGAAACAAGCAACTGAGGGTCGTCTAGAAAATTTCATAGATATGAAATGGGGAAAACAATTGAATGTTAGCCAATATCTTTCCCTTGCAAAAAAAACTCGGTCATCGAGCACCACTAAGATAATTTGACTATTAAAAGGGTCCAAGTATTACTGAATTTACTCATAAACATTAATCTCCTAACGTTGTAGTAGGAAAAAAAATGTATACAATCTTAAAGATGATAAGGTCCATAATTTTCATGTCTCATGAGAAAAAATTTTATTCCCATTATAGCTATGCAGCTACCGTTTGAAAATATTAAGAAGCTAAAAAAAAATTAAGGCATATGGAACAGGATCGAAATAATTAGAACTGAAAAGTGGAGGGGGGAAAACTCACGTTGAAGGTGCTTGGAGCAAAGAATAAGCTAGAAAGACAGCAATCATTGCAAAGACACCCCTAAATAGAACAACATGAAGATGTCAGCAAGAGTTTGCGAATTATCTAAAATACTAAAAGTAATTAAAATATGACCATGTAAGAGGAATAGGCATGCAGAACCAGCATACCGCTTCACAGAGGTAACAAGGTCATGAGAAGCAGTGCTTTCTGGATCCAGTGCTCCACTTGCCCAACTACAAAACAACGTTTACAGAGAATCTTTAACTATTGCAATGACTATGAACAATAACAAAAAAAGGTTCAAATTTAGCATATTGAGACGTCTTATATTGTATTTGATAACAAATATACATTCCTCACATATAAAAAAAAAATTACCAATCTTGATATTTAAGAGCATATAAATTTTAGATTCTAAACTGAATACTGGATGGTCATAGTTCCAAAACTGCTGACAATAACCCATACGCCCCATCCTTCCCTCCAATGTGCTCAGAGTATCCTAACTTATCAGCATGCACAGTACCATTTGCCCCCGTAACTTTTCAAATTAGCCTATTCTCCTATTAGCTCTATAATCTTATCCCTCTGCTTTCCAATTTTATTATTAGTTTCCCTATAGTATCCCTTTTAATCCACTTTAGAAAAGAATTTATCACAATTTGTTATCAGTTGTTAACATCTATGTAAGAAAAACTACAACGATTATAGAAGACGTGCACACAACCACACAAAACAAGAAAAAGAAAACTGACTCTGTCCCCATGCTGAACTACTTGATAACCACAACAATTTCAAGCAAATCTATAGCAACATGCAAGCCATTAGCATCGGAAACCGAGTGGACTACGGAGCGACAACTTAAGAAATAACCGACAAAGTAGAGAATGAAAGTTAAAGCAACATCACAGCTGTGTGATAATGAACATGAATGGTACATGAGAAAAATAAATCTCTTTTTTTGTTTTTTTTAAAAAAAAAAAAACACTTTCTCTGTTGCTAGCATTACTTCTTAGAGAACCGGACAAATAGAAAATGATTGAACAAACAAATCGGAGACGTATATTATGACATAATGCTTGCACCACACCATTATGCTTGTTATATTGCCCACTGGGAGCATTCTTCATTTTCATGCTCTCAATTGCAAAATAACATTTTTCAACTCCATAGAAAGAGTCACCTCTTGAACTCTTTCTGTAAGTATACAAGGATTAACAATATTAGTTAAATATTAATACTTGATAGCATGTTTATGTTGGCAGCGGAACACCAGGACCTGAAAGGTCAGTTACAAACTTCTAACTTCCTTTATCATAGCAGTTTATTTCCTAACAGAGTTACCCAAGTCCATATCATATCTAGTGCAACATCAGATACAATTCATCCAATTCCGCAGTTCTCACAGAAGAACTAATCTTATTACACTGCACCTCTGACTACCAGAAAACTGTACATCTTTAATATTATAACAGCAATTCTATGGGCCAATTGAATCTAACTTGGCCTCGTGTCTGACTCACTGTAGAAAAAAATTATGCTAAAAGTTTAAAAAAACATAAGTATGTCTCACGTTCACACCTCTATAATTATTTAGGCTTTCCATAAGAAAAGTCTTAACTAAGAAAAGATGGGACTCATAATTGCATCATTAACCAACTTTAAGTGCAAATCATTTTGGTCTTCCAATAAAGTCGGTGTTTCACATAAATGCTTTTATCATCATTTTCTGTCAACAATTTATGAAAATTTATATTTTCAACTACACATGCATTTGCATGTGCCCAGATTCTAGTATCGAAAGATAAAGAGTACAAAACTCTGTTAGCATTATCATTGGAGACAGAAAAGTGAAGCTGCAGACTCTAGAAACTATATCAGCATTGATCAGCACAATACCACACTACTTAACCGATTAAAATCCTCAAGTTACACAAGTAGAAGAGGAGTTTGATTATGAATGGCTCTTGCATGTAACATATTATTCTGCCCTTACTATAAAGTAGAACTCAATCATAAATTATGGTGAGAGAAACAAATATAAAAGAAGTTGTGATGAGAAAAGAACGTAACAGTAACCTTTATATTTTAACAAATTGTTAAAAATTGAACATAATACTAACATTAGAAGGCATGTCCCTATAAGTAGCAAGGAAATTGTGCGAGGTTTGTACGCCCATGCTGTCCATGGATCAAAGTCACCGACATCATTCGATGATCTAGAACCGCTAGCCTCTTGAGCGACAATATTCATTTCGGTTCCCCTCACGCCATTAGCCTCCATTGTAGGCGCTCTAACACTCTAACCTGTAGTGATAGGAATTAAGATATGAAATGGCTTATGGTTTAAATGATCAACCACTGGTTTTGTATGACTAAAGATGTGTTATAATAAAAAAAATGCAATTTTATTTGCATCTAAAGGGGTGTTTGGTTGCTTGCATAAGTGCATAATATGGTTACAATTGCAAACATTTTTCCTGCAAGTGGCATTTTTCGCTGTTCGGTTGCAATTATATACATAAAAAAAAATTGCAACTGCAATTGCGGCTTATGCACCTGCAGTATCTGTAGTTGTGGGAAAAAAAGTGAGTAACACTTTCCCTCTTCACAAAAAAGGGTAATTGTATTATTGAAAAATAGAATATTTTTCAGACCTCTTGAGAACAAAAAATTAATATTTAAAATTTTTTGCAACTCCAAACCAAACACAGTGCTATAAGCTGCAACATGAAACATCACTCGTAAGCAACCAAACAGTCCCTAACTAAATAGAAGTAGCTTGGTAAGAAAACTTAAAAACTGAAGTTCTTGAAGAATAAAGCAAAATCCCTAAAATTAAGAGGGAAAAGAAATTATTCCTATGGCATTGACATTTGAACTTCTCCACAAAAAAATAATAAATAAATAAATAAACAAGCAAAAAATAAATGTTCTAAATCAACTACTGGTGAATCTACACTTCATAACATCTAAACTTACGATAATCTCTAAAACAGCAAATATATAATAAGCTCATATAAAACAATCATCATGGTTATAATAAATTAAAAAATAATAATAAACATAAAAACTAATAAACCTGTTGCTATACGAATCAAACAAAACATGGATTAGGACTAAATAATTAAACTAATATAAACACAAAAAAGACTGATTCTTTTTAACAATTTCTGAAGTGAATTCTCATCAAACAACGTAAGGTCAACCAACAAGAACCAATGAACAAATTCCTGCTCTCATATTTAAAATAAAAAAAATTAAAAAAAAATAAAAAAACCCATAAAAAAAAAATCATCTCCTGAAGTGAGAGCAACAAAGATTAGGGTAATGAAAATAACGCTAAACCCCCACAAAAATCAATCTTTTAAACATTCCTCGAGTGAGAACCTCATAACGAAAACTGGGTCACCAATCAAATCCTCAAAAATTATAAAAAAAAAAACATGCGAATTAAAAAAAAAACAGATAATTAAATGCAAAAAAAAAAAAGGGATTTTGATTACACACAGAGGCTAACAATCGAAAAATCCAACGACCCAACTGAGGAAACTGCGAACAAATTCGATTCCTATATCAGTAAAGGAATCGGAAAACGGAATAAAGGCGGTTCCTTTTTCGGTCTCTTCCCTTTTTTTCTGGCAAATAATAAAAATTATTTACTTACGTAATAGCCGACAAGCTCGCCTCCGCCGTACGATAAGCAGGCGAATCGATCGCAGCCGTCAGAAGAAGAGTAACGGACTCTCTCTCCCTTCTAATTTCTTGCCTTTTTTAGATAAAAATTAATCATCATCCTCATAATAACTGAGAACAGAGAGTTCATGAGAGTGAGAGAGAGAGAGAGAGAGGAGAGAGAAACAAAGTACGGTGGTCAAAGAGAGAGCGAGGAGAGAGTCGAATATATGGGAAGGGGAGTGGACGTTGGGGATTTGCCCCTGGGAGAGGGATATAATTACGAGAGTGCCATTAGGGGTACTTTTTAGGAGGATATGCTCCTTTTTTGAAAATATGCCCCCTGAGATATTCTTTAGGTGGGTTGGAATCAGAGTTACAGTACATGGGGGATGTGAGAAATTTAAAAAAAAAAAAAAAAAAATTATGTCTTGGTTGAAGTTTTCTTTGGAGCTGGCAATAGATTTTGTCTTTTGTTTGTCTATAGGGTTCTACTTCCTTCTTGCTCTGGATTCATAACTCCTGTTTGTGAGAGCTTAGTCTCTTATCTTGATATCGACAACTCAATTTGTTGTCTTGTGATGGCAAAAATCCGTAAAATATTGCTTTTTCTTTTTTCTTATATTGTTGTTGTTTCTTTTGGATGGAATTATAGCTATACAATCTTTCTTTTGAGTTAGAGTGGACGTGTGATTAACTGTCATCAAATTATGAGTTAAATCTTTTTCGTGATTGTTGTACTTTTTTATGGTTTTTTTAAAGATTAGAACATCATTTGTAATGATTATTTCTATTTCAAAAGTAATCTTTTTAAGCTGTATTACTTGATTATATTTGAAGAGAAAAAAAAAAAGATATGACCGACATAAAATAACAAATTTGTTTGATTTGATAGCAAGATTAAATGTGGCAAATGGGCCGGGCGGTCCGTCGGGGCCGGCACGGAATTTTTTTTATAAAAAATAATCGTTGATGTCCATTAGGGGTTTTTTGCAAATTTTTTTGTACAGAACCTTCCAACAGCTAACTATAAATATAACATGTTCCCTGAAAATTACGAAACCTTTGATATTTTGGGTTGGTGAAAATTACAGGAAAAAACATATTATGTGTTTTCCAATATGCTCCGTGATTTACTGACTCCTCTGGTGTCTACAGTAGTATCGGAGTCTTCTTTTAATACAGGTAATAGAGTGCTCATGGAGCGGAGGTGCTCGATGGCAGCAGACACATTGGTATGTTTGCTTTAAAAACTGGTTCGACGCAGAAGACAGATCATCCAACGAAATAGAAGTAGAGAACTCATGAGAGGATGAATGAAACTTTTTCTAATTTCTATACTTGTTAATTTTTTAAAATAATTTTTAAAAAAAAATTCATGTAATTTTTTTAATTCATAAATCTCTTGGAAAAAATACTAAAAATAAGTTGAAGGTGACTGTCAGGATCCTCTCCCCTCTCTTCCGCTTTTGTATGATTTCTAAAGAGATTTATAGCGCAATTATGTCAATGCATTGATATTTAATATAATAAAATTTTATTTTTACTATCGTTTATTCTTATTAAAACTAATTAAATTAAGCTAATTTTTTTCTTAAACTTACTTAATAATCAATTTATTATTTTCCAAAAAAATTAAAAATATATATATATACACGCCTCGGTCCAAGCACGGCACGTGCCTGGATCAACAGGCTCAGCTATATTCATATCGGACACACATATTAGGCACTCATATCAAATAATATTCTAAACATTTTAAAATTTGTATTGTGTCAACGTATCGTATTTATATCGGCATTGTCGTAACCGTACATCTTTGTCATCAGAGCTATTGCTTTGGTTTTTTATGATTATTATTAATCTTGTTTAAAAAGGTAAGCGATCATGTTGTTCTCAGACAACATGAGCAATAATTGTGACATAGGAATATGCTGCAACATTTTTTCCTCCAAAATTGAAATATTGGTATCTTATGTATTAAAACACAAATTTGAAAACTTCTAGGGACTAAAACGAAATAGAGTATTTCAAAGAAGGACAAGGGCATTATCGTAAACAAAAAAAATCTCTCCCCCAAAAAAAGCATCGGACACACCGCAGCACTCACGTGCAACCGGTGCAAAGTGAGGCCACTTGGAACGCGGAGCGCACTTGAGTTGACGAGATCCGTACCCGTTAACTGTCCTTCTTCCCAATAAAACTCAAATCCAGGGGCCAAGCCGCAATGACGCGCACCTCGGAAAGAGTGACGTGGCGCAACATCAGCCGTCAAATCTCCAGTCTCCGGCGCGGAAAGGAGTTTTGGGGCTAAATGCAATTAAGGGATAAGTTAAGGGGGAATAAGACAAAAAGGGCAGAAGACGACAACGAATTGGACGAGAGGGAGAGGGGACAAAAAATGGGTCGGGGGCTTACGTGGGATGGGATTTGGGACGTGGAGATGGGACCCGGGAAATGGACCCCACCACATGTGGGAATTGTGTGGCAGTTTATGTTGGCTGGGTGTTCCCCGATTTTCTGGTACTATTCTCCATCATTAATTACGACTTTCTTGGGGAAATAAAAGCTAGAGGCGAGTACACTTTCCATTCTAAAAAGTGTCAATTATAAAAAGGGATTTTTACATATATTTCTCTTACATTTTTTAAAATTAAAATTTAGTACTCCATACCTTTATATTTATAATTTATTCCTTTAGATATTTTAAGTTATCTCACTTTAGTCCCAGCTATATTTTTATTTTGGATTAATTATAGTCAGACCCTATATAGTATTGAGAGTATATAACTTAACATCCCTGAAATTTGAAACTCTCAAAAAAAATATTGAACATCCTAAGAGCTTGAATTGGAAGTAAGTTAGGAAGGCATGTGATGTGCCCGTGCTATAAAAAGTCAAAAATACGCTCGGAAAAGATGAGAAGCAGCGGAGCAGTGAACCCAAACCAATTTAGAGCATAGGGAGTCCCCAAATCTTCCTTAATCCCCTCCTCCCTCTTCATCCCGCTCCATTCCTCTCTCTCTCTCTCTCTCTCTCTCTCTCCCCCCCTCTCTCTCTCTCGAGCGACCAGAGAAGCAGCGAAGGCCTCGCGCTTGCGGCCAGAGAAGCAACGAAGGGCATATGCAGCGAAGGGCCTCTCTCGTGATCGATTCCTCTCTCTCGTGGGCAGAGAAGCAGCGGCGACATTAGGGCACGGTGCAGCGAACCAAAGTTTCGGGCACAGGGCAGCGAAGCAAAGCGACTCCAGGCCAAGATTCGCTCTCAAATTTGTGTACCGGTAAGCATTTATATAGACACAAAACTGTGACCTTTATAGATTATTGCCGATAAATTTTTGTGTGATGACGTGTTTACTGTCATTGTTGAATATTTGGATTTTTATTGGACCGATTGGATGGTGGAGGGGGACCATCAACTGTGTTGTGTGAAACGTGAAGGGAAATTTATTTCATTTGTAGAGTGGTGATCATGTGTGGGAATTTTATGTTTTTTTTTTAGAGTGGTGACCACGTGTTGTGTGAAACTGTGTTGTGTTGAAGTTTCAAGTACAAAATCTTCACATAACATTAATATGTGCTTAAGCTTCAGCAAACACTAATATGTGAAGCTTCAAATACAAAATCACATTTTTTCTAAGCTTCAGCAATTCACATTTTTTTTCTAAGCTTCACATACAAAATCTTGATTAATGTTTTAACAAAGCAACAAATCACATGTTTTTGCCTAGAAAAATCATTAGAACAATATTTTATAGTTTTAATCTTGATTAATTAGTTTATAGTTGTTGTTTTGGATTTTAATTGTCTATTTATTGTAATGTGTGATTGTTATATTATATGCAGTAGAGTTATGGTAAGTACTGTATATAATGTGTTCAAAATAAAACTACAGATAATTTTCCTCTACTCCATAGATTCCTTAAATTTAGTTGTAACTTTATATTCATATTAAACTTGACAAAAAAAATTTGCAAATATGTTTCAGATGCAGGCAATAATTTTGTTGTCGAAGAAGAATAAGGGTTACTGTGGTATTCATCTGATAATTCTCTCAACATCAAATTCTGGTAATTTTTCTCTATTCTATAGATTCCTTAAATTTAGTTGTAACTTTATATTCATATTAAACTTGACAAAAAAATTTTGCAAATATGTTTTTAGATGCAGGTTGACTTATTAACAAAACCGGCGCAGATGCAATGAACTTTTGATCATATGTTGTCAATGTAGTGAACTTTTGTAGTGGACTTTTGGATTTTGATTGTTATTATGTATATGAGATGTAATGCACGGTTAATAAAAAGAATACCTGTCTTTGAACATCTTGTGTTGATATACAAATGCACGATTAAAAACACATGTCTTTGAGTATCTTGTGGTGATAATTTTTTGTTGATATGTAAATGATATCTGATATTTTTATTGTTGATACATGATAATAATTATATACATCAGGTAAACCAAGAAGAAGTAGCAGTATATGCTACTCTTAGTTGCTGCTAGCAGCATCTGCAGCAGCTTGCAGACTGCAAGCTGCTGCTTGCTGCTGCAGCAGTCTGCAAGCCAGCAGCTTTGGTTGCTGCAGTAGCAGCAGCTCTGCTTGCTGCTGCAGTTGCTGCTAGCAGCAAGAGAGATTAAGAGAGTTAAGGAATTAAAGAAAAAATGGAAGGAAAATCAAACTCAAATTTTAAGCTTAATAGAGTTTCATACACATAAAGGGGTGGGATTAAGAGAGGAAGTGAGGGCGTGAGTGACTGAGAGAGAGAGAGTGAGTGTGCTGGTTAAATAAAGGAGTGAGGGTAAAATAGGTATTAGAGTTAAGGAGTGCAATTTAGCATAAGAGATGAGTGATAATAACTAACCCCTCACTAACAGTCTTAAAAGTTTAGGGGTGTTTTGAGAGTTTCAAACTTCAGAGGTGTTAAGTTACACACTCCCAATACTACAAGGGGTCTAACCATAATTAACTCTTTTAGTTTTTGCCTGAATTTTCCGTTATACCCCTGAGTTACTTCACTTTAGTCTTCTCTTCACTCTTCCTCCTCTCTTTCTCTTCTTATTTGTTCTCCTCTCCATTCTTCTCCTCTCTCTATCTCCCCTCTTCTTATTAGGTTCTCCTGAATTACTTCATTTTAGAGATTAACTTGGGAGGAAGAGAGAGAGGAGAAGAATAGAGAGGGGAACCCCATAAGAAGAAAAAGAGAGGAGGAAGAGGAAAGAGAGAACTAAAGTGAAGTAACTCAGCGGTATAATGGAAAATTCGGACAAAAAATATGGCTGGGGAGTAAATTGAGGTAAATTAAAGGATTTGGAAGACTAAATTATAAATATTAAGATTTGGGGACTAAATTCTAATTTTTAAAGATGTAAGGGATAGATATGTAAGAACCCCTTTAAAAAATTATTTTTTTTACTGCATAACATGAACAGAGATGAATAAATATAGCGGAAAGTAGTAAGAGAGTATTATATTTTGATAGGAGAATTCTCTATCTATTTTTTATGAAAAAAAAATTATGTTGACTTTCCTTTGAATAATCAATAGTAAGTTAATTGATTTTATACTCACTTTCTACGAAGCAATTAAGAAATTGAGAAAAACAAAAAATTACTAGACTCTATTGGTTCGCTTTTTATTTTACACTTTCTATTTGATAGATTAGTTTGGAATAAAAGGCTTAGCTGTTGTTGTTATATGTATCACTGCTTCCTTTTTTTTTCTTTAGAAAGCTTTAGTTTAATAAAACTTAATTTGGTATATAATATGTGTGACAAACTGCGATTATAAATCATAAAGATCCTTACTCTAATCAAACATCAAATAGCAAGTAACAAGAGTGGTAAGATTGGTGGCTATTAAAGCTTTCCCTTGTTTTATTTGTAGAGGTAGAGTAACACTAACATGTAACTACTAACTCTTATCTTGTTCGCCATGCTTAATAATAAATGCAGGAGATTATATCTACTATCTATTCTAATAAAAAAAGAAAAAAAAAAAAAAAAAACGGAGGCAAAGAGACAAGGCATGAGCAGCAAGCTGAACACTTTAGATGCACACACATAACCATCAATGACAAGTCCATATCACCACATTCAGGTACAATCTGAACAAATACAAAGGTCTCACAACATTACATAAAATACAAGAAAAAATAATCCATTCAATCATTCAATCACATAAATGAGAAATTTTATTTATCATACTTCATTAAATACTAAAAGTTTAGGAAGCAGAAGCATTGGAGAGACTTGGAGACAAGATTGCAGTCTCTATGCTGAGCTGTGCAGACAAGATTGAATTCAAAACTAAACAGTTATAGTGGTAAGATAAGAAATGGACATTGATGGAGTCTCAGAGAACACAGCTTGAACAAGTACAGTGCATTAACAAGTACTTTAATCAAAACGATAAGATTTAGTGATGAAACTGGATTGAGTTTGAGCTTGTTTAATTCGAAAGCTTGCACGGTTGAAGCCCGACACAAGCATCTAATAATTGGCCGGGCCCTGCAATAATCACAGCGGCATCAACTATTCAAGAATCTCGTGAGCTTGCAGTACAAGAGCGGAATAAGTGTCCGATAATGATTGGACGGTGGCTGATGGCTCGGAGCTCTGACAGGTGAACAGCCTGGACCAGCGAGCAGCATGGGACCGCATTGACCGGTCAACAAGGTCAATGGTCGCAGGTTGTCGTGGCAATCATCGAGCTGGGCTGACCCAGATCTTGATCTGCTGCTATAGAGATCAGAGCTCATTTGAGTCAACAGCCTGCAGTCCAACCGAGATATTGTATGTATAGCTGAACACAACACATGAGAACTGCAGAATCTGTCTCCAGTAAAACAAATGAACAGCAAAGCATAAGATCTTGCAACAGAGTGATAGATGATGCACTTCATAAAAGAAAGTTGAGTGGCTCTCACCTTGAGTGCTTGAGGACTCGCAATCCAAGTTGGTCAGCCAACCTGCTACACTCTCAAAAATTGACCTTATATATTATATATGTAGTATATGGAATAATAACATGATTGTTCGACATGTTCGTGATAAGAGTAGTATTATACATTTGATTTTCGTCTACCATGCTAAAAATATATGCTGTTAACTGTTTCTTCTGATTTCATTCAAAACGATTCACTTTTCGTTAAGCAACTGATACGGGTTATCTGATGGTGACTCTCCGAACCCTGTAAATTGCAGGCTCGGACAAAAAATATATAATGGCCAGATGTGGTAAGGGAAGAAAGAAAGAAGCTTTGATATTCCAGACATCAAAGGAATGTGATCTTGAGGATAGGGATTTTAATATACCCTTCGTTGGTGCTTCTTTTTGTTCTTTTTAAGCAACATGGACATTGCATCAATGCCTCGAGAATCTGATGCGTTCCCACCCACCAGCCACTCCAACGCCTCAGCTGCAGCATCCTTTTCGGCAAGCTTCTTATTGCTGCATGGCTGTCCAACAAATTGCATTCCGTTGAACTCAACTGTGGCTCTGAACTGGCTGTTCTTGAGCGGCTTTGTCTTGTACATGGGATTGTCGTGTCCAGCTCTTGTTAGGAGAGTCTGGAGTTGGCTTTTGGAGTTGTCACCGCCACCTCCAGAGTTGTCTGGGATCAGGGATTTGGTTTTTTTGGGAGGGAACTCCTGGCGGCCAAAGACAAAACGACCGCTGCACGGATCCTCTGTAACGAGTAAACGGATGGCAGCTAGGAGCGCTTCACTACTTTGGATGTCCATTCTAGGATTAAGAAGCTGTTGCAGATACAAGTGTATCAGTCAGCAAAAGCCAATTACTACGATATAAATGCTTTTACAGTACAAGAAAAGCTGATGCAATTACCATTATGAGTATCTTTATATATACTACAGAGTACAGACTAGACAGCAACAAAGACTTCAATATTAAAAGCATATAATTTCAAAAAACTATCCCAGACAAGATTTCTGCATGCAGTTAGAGACTTCATATAGAGAAACAACTGACAGTTAAATACATGGCAAGAGGAAAAAAAAATATAGCACATCCTAATAAAGTTGTACAACTGAGCAACTGTGAAATATATCACAACTTGGCCTCTAAATCTTACCCCAAGCTGAAAGACCCAGACCTCTAGTTGGGATCTCACCAACAAGAAAAACCAAACAACGGAGCATTTACCCCAAATAGACGTCAAGTCTTTTCACTATTCTACTTGGGATCTCACCAAGTCTAACCCAATAAAACCCCATGCCAGCATAACACTGCATGGAATCTTGTTGAGATTATGTTGGTCCTGATCATCAGCTGTACAAGTACTTCCAGCTACTCTTGCATCGAGCACATTGCAAATAAAGCCATCGTAGACTAGATAAAAGTCTAAAATGATGCTTGACTAGTATGTGTCACAATTCATTTGTAATTTATGGATGCATTCTTATATGCTTCTGTCATAGTTAACATAACTGTTCTAGTCAACTTGCATGTGATACTAGATTAAGCCATTTATACTCAGTCCGGGTCACTCGTGATTTACTTAAATGCATTATGAATCCGCTACAAGAGGTGTTGCACCTGTGTGGGATCCATATTGAGTACATGTTCAGTACTCAACAGATATGTACTGGATACAACCTTTAACATAAAAAATTATTAAAAATTAGTTCATATATTTGAGATCTCTCGGATACCTAGGGTGTGTTTGTTTGCATGGAAGTAGAATGGAAGTAGTGGAAGTAAGAATACTTCCACCACTTCAGGTATTTATTTGGCCAAGAAGTAAATAAGAAGTTACTTCTTATATGGTGATGTGGTGCCTATGTGGACCTCACTTCCAAATTTTTCTTCCTCATACTTTTGGCTTGGAAGAACTATAGGAAGTAGAGGAACAAGGCAAAAAAATAATATTTTATTTGTATGCCATCATTATCATTCAGAAGTTGTACATTCATACATGAAAACCAAATAAAATAGTAGAAGCATAATTTTATTTAATCAATTAAACAATACTCACCTCACTTCTTAATACACTTTCTTCTTCCAAAAATTAGCAAACAAACACAAGAATAAGTCTCTTCTTCTACTTCCAGTTTGAAAGCTACTTTCTTAGTTTCTTCTTCACATCTATTACTTCATAGTATACTAATAGCTATTGATATAGTTCACATACAAGAATTAGAAGTTAACATTTGGAGAGAGAGAGAGAGAGAGAGAGGATATAAGATAAGTATTCAAGTTTGATGACTGAATAATGGGAATTAGAAATTATTGTAATTTATTTATTTATCATTTGCTTCCGTCATTTCTTAATGTGATCATTCAAGCGATTGCTAGTTGTCATACATTCAACATGCATTCATTTTAAGCCTTCTATACAGGAAATATTAAAAATACATACAAAATTTTTTACAAGTCACGCATCTAATTCAAAACCTGCCATGTTGAACACACCAAGTATCGTTACACATAATCAAATTCATATTCATATTCCTACATCGATTGTTTGAAATTTCTAAAAACATAATTTGGACATATAGAAAATTCCTGTATTTTTTTTTTCTTTTATTCGCAGCTGCCTTCAATAGAAACATGCATTTATAGATCTATGTATATATACAGAATCACCAGTATGTATATGCAATAACATATGCTATTACTATAATTTTTGCAATATCTTTATGACTATGTACCATATTGTGCTGACTTATTGATATCCATGAAACTTAAAGCCAAATGAAGGTTAGCATTTCCTTACAGTAACTGTAAGGGCAAAAGAACCCAATTTAATTCAGCCTCGAATATGCAGGGTTCAGGTTGAGCGAGACTGCCTAAACTGAGACTACGAGAGCTATTTAATGATGTGCTCCTTTGAACCACTGGACATAATGCCTGTGCCAAAAACCTGGTATCCAAACCTGACATGGACCCTACCAAATCATGGATGGATAGTTCCTACGTCCAAAAGCCAGATCCGCGCATAATAATGGGAAGGGCTCAGGTATCATTGAAATAGACCTAGACACATTCACTTACCTCATAATAATACATAGAAATTAGTGGAAAAATATATGTAAAACCCTAATAAAAATATATTACCAAACCAGACCCTACCTCACAACAATGAGGTAGGTTCCAGGTCTTTGAAATATACATGGACCCGTACCTAGACCCATTTATAATCTGACAGGATCAGGGTCCAGAAGTGATACCCATGAATTTTTTAATCCGGTTTCAGGTCTGGTGGCACCCAGACCCAACCGGATAGCAGACCTAGTAATGCCAGAAGGTACCAACAGTTGAAAGTCTGACATAGTAAATTTTGAATTGTAATGGAATTGACACAGCCACTTACTTTATTATGAATTAGCTCATCAAGTTCTCTCTTGAGACCTAGATATGTTGATGCCAAATCAGGTTTCATGAAGAATTCCAAGTAACCCCCCAACATTTTCAGGTGTCCATCCTGTCATCAAATAAGAAAGTCAGTGACAAGTTACAGGACAGCTAAAAGGATGGATGAACAATTTGCTCACTTGTTCTCTTCTAGTTAAAAAATAAAAAAAAAATAAAAAAAAACGAAACAAGTAAACACATACAAGCCCCCCTTGGCTGATGTTTCCTCCAAAGAGAAGCAAAACAGTATCAGATATTGCTGTTGAGTCGCGTATGAAGACTGAATTCACCTTCACCTTCTCATTAAATACTAACCATGGATATGGAATCCTAGCCTCCCGACCATTCACCGAACTCTACAAAAAAGCGAGGAAAAAAAAAACACATATCATAACTAATGGAAACAATATTGAAGTGTATGTCAGGCAACTGGAGAATAGCATTTACTGGTGCAGACGGATAATAGTAACCATAAGTAGTAGGATGCATTAGATATCACTTGCATGTAAGGTAAAACTTACAGAATATAGCAGGACTTGACCATCCTCCATTGTCTTCAAAGCTATTGACTTCTCCTTATTCTGTAAATTTTAATCAAATTACTGAATTAGCGAAAATTTAGAACTAGGACTAAAATGATATCTGCATGTAATTTTGTTTTCCAATGCCAGATTGCAAAGCTGGATTGATTTGTAAGGCCTAAAGTGATACTTGATTGCAAGTGATGGATAGATTTGTATATTATGTGCAGATATAATTTCTGAACACGTCAGCTCAAATCACATTAACAATAATGCTTGGACCATTAATCCTAACCAGGTTCAAATACATTCAGCATTAATTAAGGTTACGATGCCAACTAAATGGTAACATGATTCTATAGAAAATAATGATCGAAGAACCATACCACAACTGAACAAATACCAGGATATAAGCCTGCACATGTAACTGCCCGGATGAGGTTCTCATCACGACTCCACTTGTTACACGTGCTAAAATTCTCATCAACCAAACCAGTATCCTTGAGCAGAAACATGAATTGTTTCCTGAGAGAATCAATAGCCCTTAATGTCTGAGCAGAAAGGAAATTCTTCCAGCAGTACTCGTATCCAGAATGCTCTCTTTCAGCATCCTTCCAGCCCTCATAAGCTCGAATAAGTGCAAGATGATCACTATAATCTCGACAAGAAAACTGAGATTTTGCAGAATCTGCAAGCTGCACGGTTGAGGAAATTATTACATGACTGAGCTGGCATCGACATAGTATCCAAAACATGCTAGGAAGCATGAGCAAAACCAAGCTAGAAAGTGCATTACACATGCAGTTCAATATAGTACAACGTATCGAGCTTCACGAGGTTAAACAACAAATGCACTACCAAAATGAGTAGGAAAATAAAAAAGAGGACATAATTACATGAATTGGGGAGTAAAAACTAAATTCACTTTCAATTAAGTTTTCCATATATATTGCACTGGTTAGCACTCGCACAGTAATAAACTTCTTATTACTAAACAAACATCCTTTCTTATTCTTCTTGTTACTAATCCACAACAAATGAGAAAAGCCATTGGAGAGCTCAGACGGGAAAAGTGCTTATAGATATTTTCTGAAATTAAAATATCCCTTGAATATTGATGTTAAATATTAATCTAAGTTTTAAATATATGCGTATATGAATGTATATACATAAAATTAGACAGTTTACAAGTGAAAACAATAGCTTAATAGCTTATCAACAAAAATGCCAGAAACCTTCTTCCACAATCACTGAGATCAGATCATGTTTCATTCATAAAATAAAAACTATTGTCCAATCTGCATTACACTGCCATTATGTCAATCCACACGTTCTATATTATGCACACATATTCCACATTATGCACCCACAAAATCAATCCTAAAGAACTGGAGTCAGAGATTCTTTTTCCAGATAAATTAGTACATCAGTGTATTAAACTTCCCGACATGAATGCACCCAGAATTACCCATTGACAAATTAAAAAAAAAAAGTAATTAGGAATACTTTAAAAATTGTACTTAATGGCATTTTCAAATGACGCACACTGTGATGACCATAGAAACAGGTTGTCCATGGTCAAAATGCCTAAAGGAGACCTAACCAAGAAAAACAAAAACAAAATGACACAGAATAACATAGCAAAGCAAAAAAAGTACAAGGGGACAAAATGGATGTGTAATTTAACAATACAACGTAGTAAATGAAAAATAATAAGATAAGCACGCACATTGATGTCCCTCTGCATGCACATTAGCATATAAACTCCAAAAAAAAAAGTACAAGAAAATGGAAGTGAAATTTAATAATACAGCGTAGTAAACAAAAAATAAAAAATAAGCACACACATTGATTCACTCTGCAGGCACTATTTAGCATGTAAACTCCAAAAAAACTAGATACAAGCTGGCTAAAGGAGACTTTCTCCCCAAAAAAAAAGAAGAAGAAGAAGAAAAAATTAGATGACACATACAATAACATAGTGATGCAAAAAAGTACAAGGAGACAAAACGGAAGTGTAATTTAATAATACAAGACAGCAAATGAAAAATAATAACATAAGCACATATACTGATGTCACTCTGCATGCACGTTAGCATGTAAACTCCAAAAAACCACTTACATCTCTTTTGTCAAATGGTGTCAAAAATGGATCTCTGACACTTAAACCGGCAACAACAGTCACTACAGGGTCAAGGCAGTTGAATATAGCCCCATAAATAAGCATCTTTCCCAGCTTTGGCTCAACTGGAAGCATCGACAGATGCCGCCCTAGCAATGAGCAAAACCATGACATTCCAAAAATGTGTTACAATATGGACAATGTTTAGTAACTATGGTACACAGGTACAGTGAAATGAGTGAATATAGAAAAAAGAGAGAGGTACTACCTAAAATAGTTAACTCTTCCTTATCATCTAAGGCTCCAATAAGTTTTAGATACTCAATGGCATTTTGTACCTATAAGACAATGTCAATTGTCAACAATTAGATATCAACACTGAAATATAAAACGATGTCAATGGAAGAAGTCATATACAACTACAACTGCCAATTGGAAAGACATGCAAAAGAAAAAAAAAACATACCGATAATGCCTCTGGCGACTGCAATGCACTTGATAGGAACTCAGAGATGCCACCAAGCCTTAGACTTTTAATTTGCAAACAGAGAGATTGAAGAGGTGTCCTCAGAAGCTCTGGTAACTGGTAATCTATGAAGGCATCATATACACATCGCGGATAAAGATGATAACATTCCCCAGGCTGCACACGACCAGCTCTCCCTCTTCTCTGCGTAATGACCCAAAAACATCTAAACGTAAATAACTCTTATGAAATCTCAAAAAGATGCACAAACCAGATCATACTAAGCAATTGAAAAACACAAAGTAGCAGCCATTCCACAAGCCAAACAAGACACTTTGAAAGTGTACTATGAAATCATTACTTTATGAAATGAAGTTATAATTGCATCACGCATTTTACCTGCCGAGCAGAGGCCTTAGAGATCCAGGTTGGAAGCAAACAAGGTGTATTATTCAGAGCATCATAAGATGTCTCTTTTGCCTTTCCACAGTCAACAACAAAAACTACATCATTAATCGTAATACTTGTCTCTGCCATATTAGTTGCAAGAACTATCTTTCTCACTCCATCTTCTGGCTTTTCAAATATCAACCTCTGCATGGAAATAAGGTATAAATTCTCCTTGATATATGAACAACAGCAGCAGGAGTCACATAGTTACCAATATAAGACTATGCAATAATAAAAGCAAAACAAGGATGATAAGACCGTGCATTTAATCAGATCGAGGCGATAAAGAATTGGACAAAAGGGGACTATAGGGCTCAAAATGCTGGATAAAAAGCAGATAACAGCTGAATAAAAGGTACAATTGAGAACATTATTTGCACATAATATTAAAACATAACTTTATTTTCATCCTTTTAAACTCTTTGTTGCAAACAAAATTTCATTATGCCCTTCAATCAATTTGTATCTCAAAGATGAATCCAGTCCCAATAGAAGTATATTATCTTACTTAGGGGTGCAAACAGATATGGATAATATCCATACAGATCGGATGCAAATACAGATATTAAAACCCATATCTGGCCAGATACAAATACAGATATCTTTTGGGAGTCACATATGAATGTGGATATATGCAAAAAAAAAAAAAAAAAGGATACAGATACGTGTACTACAGTTAATTATTCTTATATCCATTTTTTGAAGTTGATTTATTTGTAAGCTCACTAACATTCATAAATACAACAAAACCTAATACATCTACATAATCTTTTTTGCAGGTCCAAGCATGTCCAATAAAACTACAACTTATAGTACTAACAGATAATTATCCTCAACTCCCTACCATGAAATTAACTTTTTGAGAAATAGCAATCTGTAAGATATAAAGAAATTGAGAATATAAATTGAGTTCTAAAATTTTACACCTTAGTATCAATTATTACACAAAAGTTGCAAAATCTAATCTAAAGACTCATCAAAATAAAACCATAAAATAATCAGACCACCTTGAATTATCATACTCAAGTGTATTTCAATTTGCATTTGTGTTTATTTTCTCTCATATTTCTTTTGTGCTCACATCCGAACCTTATCCGTATCCATTCTTTCTAGAATACGATCCGCATCCATTTCTAATTTCTCATTTAGGGGGATACTGATGTGAATTTTTTCTTGCATAACCATATCTTGTATCCATGATTGAAAAAATGAACAAGGATATGGCAAGCCTCACTTCCAATCCGTTTGCACCCCTTACCTCACTTCTTTGTTTAGGTTCTATCCTAGTTTAGATGAATTTGGTGATTAGCTCATGTTCATGAGCCAAAATGAGATGACCAGACAAGGCAAGTTTACCCAAATGTGCCAGCTGGCCATCATGGTTCCATGTTATTGCCCTCTCCAGCTGCGAATTTAACAATCATAAAATATTGACATCAGTCCAACAGCTTCAAATACTTGATCACCTTTTGAAGAATGTTTCTTAACTTTGAGCTTGATAACCGACCAAATTTTCATGGAAAGACTTATGGTGACAATGGCCTTTGAGCCTTGGATACTTCCACCCATCAAGAAAAGCGGGAAATGGGGAGGGATGGAACAGTAGTAATGGAATGGTTTCTGCCAAAATGAGGTACCCATAACAAGCACTACTTGTGGTAAATCAACTTAGTCCATAAAGGAGGCCATTGCAATATACATGCTTGTAATGACATTTTGTGCTAAATAAATATAATATAGTTAAGTTTAAGGCTGAGATTTCTACCAAGTCTCTTTAATAAGCATAAACATAATATGAAAATTTTCACTGCAAATAAATGTCTAAATCAGTAAAGCAGTTTGGTCAGGAAGCATCCAGTCAATGCCTGACTTGGGCACTGGCGCAGCCAAACAGCTGAAGAATCAGTAAAGCAGTTTGGTAAGGAAGCATCCAGTCAATGCCTGACTTGGGCACTGGCCTAGCCAAACAGCTGAAAATATGTGCCAGCTTAATCATTAATCATCAAACTGCTAAACCAGTCAAAACATATTACTTCCTGTGTGTGTGGTTTTGCTAAACACAGTAGGAGAGTTAAATTTTTAAGCTGAATATTTCCACCGTCTTCTTACTAGTTCCAGTTTACCAAAAACACAAGATAGAGGAGCAGAGTTCAGTTCCACACTTAGTTCAAAGATGTAAAGGAATAATTGCTCAGTTTGATAGCTTTAGAATGTTTTACGCAATGGCTGATATTGATCCTGCAATACTGCGTAGATCCTATAATCAGTAAATATTGAAGAAAGTTTGCTGATATTCTGTGAATATTTCTGACATCGTGGACTTCCAATACCATACCATAAAGTCATAAACCATCGGCCGATATCCAAACCAACTCTGGGATATAAAACCTTGGTCTAGATACACCATCTTGTATAATCCGACCAAACAAATGTGAGGGCCTAAGATTTGTTTGTATGCATCAAATGAATTTTAGCATTAGAGAATATAATGTATCAAATTCTTATTTTAGGATTTAGATTATAATAAAATGACAGTGGAAAAATACCCAGTAATCATAGAAACCAAAATTTAAGCCTGAAAAATTGATCAGTGAGAACTCGTTGAAGCTAGATAGGTAAATCTTAAAAGTATAAAGGAATTACTGATAGAGATGTCATTAACCCATAAAAAGCAAACACTATGTATGATAACTAAAGCCAACAAATTCTCGTGACAACATTCCAACTTATCTTACTGAAGAAATATCAAGATGGCCCTGAACCAAGCTGAAGTGAAGAAAAGGACTCACATATCAAATACCAAATTTTAAGATAAAAGGCTTTTTTTATGAAAATAAGGATGACGACAACAATGATGTTGTAATGAAGAAACAAAGTAAATATTTTAAGAAAAGAAATAATTTTTTAAGTTTAGAGAAAAAGGTCAGGAGATTCTTCAGTATAAAATTTATTAATTAATTAATCTAATGCAATAAGTTGAAAATTTTTCTATGCTATCCTAATATAGTGGCCCACAAGTTAAGATGAATCACGATCATCCACGAATTATGGAGATACAACTACCACTTACCCTCATGTTTTACTATATGCCAGAACATTCTGTTAAGATAGCAACCAATTAGAAAAATGAGCGCCAACCTCAGACAATGTTTAGAAATTGTACCTGTTCTGAACTAGCCATGGAACCATGGCACGCTAGCAGCAAAACCTTGGTACGATCCCCAAGAAGAGGATTTGCTAGAAGCTGTTCTTTAAGTGAGTTTATGTCATCCCACCCCGTCATGAACACCAAAACTGCACCAGGCCTTTCTTTTCGGCATATATGGCATAAGACAGCTTCTATCAGGTTAAAACCAATTGAATCAGGATTCCAGCAAGACATTGAGTCACGAGTTCTTGAACTGTACTCCCTAAAATCAGCGGTTTCCAATGCATCCTGTACGAAAATAAGGAACAGTGTTTTTTTCATGAGAACAAATGACAATACAACACAGCAGAAATTACCCAAGAAAGCAAGAGGTTCAGAAATTTTACATACTTCAACAGCAGAAGCAATTTGGCTTTTTCTTTTCCTGAGAGTTTGCTTTTGCATTTTCCAACTTTTTTCTTGTCCATAATCATCAATTTGATTGTAAGGGGTCAGCCTATGTCCGGTTATTTCGAGAATATTTTCCAAAAAATGAGATCTAACTGGGTAAGTAAAACCCTGTAAATGAACCATAAAAAGAACAAGATACTCTAAATATAATAATCATGAAACAACAAGGTAATATTAAATAATATCAAATGAATAAATCATACGTACTTTTCATATGATATGCAGCAAACAGATACTCTAAATATAATAATCATGAAACAACAAGGTAATATTAAATAATATCAAATGAATAAATCATACGTACTTTTCATATGATATGCAACAAACAGAGGTTCCAGGATAAAGTTATTATGCATTTTTAAAACAGATTGAAGGAAAAATCCTAGCATATTATTATTGACATCCACGCACGCACGCACGCACGCACACGCACACGCACACACACACATATAATCTATTTACCAAAGAATGTCCGCCTAAAGATGATCTTTAAAAAATCTTCACAAAGTTAAGAAGTGACATTAAATCTGAAACTGTAAAGAAAGATCCCCACATGCATTGAGTGCACTAACAGCTATGAGCTATCACTATGTAAAGCTGCGATAGAATATCTAAACAAATCAACATGTTCAATGATGGTTTTTTATAGCATAATAGTCAGTTGATATTAAGATTTTCGCGAGAAACAGAAGAACAATCAATTAGGAGGAATTATTTTGAAGGAACAATAGCATTGATGTGCCATACAGTTTCTTTTAGATGTCCCAAATAACTTTGAAGTAGCCATATTCTTACTAAGCATCTATGATAACTGGACAAGATTCCTGAACACGTCAGGCTTACAAAGCAACAGAGAAAAATTGATTCCGGGTCATCCAGAAAAAATTGTTCTAGGGTTCCTACAGAGACAATGATGGAAGATAACAAGTACTTTGAGCAGAAGAAAATTCAGAAAAGAAATATTTCCTGAAGCTGTTGGTTACTTGTTTTTCTTAAGGTCCTCTCCATGGTCTACATTTCTTAAATCTCGATACAATAACATTATACAACCCAAGCAGTGTTGTCTGGAATGCTCTAGAACGCATGCCTCAGACACTGGACACTTCAAGGCATCAGATTACACATCACAGAAATAAGGTGTGCTCCTCAATGGGCCTCACACCTTGTGCCTCTGTGTGCCCATTGCATCCAATTCCATATATATATTCCCCCTGCTCATTGTTGTCGCTTCCACCTCTACTCACACTTTGCTTTCTCTTCCTTCTATTTCCCATCTTTTCCATGTTTTGGTGTGGCTTTGTTGCTGCCGCTATGCTTTGTTATCGTTGTTATAAATAGAACAATGATTGTGAAGCTATATGTCATGATTCAAATATATGGACAATAGTATTAATAAATAATGTTTAAGATCCCTTTTAATGATTTGGTTTCCAACTCAATTGCTCTTTGGGTATTTCATACAAGACTTTTCATCCTTTTCACTACAAGTCATTCTCGTTCCAAAGAGCAAATAACCAAACTGAGAAAGAGGTCAAAGAATTAAAGCCTTTAATTCAATATGAATAATTCATTGTATTCATCATGAAATGTAATGATTGATGTCATGTAATTGATTTGATTCATCAAAATTCTATACAATTATTATGTTTTCAAAATCTTGATAAAATGTTGATGCGCCTCACTTTGATGATGTGCGTGCCTCGTCTTGCATCTCATGCTAAGGCCTTTGCACATTGCCTTGCTGCCTGCACCCTGACAATGCTGACCCCAGTAGCCAACTTCAACAATTGTATCTAACATATACACCATTCAATTTTGTAAAGGTGCAAACTCAAACGACACATCTCAAGAAGACAAATACAACTTGCAACTTGTACCATCTCCTTTAGCAAAAATAGATTCCAGGTTAAAATGGAAATTACATTGATATCACATAACAGATAAATTGGTTCAGACATGTGCTGCGGTTCCTGTGATGCATGGATGAAGAGAAGGCTAAATGATATGGAATTATGGGCAACTGATATAGCAATTCAAAATATAATACAGACATGCTGTCTAAAAAGAAGCGCGCACACACCCCCTCCCAAAAATTGCGAGTAAGTCAGAAAGTTTTTTCTAAATATTAAATATAATATTTATCAACTATTAAACACTGAAGCAGTTAATAGAACATAAATATAGATGTTACAAGCAGATCAATTTATTTGCTTCTAACTGCTTAGTTAGACCAGAAATTATGCAACACAAAAAGTTCAATTTATTTATTCTATAAATGCCTTCTTCAGATATGAAAGCCTATAAATGCCACACCTGATCAACATCATCCAAGCACATCAAAGTTTACAGCTAGCTACCAGCCAAGAGTAAGAATGTATAATAGCAGCCAAGATTAAGAATGTATAATAGCAAATTGGTCAAAGAATCAAAGATAATCAAAGCTCTCATGACAACAAAATAGATTCACTTGGAAAAATGGAAGCAAAAAAAAAAACTGCACAACGTTAAATCAACAAAACGATAAATATCAGTAACACACCTCATATATTTTTGTGAACTCATGCAAACTGGGAGCTTTAAGACGATGGAAGAAAATGCAACACAAATTTACATTAACTTACAGGAATGTGTATCATAGGTGCCCCGCCAAAGTAGGAAGAGAAAAGCTCAGCATTTAGTGTTGCACTCATCAAAATCAACCTCAATTCAGGACGACGGGAAAGGAGGTCCTTCAAGACAATTAGAAGAAAGTCTGGCAACAAGTAAATAACTCAATAAATTTCACAAGCCCAGTACAAGGTAGAAAGGTAGAAACTTCATTCATTTAAACTTATACCTTCATTCATGCCACGTTCATGAATCTCATCTACAATAACATGCGTTACTCCTTTTAAACTTCTATCAACCAGCAGTCTCCTCAATAAAATTCCTGTGGTGCAGAAAAGTAGACGAGTATCCCTCCCTTTTATACCCTCCAGACGAACTTTGTAACCAACCTTCAGCCAGCAAGCAAATAAAATGAGAAAATAAATTTTACCAACAAATTGATTAGGATAAGGATAAGCACTCAATGCAAACAGGAAACTAAAAGCTTACAGATTCACCCAATTTCTCCCCTCGCTCAGCTGCTACTCTTTCAGATACAGACATTGCAGAAATTCTTCTAGGCTGAGTACAGATGATACTGCAGGTTGCTCCACGAGCAGCATCTATCTCTGATTCTAAAATGTACTGGGGAAGTTGGGTTGTCTTCCCACAACCTGTTTCTCCTGAAACGACAATTACCTGTGAAATCATCAAACGAGATCAATCCAGACAATGCTCATGAGAAAACAATTGGATAAGAATTGATTGACTAAAATAGCGTATATATAAAGCACAAATCACTGCTGAGAATAGGAGGATCTCGTCACAAGTAAACCATATTGTACCACTGAGTTCTAGCCCAGTAGAAAAGGGATAGAATTCGGCTGTGGAAAGTTCAGGGATCAAGGCCAGGCTATGTCTTTGTTACCAGCAGTAGCAACAAAATAAAAAATAATAATAATAAAAATAAAAACACCAGATCATGAGATCTTATAGCCATCAAATGTGATCAGATAGATGAACAATGTAAAGTAAAATTCTTGTTTATACTTTTCACTAAGAACAAATGGTTTGGCAAATATTACAAACACACATCACTGCTATGAGACAGTAGTGCAAATGTTGATAGGAAATCAAATTTCATCTGAAGCTGCATCATGTTTGGTATAAAAACAATGTCAAATTCATCATCTAAGACAGAGGGAAGGAGACAGGAGCAAGGCTGTTGGATTTAGAGAATTAGCATAAGAAAGATTCAAAAAATATTAGAAAAGATATCAGATATATGTAATTTTTTCCAGAATAAGCACATTCTACTTTCAAGGTTTACTCAAGTGTTTGAAACTTCCATGACCATGCACTTGAGATGCAAGCCCACTTGCAAATCACCCCTGACTACAAAATATTCAATAACTTGAGAAAATCTAAACGTTGCTCACGAGTCGAGCAGACATAAAGCCATATGAACAAGGAATATAATATAACCGGATTAGGTTTGGTATCACTGTTTAGGCATATTTTCCAGTATGTCTACCAGTTAAACCAACTTACAACTAGCTACATTTCCCATCAATAAGTCGGACTGATATCCACTGCAGGCTTCAAGATCAAATATATCCATTTGAAGGAATGAAAGAAGGAAAATATAACTATACTGAGCCTAAAATTTTGAATACAAAATCAACATTACTAGAACTAGCAATTTTATTATCTGCGGAATTCTGTTGTAGAACCCAAAAAGAAACAGCTTTAAATTAATATTTTGTACACTGAAATAGTCATCAACAGATTAAATTCACCAAGCAATTCTGCATTACAGTATATTAGGTATGGAGAATGACTGCAATAGTTTTCATGCAAAAGTAAAAGCAACTGGTACCTTCAAGAAATCCGGAAAAAAAAATAATACTTAAAAAGGAATGATAATAATAAAAAGAGTAAAACCTGATTTCGAGATATGGCTTCTAATAGTGCCTCTTTTTCCTTGTAAGCAGGAAGGCTTCTACGGAATTCCAGCATTCTTTGACCCTCTGGTGATTCCTGTAAAAGATCAAGAAAAAAGACGTTTGCTATAGAAGAAATGACAGAACAAATGTACAAGCACAGGTATTTGCATAAAATGTGTTAGCAAATTGACCTCCAAAAAACAATTGCCAAAACTTACCACTGCATTTCTTAAGTTTACGATGATAGAACACATAAGATGGGTGATAAAATAAGATATGTTAACATAGTTATCTAACATATAAAAATAGTGTAATAAGATATCTTTCATATTAATCAAACAAGAGAACTATTTGACTTTACAACATTTTCAAAATATCTACAACATAAGCATTACGGTTGAAGGTATCAATATGTGCAAAATAAATGAAAGGTAAAAAATCTTCAAATATGCTGCCTGCCTGTTGCAAATGAGTAATATCTCAATAATATAAACTGGTTTACCAATAAAAGGAAGAGCTCCAGCTGCATGCAAAATGTTAAAATACAAGTATATAAGTTCATGAGGCTGAAGCCAGAGGTTGCCAGGAGTTTTCAATATTGGAAGCCCTATTGCAAGCACAGCAAATCTACAACCAAAGATGCAAATAAGAGCTACTAAAGAAAGTAATGTGCTACAAAAATTTCCTATATTACTGCATAATTGAGATACCCCTCCACATCTAGAAACTTAAACTAATTACATTATTATTAAAATTCCAAAGTTTTCCTCCATTACATCTCATTTTGCCCCCTCAACCTGAGCACCTCAACCACAACTTATCCATGAATGTTAAGAGTGTGGAAATGCAACTTGAATAATTAGAATGAAAAGAGAAACTATAATCCATATCTTATCAAAAGAAACAGCAGTATTAGTGCATCATAGCAGTATTAGACCGTCCAGAGAGCAAGTGTACTGATATTGGAGTACCTATATAAATTTATATTTATGTGACTTATACCTGCCAAGACTGCTGCTGATTACGGAGTTGGAAACTTCTTCGCCTCAGGATTTTCTCCATAACAATGCTGGTAGGAGCTTGTGTGTCCTGATGCTCAAAGAGTCCTTCATCAGCCGCAAAACTGTCAGTGCTACTTGACCTTGAAAAAGGCAGATTTGGAAAGCTTTCTCGATTTGTGCGCTTTCTAGACAGGTAATCACCAAGTAAAGCATCTACTTCTCTTTGCAATCCAACAGGAATAGAAACCTGTAGGTAGTACAATAAAGATGAAGTCAGTAAAGGGAAAATAATGAGAGAAAGAACTACCTCACTCCTCACTATAAGCAATATGAAGCACATGTAATGATGATCATTTAAATGTTTATAAAAACTTATACAAACAGAAAAATAATAGGACTCATAATAAAAAATTTACTAATATAAAATTAAAACAAAAGAAATCTTTAAAAAGATAGTACATCTATGGGCATTCAGTACATCTATGGGCATTCAGAGTTAATTCAAAAGATACCTCTCTCTGAGGTCTTTTATCATCAAGATCTGATCTATAGTTTGGCAGGGGAACCTTACTGAAAACCACAACCTTTGCATATTGACGGCTGCCAAAAAAATCAACCAGTGTTAGAATACTGACACTAAATAAGCAGGAAAGAGAAACTAACCCAAAAAGAAGGAGAGAGGGTGCAGGGAATAAACGGACTACCTATACAAGCCCATTCTCTCAGCTAATGCAGAAAGTTGCTCATAGTCACGCCTGTCCTTTCTTTCCCTTGATATTACCTCTTGCTCACGTTCATTGCGGAGAAGCAAGCTTAATTTCCACTTCCATTCATCAACATTATCAAGAGTGGAGGCACCCTAAACATACATCCAACAGAGGGAAAGGATAAAAACTATTTCAGATAAAAATGCCTCTTAGAGCACAAATACATTTCTAATTATTCACAAAGATGCAACAAGCAAAAATTTGCACACCATCAGTTCCATACCTTTGAAATTTCTTTTTCCATACTAAAAAAGGGCATCCATTTAACTTAAAGAAATAAGAATTTTAGGAAATTAAGCAGCAAAAAGCTTCACATCAACCAAATGTAATCTGCTTACTTAAATAAGGAGCTCTCTCCACATAATAGCCAGCTCCTCTTACAGTCAAAAGTAGTTCAAATGTTAATATCAAAATTTTTTGGGTTAACAAGAATAAGAAATTTCTCAGATTTGCAATTGACATCAGTTGTCAATTATGTTATATAAGTTGCATTTTTTAAATCCACAATCCAGACTCTTGGGAATGATGGAATATGATTCAATTTATTTCTTAAATTACAATGGTGCCTCTCTGGAGGAATCAATTGTTGCTTCATGTGAGGTGAATAAGAAATCAATTATTTATTTATTTCTTCTATCTTGTTTGACTTCCATTTTGAATGACAATGATTTTGGATTTCATTTGGGCATCATTCTAATTTAAAATAGCATTGAAGTGGAAGTGGATTTTACATTGTGAGTTATAATTACACGATGTCGAGATTGAGCGCATCCCCGAAGAAGGTTGGAGAATTACGGTGAATGTGATTTTTTTATTATTGTCCAATATTAAGAAATAACTAAGCATATAAAATAGGCCTCATATCTTATTGAATAGAGGGTATCAATTTTCCATCAAATGCTCTCTAAAATAATAGAAAGCTCATCTCATTCCCCTTAGACAAGGTTGTTATCGCATCACTAATATGATGTTGTTCAGTGTTGTTGTCTACAGAGTCAAGGACTTCTAAGAAGGGGAATTTGATCTATGGTTCTCATGGATAAACAACCACCATCAATGACACCAAAGGAAGACAGAAATATATTTTAACTACAATATTTCATGCCTCGACCCATAAGTCCACATTGTTTTTAGTCTTAGTACTCATGCTCAATGCAGAGAGAGATCAAAAGTCAAATAAAAATAATTTTACTAATTTTAAAAAGAGGCCCAAATTTTTTCAATTAAAGAACCTTATTAATGAAAATGACAAATTGAAACTCAGATATGAAATGAACTATGGACTATGGACTGGAATTCATTTGTATGTTCTAGTGCATATTTAAGACGCCTTGAGAAAATATTTTCGTCTTCACTCACTGCCATAACTCTTTCTGAATTCTTAACCTAAATAAAGTATAGGTACTCTGTAAGATTTGGTGGTGACTCATTTAGGCAACAAGGCAAGGGATTTGCTAGATCTGGCACCTGCCAGCACCTGCCAACACCTAGTCGCTATATTTTCTAGATCTTTCTCTTAACTAGACTCAAGTGCCACGAGTAACGGAAGCTCTCACTTGAGAGGCCCACAACGCAATAGTAAGGATCCAAGGAACAATCACAAGGCGCCAAAAAAGATTGCCTAAGTTATCTTTTTAGGGGTCAAATTCTTTTCAATTTAACTTCCAATACTCGACTCGTTTAGGAAATAATCATCATATCAGGAAGTTGAAATAGGAAATAAATACAACTGAATGAAAGAAGTTTGGAATGTGTGTACCTCATTACGCTATTTTCTATTTCTCTCCTTTAACCTTTTCTTATGATTTTATCTTGTGGAACCTTGTGATGTTTAATAAATTAATAGTATTTAGTTCCACGAAATATATCTCGAGTTTTGCTTTATTTCATTCTATCTCTAGGTACACCATTACAATGCTTGTAAATGATTCAATCCATTTAATTTGACTTCCGGTGCTTTCTAGTCTTCTATATGTAGCATTATATTAAATAGCTAGTAATTACTACTCAATAATTGGCAGTTGCTAGTCTTTGTTAATTTATTTTTTTAATATTCTCATTATTAGTCGCATTATAATATACTCTCTCCAAAGTCACAGTTTTATTCACATCTATTTGCTCTATGCTCAACGTGTCAATTTCACGTAACAGCCTTTAAAAATATTCATCTATCAATTGTTGGCATATATTGCTACATAAAACCGTTATAAAATTTCACGCCATCTGATATGGGGTATTCTACCACCACAGGAAGAATTCTTATTTCAACACCATGTGGTGTCTAAAAAGGAATAAATAAGGCACTTAATGCAGTTTTGGAGGAGAAATCATTGAGACACAAGTATCCGACACTCAAAACCATAGGCATGCTATTTAAGATAAAAAGAGCAAAGGCATTTTGCACCTTTTACAGGAAGGGACCCTTCTTTAAACCAGTTGGAAGGGGCACAATTTAAACTAAGAAGTAAAAAGAAGGCCAGACACATTTTTTTTAACCATTCCGGCATAAAATACATCTCCACGTATGACCATAGTAAAGATTGTTTATCACATGGAATTTTTTTTTTTAAATCTTCTCTTACTATATTTTTATGATATTTACAGGCCATAAGAATAAGGATAGCAAATATGTGGATTTCACTGCATCAGAATTTCAATTTCCCCATGCTTCTAAAGACTTCAACATTACTCCAAAATTTTGACTAACAAACAAAACTCACTCAAATTCTACCAAATTCCATTCCTAAAAAAAGGGACAATCAATCAACTTTACCAAAAACCAAACCCTCACCTTACTCGAAGCAACCGACGAGGCCTCTCCATCTCGATCCGAATCGTCCTCAGAGAAATCATCGTACGCGAACCTCCCATAGCTCGCGCGCTGCTGCCTGTCGAAGTACGACAGCCGATCGTCCCTCCAATCGTAATCCACCGACGTGGCCGCCGTGTGAATGGTCCCGTTGGCGCTGGCGATCACCGACCTCAGCCTGGGGATCGGCGGGACGTAGATCCCGGTCTTCATCATCGCGAAAGCGCTAGGGTTTGCACTAGGAATTCTAGGGTTTTGGGGGGAGAAGTGGAGGGGGCGGCGGAGGGAGGTGAAGGGCATCGTCACGCGGGCGGCGCGGGCGCGAAGGGAGGCCCGCATGAGGGCGGAGTACGGCATGGCAGCCTGTCACATTTCATGGAACGGAATTATTAGGGTTTTTGAGGGGGTTTTGGGGAGGAAAAAAAAAATGATGTTTTTCTAGACAGAGAAAGTGTGAGGGTTTGTGTTTGGCTTTCTCGCTCTAGAGAGTGGGAGACGACGATCGAGTAGAGGTGGATGGGGCGGCCTAGGGCTTAGAATGAGAGTGAACGGTTTCGGGTCGTTTCAGCGGAGTGGGGATGATGTTAACGGGTTTCGGGTTCGGATCCGGAGATGGAAGGTGCCAGATGGGAGGGGAGTTTCTAGAGGGGCCCAGTGAACCTAATTAAAAATTTCATACATATTACAATTTGGCTATCGATTTTTTTGGATTAAAATATCTATTTCTTCAATCTCTCTTCTCCTTTTCTTCTCAAACTACAAATCAGTTAACCCAAAAAAAAATATCTAAAATCCACAACTATTCCATCAAATCTTTTTCTATATTAAATTATCTCAAAAATTAAATTTGAAAATTGATTTTATTAGGCAAGCCGTTACTTACTCAAAAATCCTAGAAACAGTGCAGATTGATAAAAATTATGAAAAAAAAAAAACTCAAAGTCCGGACTACTCTCCACTGTCCGGACTAGCAATCCGAGCGGTCTAATATCCATCCGGACTGGAAGTCCGAACAATTAATTTTTGTCTTTTTTTTTCAGGAGATAAAGTACACTATAAATAAGTCTTTTTTCGTCTCATTATCCATGAAGTTATTGTAGTATAGTGGTGAATATTCTTACCACTCACACGAGCGCCTTGGGTTTGATCCCTGGCAACAGCAATTTCATTTTTATTTTATCTCAGCACCATGAACAACAAAAAACAAACACAAAGAAAAAGTATTTAATAGATCACAATTCCAACTAATGCGTTGGTCCATAAATCAAAATCAAATCTTGCAACATTCCGAAGCAATATCATTTTCAATATCATCGTCTCGCCTACGTCCATTGTTTCCATTGTCACAGTGATGATCCTCTCTCTCTCTGGTCCTTCTTCATCATCTTGCATGCGTCCATTGTTACAACAATGACCTCGAAATTGAGGACTATGACATCGAAAACGATGAATGAAGTTCCCCTTTCATGCTTCTACCCAAATAAAATACATCAACTCTATGGTTCTCTACCACCATCTCCATAACACATCTACCATCAGCATTCCTCTCATTCTCTATTTTGAATCCAATTTTAAACCAACAATTCAATTCAATTTCAAACATCAACTCCATAGTCGTTTGGACCTTCGACGAGTCGGAGAATTTTCGGGAGAGCGAGCTGCTTTGTTCTTCTACTAATTTTTCTGTAAAAATAAAATATAGGAATTCGTTATTTTAAAAAAAATAAAAAATGGAACAATTAGAAGAAATTAATTTAGAAATAATTTAAGGTCAAGAAAAACAATCAATTAATAGAAAGTATAAATAAATTGAGAAATAAGATATTGGATTCTCAAAATCAAATTCGAACCTTTGGTAAAAATTCTCCTTCTAATCCTCAAAATTATCAGTTAAAATTTACAAAATAAGTAAAAAAAAATCATGATCTCTGCATGATAAATGTTTTAAAAAATTATATTTTCGGCAAAAAAATACCTCTTTTTTCCTCAAAATCATACCAAATCTACCTCCAAAACCCAAATGCTCCATTCTCAATCTTATCATCAAAACCCTTCCACCTCCTCCTCCTCCCTTCTTCCTCCTCTCCAACCCAATAAGACCACCAAATTCAAATACCTCTCATTCTTTGCTCCAAAAAAAGAGACCAAAATAAAAAAAAAATTGTTAAATGAGGAAGAGATCTCACCCATCTCGATCCAAAAAGTGACGGCGTGGCGACGAGCGAGCGACGACGGCGGATCGGCGGCGAGATTGACAGCAGTGCCGGCCAAATCGAAGAGAGAGAAAATTTTGGGTGGAATATGAGGTAGGGAGAGAAAGATGAAGGATTAGGAGAGGCGGGAGAGGGAAGGAAAAGAGAAATTAGTTTTTTGGATTTGAGATTTAGCCGGTCCTAGAATGGAGATGTGATGCAGAGGAGAATGGAGGTGGGAGAGAAGGAAAGGAAAAGTGGGAGAGAAAGAGAGTGAGGATATTATTGAAATATTTAGTATGATCACTAGGAAAACCCTCTCTTTTAAAAAGAGAGAGTGGGCTCACTAGAAAAACTGGGCTCACTAGGAAAAATGGTGTGCTCCTTTGGAAACTCCCTGCCAGATTCTGGGAGGGAAATTCTAAATGCACACCACATTTAACTTAGTGAGCACCATTTCCTCCTATGTTGTAAATCACTTTACTATACGGCGCGGGGCTCACTAAGTCGAATGTGGTGCGCATTTAGAATTACCCTTCTGGAAGCAGGAGTACCAATTTTATTCATATTTAAATCCCCGGGCCTGGGCTTTCCACCCGGGCCAAGCAGGGGCCGAGTTTGACACAGTGCTCGGAATCTTTTTCACTAATGTAAAAAATAAAAAACAATATAATTGGGAAAAAAAAAAAGGTATAATTTCAGAAAAATCATTCCACTCGCATTAAAAATTTTACTTGAAAAATTATACTATTTTCTATAAAATTAATATTAATATTTCTAAGAGTTGAAAGAAATTATTGCAATATAATAATTTAGGTATATCTCAATTAGATTGGTAACTATCAACCTATTTCTGCTAATGCACGACTAGTTCCTTAAAAGAGTGATATATATATATATATATATATATATATATATATATATATATATATATATATATATATATATATATATAGAGAGAGAGAGAGAGAGAGAGAGAGAGAGAGAGAGAGACAACTGTAGGTGAGCCGTTAGATCAGAAAAAATTACGTGAGGTAGCGTCAAAACTATAATAATCCAATAATTTTTCTTCAATTTTTTTTAACAATTTCTATCTCCACCCTCTTAAGTTCTTTCGGATTAAATTTCTTAAAGTTTGGAATTCATTTACCCTTTTTTCAAGTGTATACAAAATATTTTATTCATTAAAAATAGTTAATTTTGTGTTAGCATGATGGAAAACCAGATCAAAACTAAAACCCAAAAAATTGGGTATGACCCTAGGGGTCAAGATCATAATCCAAAAGAATTTTTTAAAAAAAAAATATTGGAGATAGTGGAAATGAACTGCAACTCAGATAACTTGCGTGAGTTATCAGCTCATTTCCATTTTTCTCATATATATATATATATATATATATATATATATATATATATATATAAACATATGGAGAGAGAGAGAGAGAGAGAGAGAGAGAGAGAGAGATGGAGACTTATGATGTGAATGTTAGGTATGAAATCTAAGTTTGTTATTTTAACAATCCAATCTAAAAAATTGTATACTCTTAAACACAGACTCATTGATCAACTGATTTTCAATCTCTTGCACATACGTTGATATCTCTAAGACTGTGTTTGGATGTCAAACACGAAGTGCTTTAGGGTGTTTTTAAAGTGTGTGTTTTGAAATGTTTTGGTAGTACGTATTTTTGGGTATTTTTACCATGTGGTTTGGGTTGTTTAAGTATATGCCTGCGAATTTAGTTTCTCATAGATTTTCATGGGTTCTATAAATATATAAAAGACAAAAATACTCTTCTACACAAATTATGTTTAAATTAATATAATTTGACCTGAAACAAAATATCGTCTTTTGGACTGGTAACACATCTCATTACATTATTCCCTTGCTCATTCCGCAATCAAATTATTTTTTTCCTTAACATATAAAAAATATCCTTCGGAATATTACCAAGTTTATTAGAGATTTGCATCAAATTTTTTTGAGATTTTGATTGAAAAATTAAATAAACAAAAAAGAACATTGATATAATAATTTGGAGAATCTAATAGAAAAATAAAAAATTTATAGGTAATAAATCATACCTACTTGAATTGAGAAGAAATTTTCTCCAATAGCAGAAGAGATTGGATTGGAATCAAATTGCACTTTAAAATCCTAAACTTTCTCTTTAAAGAAAAAAAATATTTTTTTTTCTTTTAACGCAAATAAATAACAGCTCTTTTTGGAAGAGAAGGCAATGTAAAAAAAGTGAGAAAAGATAAGCTCACAAGAGAGGAGAGGTAAGCAATGTGAAAAAAAAAAGTAGGAAAGGAAAAATACGCGAGAGACAGTTGGAACGAGAATTGTTTTAGATAAAAATTCTAAACACTCTAAAACACCCCGATTTGGATTGTTCTGAAAAACACTTCAAAATACATATCCAAGTGTTTTGGGGTATTCTGAGAACACCCAAAAACACTTACTCAAAAACTCACAAGCAAGATTTTTTAGAACACCTCATAACACATAACTTTAACATATTAAATATTCTCTCTTGGACAGCTATAATACATAATATGCATACTGTGGATAGTTGTAGATTGGATATGGATGTGTCAATCAATACAGCCTGTAAAATAAATCGTTACCCATGATGTGTAGCTACCTTTTTATCATCGAGAAACGTAGCATTTTTATCCTTGACGATGTGTAAGGAGACCTTGAAGTTAAATTTGTAGTGTGTACATGAATTCCGAAAGGAAAATAATACTGTTCGGAATCTAGTTCCGAGCTTGGAGAGATGGAGGTTGAAAACAAGAACAATATAGTCCGAAGTTTCTAGGCAAACTTGTAGTGTAAGAATTTCCAATGGCAAACTCGTAATGTAAGACTGGTAGTGAAGTGTGCTCACTAAGACAAGTGGTGTGCTTCTTTAGAAATTCTCCATCTCTTTCCCATGAAATCGAACCAAAACAGCTCTCTTTGGGAAATTCTATTTACGCACGACAATTTACTTTTAATGCACAAATTTGAAACTTGCAAATAATTGTAGGGAAATTCTATTTGCGCACGGCATTTTACTCTTGGCACCCTGGTTTCTTTTTACGCCAAACTCATATTTTGAAATACTGTCATTTTATTTTTTGCGCCCAAATTTTTTTCCAAAAATGCCCCTTCTCTTTTTCTCTAACTCCTCACCCGTCCAATTCTATTTAGCGAAAAAATATTTTGGTCTGGTATTAATGTCCGACCAAGAAACGTGTTGGTCGGGTATTAATACCCGACCAGCAAGCGAAATCTAAAAAAAAACTAATTAATGATAAATTTCAAACAAATACGTATAAAACCTAAAAAAAAAATTCAAATCGTACCTTAGATCTATTCTCTGACACCAATTGTATGTTGAAATTTTCCATTTGCATAAGAAAACTCAAATGCAAATTCCAAATTCAAATTTCACTAGTCACGGTGAAATTGAAAAATTTTAAATTCTTCTAATCTTTTCAGAAACGTTAATGTAAAAAATTTTAAGGGGTCAAGAAATCAAATAGTTGATTTTGTAGGAAATGTGTTTTTATTGAATACTAAAAAAATCATTTAGGGTTTTAGAGAGAAAATAGAGGAGGAAGACGATGAGTCGTAATTAAAAAGTCTTAGTTTGGAATTTATAAGGGTAATTTAGTCCAAAAAAATAATGACAAATTTGTAATTATTTATAAGTTTTAAAACCGTGCGTCAAGAGTAAAATGTTGTGTGCAAATAGAATTTCCCATAATTGTAAGTTTGCTATTTTTATTTTTGACTAAATTACCCTTTTGAACTCCAAATCTCTAAGACTTTTTAAAACTTTAAAATACAATCATCATCTTCCTCATTTGTTCTCTCTGAAACCAAAAAAAAAAAGTTTTTCTACTTAAATCTTAAGAAAAACACATTTCCCACTAACTCATCAATTTCTAGACTCTCTAAAATTCGATTTCCAGACTCTCTAAAATTTTTAGATTCACGTTTCGCAAAAAATTAAGAAGAATTTTAAATTATTCGAATTCATCGTGATAAGCGAACTTAAGGTTTAGAGTTTAATTTTTTTTGAAGTAAATTGAAAAATCTAACATATAATTAGTACCGGAGAACAAATCTCAAATACAAATATAAATTATTCTTAGTTTTTTGTGTGATTTTGTTTCTAATTGATTGTTATTATTATTTTTTTTTTGTTGATGCAATAGTCGACTAGATGGAGGTGGGAATTGGTGAAGAAGCATAGGGCTGGAGATGGAGACGGAGGATAGTGTTGGAGGTGCTGAGTGGTGATGGAGGCGGGCGGACAATAAAATAGGGATTGGAGGAAAGTTTTGAAATTTTAACAGAATAAGGATTAAATTTAAAAAAAAATTAAATATAAAAAATAAATTGATGATGTTTTAAAATGGAAGTTTGGTGGAAAGAATAACGGCCGTCAAAGTAATTTGTTCGTGCGTAGATAGAATTTCCCCTCTTTCTGTACATCTCAAAACAAAGTCAACGCCTGTGGCCTTGTTTGGTGCGCCAACGATCCTGCAATCTAGGGCTTCATTTGGGGCCAGGGTTTCTTGTTGCCGATGCTGATTGCAATCATCTCGTCTTGATTCCACAGTCGCCTAGAGAAGAGCAGTCGATCTCGACTGCCAATTCCCTCGAATTCAGGTGAAAAGCTCGAATTTTGACATCTTTGCACTCTGATTTTTAAACAAAGGAAGCAACTTTATTTGAATTTTTGTTGTTATTAGTCTAGAATCCTCCATGAAAGCGCCACAAGTGGTGGTGCTGTCGTTGTCTGTTCTTTAATTTAATAGTCCCAAGAATTACACATCAGGACAAATGAGTCGTGTCCAAAAGTTCTTCCAACGAACCACCTCAACTCCACAACACGAAAAAAACAAGAGGAAAAATTGAATTTTGTGGAAAATTACAAGCCGCAGGCCCTCCATTGGTCCATTTTGAACCAAATACAGAAGTCAGACGCGGCGCATTGACAGTATTTTCTTTCTATTTCTTCACCTTCTCCCTATTAATTTCTTCGAATTTCTAATTGGGTCTCTTCTCTCTCTCTCGATTCCTTTTGGCAGAGGTGAGGTTGTTTCTTTCCTCTTTTTTATCTTATGTTTGAGAAAATGGGTGCTTGAGATTGTTTTTTTTTTTTCCCCTTCTTAATTGAAATCCAAATAGTTTTCTTGGTTTTTGGTATTGTTTATGTAGATTTTGTCTCATGGGTCTTGCTGATACTTTTGACATCTTGGTTGGTTGAGTTTGTTTGGTGAAACCCCAAGAGAGAGCTAAGAGAAAAAGGGTTGTCAAGTTTTGTTTTTGGATCTCGTTGGAAATTTTGTTGAACTCTTGCTTGCATAGGAAAATAGTTGTATTGATGTCGTAATGGATGTATATATTCACTTGATTTGAGCATTAGAGCCGATAGAATAGAAGATAGACTGTGATGGAGAAGTCGGTAAGAGAAGCCTTTGTATGGATTGATTTTAATTTGGTGCAATTTAAAAGTCAGTTCTTTAGTCTGGCACTGGCTCAATTGCCTCAGCCCTTAAATAGGTGATCAGAGCGAGATGATTACAAGTCATGTTCAGAAAAGTATAGTACTGTTACTTAGCTCAATTTAGTATTTAGAAATTCTAGAACAAACCCTTGTTCCGTGAACCCAATTTCAGTTGCTGAAGCTTTTGCTACGGATGGAGGGGAGTTTATCAATGTAGGGCAAGCTAAAAGAGTAAAGGGAAGACCGAAGAAAATATGGATGGAGGTGATATGAAAAGATATGGAGTCTAGAGGTTTAAATGAGGAGATATTACTTGATAAGAATGAATGGAGAAGGATTATCCACGTGATCGATCCGGTGTGATTCTGTTTTGTTCACGTACCCTACCCCAGTACTTGGGATAAAGGGCTTAGTTGTTGTTGTTGTTGTTGTTAAGCTTTTGCTATGGATGCCTTTTGGCTAATGGCCTGTGTCATCGCCCTGCATCTCCAATTGTCCTTCATTTGTCATTTCAACTTTAATCATCCAGAATAAAACATAACTGATTTTGATTACTTGAAAATTGTGCTATTCAGATTTAGGGGGATTTATTCGTTCCGAGCCATCATACAGGCACGTTTGTAAATTCGATTCCAAATTCTAATTGAAACCTATTGATCTAAATTATGAATAATGAGAGAAAACCATTGTCAGGTGGAACTAAATTGACATATATGCATTTGTGTAATACCTGGCATAGTGGCATGTGCTAATTAATTCAAGGTTCTGCAGAATGACTACTTGTCTGTTAAATGGGAGTGTGAGCTTGCAATCTGGATCTAATACATGCATCGGCAAAGTTCATTGGCACAATCCAAAGGCATGTGGCCTGGCTTTCAAAGCTTGTTTGCGGCCTGATATTTCAAGGTTTGTCTATAAAATTATAATTATCATTTATGTTATACATATATGCTTTATGTCTAGGCTGTCACAAATTTTTTAGGATACATCCAAAGGAGTATCCAGCATGTATACGTCAAGTATTAGAGTATCAAGGTATTGGATTTGTTACCAATAAGTATATGTCTTTATTAAAGTATTTATCTACATAGATTAACTCTTGTACAATGGCTTTTGGCTATTAAAAAAAATTAAAATTACAGTTCCCACTTGGCATTAGTCATGCAGAAGAGCTCCTTTCTTGATAGTGTGAAATTGATGAATCCCTATGTTCTCTTGTGCTTATGGATGCATGTCAACCCCCCATGAGTTATGGCTTGATGGCAAAATCCTGGCCTGGATCATCCCTTACTTCTATAATGACCGGTTTGATGAACAAAATAGTTTCTATACTGATTTAGAGGAAGAGACCTGGAACTTTACATGTTTCTGGCAAAATTAAAGATTGGAAATGATGTGACCATGACCTTGTGCCCATATTATAAGCTTCCTCTCTTTCTTTCTGAAGCATGTGAAGGTCCAGGTTTTTTTTTTTTTTTTTTTCGAGTCTCCGATGATTACAAGTCATGTTCCAGTCATAGTTTAGATCTGGTGCATGTCGTCAATAAGATTACTGGTTACTGAAGTATTCTTAGTGTAGTTGATGATTGACAGTTATTTTCAATTTATATTATGGGATAATAGTAAATTGGTAATACATAATCCAGGTTGAATGATGTGAATCTATGCTAGCTACCTAAATTTATTGAGTGTATGCTGCCTTTGACAGGTTATCTGCAGCATCCCGGTTCCTCTGTACCAAGAGACATGGCTCTCTCCATGCTTCTCTCGATCACAACAATGCTTCCACCCGAATTATTACTCCATCGTGCATGCATGACAGTGCGACAAAGTATTTTGATTTTGTCGTTATTGGAAGTGGTGTTGCGGGCCTAAGGTATGCTCTTGAAGTTTCAAAACATGGATCAGTTGCTATTATCACTAAGGCCGAGCCTCAGGAGAGCAATACAAATTATGCACAAGGTGGTGTTAGTGCTGTTTTGTGCCCTTCAGATTCTGTAGAGAATCACATGCGTGATACTATTGTCGCAGGGGCTTATCTATGCGATGAAGAGACAGTTAAGGTAAACTTCAATTATATTTTCTTTTTTGAGTTACCTTTTTCAGAAGTTCTCGTAAATTATCGAAAGTCTTGCGTTTCCTGCTTTCTATCTCATTATTTTATTGTTGACGTAAATTTGGAGGATCAGGTAATGCCTATTTCGATGAATCTTATGATATGTAAAAAGTACTTTCAGTGTAGCATTTTTTCTTGAATCTAATTCACAATAATTTTCATTGGCCAGTCCATTTAAATGATACCATCATTGGTTCGTGAATATGTTTGTTAATCTAATTAATATGGACACACTGTCGGAGATGCTGTATCCGTGTCGGACACGTATCCGATATAGACAAGCCAAAGACACATGTCGGACACGCCACACAGTGTGTCCAATAAATTAAAAAAATATATATCGTGTCATTGTCATATCCGAGCTTCTTATAGATTGTATCGGAAAAAAAGGAGTTAAATGGTTTGGAAAAATCCAAAATAAATATTACTAAATTAATAACATCTAGCTATACCTAGTTGATTTTATAAAGTTTTACGTTAATATTTTCTAGTGGTCATGAGTTTTGGCTTATATATTTGAAGAAACGATTTTTATTATTCACGTTACACTAATTTATGACCCGCTATTATCACCACTTTTTTATCTTCTTGTCTATAGAGGGTGAGGGAGAGATATAGATGCATGGTTGATAGCGAGGTTTTTCCTTTATAAAGGAATAAAGAGATACTAGCCTATACATTGTGGATATTTTAGTAAAATTATTATAATAATAATAAAAGAGTATATACTTATATTTATATTTTTTCTATGTCCTTACCGTGTCTGTATCCTTATTTTTTCACAAATACCATGCCCCATATCCGTATCCGAATCCGTACCCGAATCTGTGCCCATACCGTTGTGCCCATACCGTGCTTCCTATTTATTAATTTAGTGAGGAAGTTAATTCTTCAACTAAAAACTACTTTGCATTGTTAAAAGTAGGAATTGAGAATGCAGATGAGTGTTGCTATTTAAAAAGGACAAGCAATTAAGCAAAACGAAGGCATCGCTTCTTTGTCCCAAGTATGATTGGTTTCATACACTCTAGTCAACTGTGGAGAATAAGGCATTTTGAATGACCAATCCATTGAGTATTTTATGTTACTTATTCATCCGTGAACAGTATAAGAAAGCAATAATATGTTGCACAGAGAATATATCATTACTTGCATCTCGGTGAAGACATTATTATTACTTTATAAAGTAATTAAGTGATACAAACCTCTGTAAACCATGATACATACCATTAGAAAAAAAATGAACCAAACCTCTAAGTTTATAATTTAGTAATCCTCTCTCTGAGAAAAATACCTTATTAAAATTCTCTACAATTATAAACCTCCATTAATCATACTCATGCTTTATAATACTCGGGATTTAGTAACATCCATAAATCATGGCCACACTCTGGAATCCTCAAAAGCTAATGACCTTTGTAAATCAGACCGAAGCATAAAATCTCTAAATTCAGCAACCAAGCATTTACCCAATTAAATATGGAAACTATTGATTAAGTCACGATACAGTACTAGAATATCGGTTTACTTCAAGATAGTAAATCGAAAAAGAGAGACAAATGGGTGCTCAAGCTAATTGAAGCGTTCCTTATGTTTTTACGAGGAATAACTACAGATAGATTGCCTTTTATTTCAGTTGTAAGTAGGGTTTTCAGCTAAAGAACGTTTTCGAGCTTTTTTTTTTTTTTAACCAAGTAACAGAAAACAACCTTCTGCCAATTTTTGGTGACCCAACTTAGTGAATTGAGAACCTAAGCCAATTGTGCAGGTAGTTTGCACAGAAGGTCCTGATCGCGTAAAAGAACTGATTGCTATAGGTGCATCATTTGATCATGGTGATGATGGGAAACTGCATCTTGCGAGGGAAGGGGGACATTCTCACCACAGAATTGTTCATGCTGCAGATATGACTGGAAGAGAGATTGAACGGGCACTATTGAAGGCTGTGGACGATGATCCTAACATATATATGTTTGGGCACCACTTTGCGATAGATCTACTTACCTCTCAGGTACTTTTATTCTCGAGTTACTGATTTCAATCTGAGTTGGAATAAACAAAAACTACCATAACAACAACTGCAACAAAAAAAAGGCTTTTATCCTATCTCTTTTAAATTAACAGTTATTGATCTAATATCTATTATTTAGAACTTTCTAACGTAGTAGTCCATTATAAGATGAATTTAATCATCTTTAACAAGGGTGGAAAAACTTCTGAATCATTTGGATTATAGTTAATCAGGCATAAAGGAAATGAAAGAAACTGTTATGAATAGGAACAAACATGCAGTTGAAATTTCATCAGTTACAAATTTGAATTCAATCCACTAAGATATGTTAGCTTAAGTTACATGAGACTATGCAAGTCAAAGTTTTATTATGGATCAGTACTTGAACAATCATATAAGGTGAGGAACAATGTTGTCATGTGAATTAAAAAAAAGGTAAGAATCAAAAAAACAAACTCAATAATTTCTTATATAAATTATTTGACGGAATTCCATCTCTTGAAGGATGGAAGGTACTTAATGTAGTTCTACATACCCATTTTCCTTTTCTTTTTTTAATCTTTGAATGTGAAGAACCTCGATAAAATATTTTAAGCCAAATAATTGTAGAATTGACTGAGACTTTTTCTTTTTTGCTTTTTTGAGAATGGCCCGTAGGCTCACCTGAGACAATTAACCTGATCGGCATTTGCAGGATGATATGGGAATATATTGCCATGGTGTTGATGCATTGAACACAGAGACACTACAGGTTCCGCTACTATTTCTTCTTGTTGTCGGTTTTTCTTTATTATGGTGGTTTTTGATTTTACCCCTTGAGGAGAATTCCGTGATCTGTAATTTTGTGAAAATATGTATGTTCTAGGTGGTTCGGTTCCTCTCAAAGGTGACATTGCTTGCATCTGGGGGAGTCGGACATATTTATCCCACAACCACCAATCCACCGGTATTTTTTTTGCCTATGTGATATTAACTAGAATAAACACCTTTCAAACAAAAAAAAGTTTTTTTTTTTAAGAGTTTTCGCCCATCTGATTGTATGGCATAAATGTACAACTACAGGTAGCTACTGGAGATGGCATTGCAATGGCTCATCGTGCTCAAGCCGTTATCTCCAATATGGAGTAAGTCTGCAATCTATATTTTCATTTTAAGATTATTTCAAGATACGGTCGTAAATCTCAATAAATCTGTATTCATCTCTTTTCTTTTTTCCCGGAAATTAGAAAAAAGTGATTATTAAGATACATATTGGATGTATAGGAGTGATTTAAAAGTAGAAATTCAAATTCTGTTTTCTTCCTGTTGCCATAACTTTTCTCAAAAAAATCCTCGGACTAAGATTTTTCCTAAAAATTAAATAAAATTTATTTCTAAAACACATATTTGATAAATAGTACCTGATATTTGCTGCATTTCCATCTACAAAGATTTGTGCAGTTCCACCCGACAGCCCTTGCTGACGAAGGCCTCCCCATCAAACCCAGCAAGCCACGTGACAATGCGTTCCTCATCACTGAAGCTGTCCGTGGAGATGGCGGTATCCTATACAACCAATCCCTCCAGCGGTTCATGCCCCTGTATGACTCTCGTGCAGAACTAGCACCTCGTGATGTTGTTGCTCGCAGCATTGATGATCAACTCAAAAAACGCGGTGAGAGATACGTCCTCCTTGACATAAGTCACCGCCCTCGTGATGCAGTCCTTTCCCACTTCCCCAACATCGCTGCTGAATGCCTCCGCTATGGCCTTGACATCACCCGCCATCCTATCCCTGTTGTGCCTGCTGCCCACTACATGTGCGGTGGTGTCCGTGCTGGACTGCATGGTGAGACCAACGTTTCTGGCCTTTACGTTGCAGGTGAGGTTGCCTGTACTGGCCTCCATGGCGCCAATCGTCTCGCCAGCAACTCACTGCTCGAAGCTCTTGTCTTTGCTCAGCGAGCTGTCAAGCCCTCAATCAATCATGCTACCCAGTCAACTGGTCCATCGTCGACAACTTGGGCCCATCCCTTGCTTCCAGTTTCTCTCAAAGATCATGTAGTAGAGGAGATCAGGCAGAAGACGAGGGAGGTGAGAAGGGAGATGCAATTGGTAATGTGGGAGTACGTTGGCATTGTGAGGTCAACACAGCGGCTGAAGACTGCAGAGTGGAAGATTGGGGAGCTGGAAGTAGAGTGGGAGGAGTTCTTGTTCCATCGTGGGTGGAAGCGTATGATGGTTGGGGTTGAGGCATGTGAGATGCGGAACCTCTTCTGCTGCGCTAAGCTTGTCATCAGTAGCGCTCTGGCAAGGCAGGAGAGCCGGGGCCTGCATTACACAGAGGACTTCCCAAATGTAGAGGAGAGCAAGAGGAAGCCGACGATTATTCTTCCAACTTCGTTGTCAGCAGCGAAGGCGACATGGAGTTCACAGCAAGTTCACAAGCAAGTGCATTGTTGATGCACACTTTATACTCCAACTAGGTATCATTCTTTCAGTCATAACTCCAAAGTTACTTGTGAATCATATCATGGTGGAGGATTCCAGCATATTTGTCGATTTCTTGAAACAGTAGTTATCCAAGGTGCGTAACTGTATGAACGTTACGACATCAATTTCTTAGTATGTGTTGTTGTAGAACTGTACATTGCATTCTTGAGCACACATGCAACAAATAAATTTTTTTTTTTTGTAAACCATACTTGATTTCTTGTACTCTCACTTATTCCTGCATAAATGTGAGGAACAATACTTTTTCAAGATAAATGCAAAAGATAAGCTTCAAAGAATTTGCTGTTCATTTGGGATTGATGTTGTGTAGGCATATTACTCATGCATTGGATGCTAAGGTTAGGTTTTTTTTCACACCAATGTGATTTATGTACATTTCTTGCATAAAAAGAGTGGCCCAAGTGAATTCTTTGAGCAATATGATTGTGCAATTTTAATGTGATGCCTGAATGATTTCTTGGGGACTACTTTTGTAGTGCAATTGATTATAGGAAAGATCTACTTTTATATATTGCAATTGTTGGTTTTTTTTGAGTGATAACTAGTTGATACTGTAATTACTGGAACAAATCAGCGAGTAGTTTTGGTGAAAGTGGAGAGGAACAATTTGTGTCTGTGTTAAGTTTTTGATATATTGGAGTGAACTAAAATGGTATACTGGCAGGTAAGGAAGACCCAATAAATCTGTTTTGCCATGTATAAACTGTAACAAACCAACGGAGGATGGTCTATCTGAAAATATAAGTAACCGACGAACCAAAATGGGAATGATAATTCGAACCAAAATGGGAATGATAATTGGAAGTTTGTGGAGGACACGATAACTAACTAACGAGGATATAAATCAATAAGAACTATAATAATTTTAATTTGGAGGATAAAAAGTAAAAATATCTAGTTTGTTTTGAAATGTCGAATAATTTGTTCATAAAATTTCAACTTTGTTGTTGGATTGAACAATTTCTATTAACATATACCAGTTTATTTGTAAGATAAGAGAATTTGTAACTTTTGAATGGACCAAGGAATTTTTCTTTTAAAGATTGAGAGCTAAATAACAAATGGGAGTGTCTAAAGGAGCACAACATTTTTCCTAGTGAGCCCACTTAATAATATATTGTTGCTTCGAGAGACCGTTATTAAATGGGCTCACTAGGAAAAATGTTGGTTCAGGAGACCGTTATTAAATGGTGTGCTCCTGGTGTGCTCATTTGGAAACTCCCATAACAAATAGCTATTTGATTTTGACGGATGCGAGTATATTTGTGTTTGCTTCTCCTGTTCTCCATGTCTAAATAAAAAAATTGGTACTTGTGGTTTTAAACTTTCTACAATACAACAACAACTAAGCCTTTATCCCAAGTATTTGGATAGTCTACATGAACCAAAAAAAGAATCACGTCGGATCGATCACTTTGTATTTCATTCTCTATTCATTTCTATCAAGTAATATCTCTTTATTTAAACCTTTAGACTCCATATTTTTGCGTATCACTTTCATCCATATTTTCTTCGATCTTCCCTTCGTTCTTTTAACTTGTCCTACATTGATAAACTCCTCTCTTCGAACTTGTGTACTTGTAGGCCTACGTTGCACATGACCAAATCATCGTAAGCGATTTTCTGACATCTTCTCATCGATGGGAGCTACACCTAGCTTAGCATAACGGAATTTTACAGTCGCATAAAACTCCCGTTGCCCTCCTCCATTTCAACCAGCCAGCTGTATCCTATGATTAACATCATTATCGATCTCTTCATCATTCTAAATAACAGAACCCAAATATCTAAACTGACTGCTTATTTGTATCTCTTGCCTATCCAGTTTTACAACATTATAGTTTATGGTCCTTCGTTTACTAAATTTACATTCTATATACTCTGTTTTAGACCTACTCAATTTAAAAACTCTAGATTCTAATGTATGATAACTCTAACTAAGCATACCCCTGTTCTTGTTTCATCAACTAAGACAATATCATCAACAAACAATATACATCAAGGTATCTCATTCTGAATGGTTTTAGTAAGCTCATCTATCACTATAACAAATAAGAATGGGCTCAATACAGATTCTTAATGCAATCCAATTGTGATAGAAAAATCACTTGATAAACCACCATATGTTCTGATATTGGCCACTACTCCATCTTACATGTCCTTAAGTATATCGATATACTTGATAGAAACTATTTTTTTTATCAGTGTCCACCAAACTATCTCTCATAAAATCTTATCATAGGTTTTATCTAAGTCAATAAATACAGTATGCAAATCTCTATTTCTCTCTCGGAATTGCTCTATAAGTTGATGAAGTAAATGAATAGCTTCTATCGTCGATCATCCCGACATAAATCCAAACTGGTTCTCCGATATTTTAACAGTTTGTCGCAATCTATGTTCAATTACTCTTTTCCAAATCTTCATAGTGTGACACATGAGTTTTATTTCCGATAATTAGAACAATTCTAAATATCGCCCTTATTCTTATACAGAGGTACTAAGATACTCTTTCTCCATTTATTTAGCATTTTTTTAGTTTGCCAAATCTTGTTAAAAAGATCTATTAGCCACCTCACACCAATCTCTCCTAAATATCTCCATATCTCTATAGGAATCTCATCTGAACTAACATGTTTTCTTGATTTCATCCTCTTTTACTTCAGACTCTTTAATTATGTGTATAAAACTACGATTCAGATTCTCACATTGAATAATAAGATCTCCCAAATCTTGAGTAAAACTACCATTATATAATCTATCAAAATAATTTTTCCATCTTTCTTTAATTTCTTCATCTCGAACTAGAACCGTTTGATCTTCATTTTTAATACACTTTAAACTTTCTAACTAAATGCCATTTAGTCTTATAGTTTAGATATACGGTTTATGAAAAAACTAAAATTTGACTTTAAGAGAAGAAAATGCTCATAGATATAATGAGGTACAACTTGCATCCTTAGGATGCCAAGCATACTTTCTCGTGGAAATATCGACAAATCATAGGATCTATTAGTTATTGAATACAAGATCTCACAAATACAACTCTCTTCTTCTCTCATATTACAACCTCTCAGTTGATTAAGGAGCAATCAAAATCCAATCCCTCTTCCTGTGGAGGGAGGCGTATCAATAGTTTTCTGGATCGATAATCAGATAATTAGTTGTCATCCTGATAAAGTTGAAAGTTTTTGAGGTTTCTTTATTTTTGTGGGGAGGAGTTTTTGAATCAGAGGAGACAAATTTCTGGCTGAACTCGAAGTGCAGCCTTCGAGATATCACTCATCAAAATGCAATTCTAATAGAAAAGAGGATGACATCAAAAGAAAAAATAAACCTGCTACACGATTTCACTTGCAGTTCAGATTTCTCATTGTGCCATTGTGATGATACACAACTCCAAATTGATCGTCTTCAACTTCTACAGGGAAAAAGTTGTCTCCTTGCAACAATCACTACTTATTTCAAACACCAACCTCAATAAGAAAAAGAAAATGCTTCAACAAGACTGAATAATCCCCACCAAACTATAAATATCACTTAGTAGGTGTAACCCTTCTGGAACATTCCGGTCTTGGCCTCCTCACTCTCGCCCTTGGCGGAGTAGCGGCCAAGCTGAGCCATGGAGTTGGCCTTGGCACGCACCAAGAGAGCCCTCTGCGCAGCCTCAACATTCTCTGGTTGGCCTTGCCATGTCTTCAAGACCGTGTTCTGGAGGGCTCGTGCATATGAGAACGAGACGTGCCACGGGTTGGGAGATTGGTTCATGGCGTTCAAGTTTAGGGTTGCTTCTACTTCGGATTGGCCTCCTGACAAGAACTGCAAGATAAAAAAGTCTCTTTTTATCATCTTAATATTGCAAATCATCTGAATTATGGTTAAAGATTCGAGTATTTGATGTGCTGCAAACAATACTCTTAAGAATTTAGTAGGGTGTATCAGTCAAGAGTGAGAAATGGTGGTCTCTTCCTCAAATTGTTTCAGTTTATAATTATTCTATTTCCTTGATCATCCAGTTTGATTACAGTTTCAGATTCAAGGGTTATGACGGTCTCTCTTAAGGTTGGAAATGAATGAACTTGAAAATGAAAGGTTCAGCTGCGTCTTTCTTAGTTCTGCTACTACATTTATAGCGTGGCAAAACTGGATACATTTACCGACTAAGTAATTAGACAGGATACATATTCAAGAGCTAAATATGAAATATTTTACTTACATGTAAAGCTCGTTCTTTCATACAACTACTTAAATTGCCTGCATCAAGGAATGAAAACATGGTAACTAATTATGTACTTCAGGTTTTGGAAGGAGGGACGTGCACATAAACTTCGTGACATGGAAATGATATGCTTAATAGTTGTTTGGTCCATATCTAAGTCTGAATGCCTGTAAAGTCGAGAGATGAAGAACCATCTCAAAGAGAACTAAAACCCCATTCCTATTGAAGTGACTGCTCCAAAAGTATTCCTAGATTCTGATGTCTTAGAATCTTGTATGTGACTATTTTCTTCATAAAGTTTGAAAAACACAATGAAACAACTGTAGTTTAAGGGTGAGTAGTACCATGATGCCAGGAACTGCAGGTGGTACCCTCCTGTTTAGCATCTTAAGGGTATATTTGGCAATGGTCTCAGGAGACGCCTTCTCCTTGTGCTCAGCACCAGGAGTAACCATACTGGGTTTCAACAAGATGCCCTCAAACACCACATTGTTTTCGGCCAAGTAGTAGAAGACCTCAGACCACACTTTCTCGGCTACCTCAAGTGTCCTGTCAATTGAATGGTCTCCATCAAGGAGAATCTCTGGTTCCACAATTGGCACAAGACCGTTATCCTGCAAAGTCGCAACAGTTAATGCAATACAGTCTGAAGCCAAACTAACTTATGGCTTTATAGTCAAGCAAAACAGAGCAACTTTTATATCACTACTTGGAAGTATGCAAGTTTTTTAATTTGATCATGGAGAAATAAGCTGAAAAGTTTTGAGGTACATGACCTGAGAACATCTTCAATTTTAACACAGCATGCCAGAATTAGAAGAATTTATACAAAACAACTTTTCCAAGCCAAATATGTCATCATCATTACCAACAAAATCTATGAGATGCAAACTTTTAACTTCTCCAAATTCACCATTGTATGAGGAAGTTCTAGGCTACAAAGATATTGGCAAAATAATAACAAGACAAAAAGAAGCTTCTGACAAAACCTAAATACCCTGTTGGGAGGAAGGGAGACCAAGGGTACCAGTTTACTGGCTAAGCAGCTAAAGCTCAGAGTCCCCCGGCCAGGAAAAAAGTATAGTATACAAAGAGGGGAAGTGATAAAAGTTGTCATGACCTTCCCAGGCAAAAAGAAGGATCAGAAGACCTATTTTCAGCACATTCCAATCCAGAAGACATGCTTTCAGCAGATTCCCACTGAAGGCGATGATGTTTCACTTGATGCCCTAGTAATAAACATGACTTGCAAAGCAAAACACAGTATCGCAGTTCAATTTCTCCTTGACCAGGGCAAAGTTAAATAGTCTTCACTAGACATAAATAGTTATTAGAAGTCTAAATGATGCAAGCTTGATTGATAAGACATCCCGTTCCATAATGGACAATAAAGATCTGGAAAAACTAAACCACGTCATCTGGAAAGGTGTTAACAAATACAAATAGTACATGCAATTCAACGACGGTCAAGAAGTTTAATACTGCAGTAAGTCCTAAAGATAGAAAACATTGGGATCTGTAGAGCATTCCAATAATACCTGAGAAATGGCAGCATATCGAGCAAGCCCCCAGGCAGCCTCCTTAACAGCCAGGGCAGAAGGGCCGCAAGGAATGCTAACCACTGTTCGCCTGGACACCATATTAATAGCACAAATAAAAATTAAGCATAAACATATAATACATAGTAAAGTAAAGAGCTGCTGATAAATATTCCCAGAAAAGATTTTGCACTCACCACTTAGCAAAACGTGCCCCTTGCTTATAGTACTCAGCACTCCTTGAGGCCAATCCATCCAATCCTTGACACCAAGATTCGTTGTTTGATCCTGGTAAGGGTACCAAACCCTTGAGAGAGGGAAATGAGTACAACACCAATCAGTATGGCTTATTTTGAAGAAACAAAGTATTATAAGCATAGTTAACAAAACATGATATGGCAAAATAAAGTGAAGGAAGTACTAGTGTTAAGTATGGGTCTATGCAATGAAACACACTGACACTGGCAGACATGTGCAAACTTAAAAACGTATCCAACTTAGAGAAACATTGAAAGATTGGAAAGCTGCTGCATTTTAAAGGGAAAAACCAAATTCTGAAAAATTAAACATAAAAAATGACATATATGCAAATTAACATGTTGATCAGAGATTTACATATATACATATTTAAGAAACAACAACAAAGTTTGTGTCCCAAACTTCTGTGTCAGCATATTCTACCAAATTATATATACAAGAAATACTTTTCAAGTTTATTATGCTTATTTCAGATTGGTTGATGTATAAATAGGTTAGTAAGAAAGTCAAGCAACAACAACGTCTGTGTCACAAGCTTTTGGGTCATAATATTCTAAAATTTCAATTATAATACATAACATTATATAGATTATAGATAATTTTACATTTTTATTATACTTATTTCAGATTGCTTGATGTATAAATAGGTTAGTAAGAAAGTCAAACAACAACAAAGTCTGTGTCGCAAGCTTTTGGGTCATAATACTTTAGATTTCGAATATTCTACATAACATTATACAGATGATAAATAATTTTCATGTTTATTATGCTTATTTCAGATGTGTCAATGTATAAATAGGTTTAGTGAAAATGTTCTAAGCCTATAACATACTTAACCGTTTAAGACCAAAAGAACTAACAATGACAGCTAATTAAAGATGCCACTTTAGTATTTTCTTTTGATAAAAAAAGAGACAAATACATGTTAATAAGAATCATAATTGAAATACACAAGAAATACATACTTTCACATTAAAAAGAATCAAACTATAATACACATGAAATACATATCGTTTTGCTTGTTTTTCTTTTCAAAAGAAGTTCTAATTTTAGAGGTTAAGACATGACTTTTTTCTTTTCTTTTAAAGCAGAGATTTGCAACCATAATTATAAGCTTCAGTTGATGCATCCTCAAAAATCCAAATTAAATTAACTAACTAAGAATCAGAGCAAGCTATAGTAGCAGTAATTACCTTATCAACTTTAATACCGGGTACGATTTTCTGGTCACGCAAGCAATCCACAAACTTCTTTCCATCAGTGGTTGACTGATAAAGTGTCTCCTCAAAAAGAATGGCACCGGAGATGTATTCTCCCAAGCCAGGAGTAGTCAACAAAAGCTGTCTGTAAGCTTGGCGATTAGTTTCTGTATTGTCCAAACCAATGGAAGCTAGCCTCTTGCCGCAGGTGGCGTTGGATTCATCAATTGCAAGAATTCCACGTCCCGGGGAAGCGACAGTTTTCTACAGAAAAAAAAAATGCAAAGATTCAGCCATAAGAATCTGTTAGAAATAATAGAGCCAAAACTGTATAATATAAGAGAACTAGAAAGGGAGGTGCAATCAGCTGAGACTCCTATGAGATTAGGGTTTAAAAGAATAGTATTCAAACTAAAGCAATCATTAAGTTTGGCACATACCACCGTAGATTACGATAGACTTCCTATTAACTTAACTAAGATAACATGTGGAATTTCATCTCTTTTTTACCGTACCATTAATCATTTCCTCCTAAATTTTATGTCTCCACACTCCAGTATGCAAAATAGCAGCAGAGGACAAAAGGACAAGGTCCATGAATGCACGAAGCAACAGGCATTATGCATAGGAATAGAAGTGTTGTGACCATTTATTAATTATTGCAAGTTGAACCTACAAGGATTACAGCAATCTAAACTTATCAGTTTAGCATTACAAGAATGATCCACTGAAACCAATATTTTAACCCAAACTGTTTGGACTAGTTGCATAAACCAATTTCCTAATAGATAATGAACGAAATTTTGAAGGGACACATATTGTTTTTTGGGGAAACTGAAGGGATGCAAATTAAATTTTAAAAGAACTCATCATACTTTCAAAAAGCGAGCCTCATACAAGACATTTTTGGGCAAACCAATTAGATCATATCAAGTAAGGATCTATAAAAATCTGTTCTAACATAATGAGCTAAATTATCGAGAACATAAAGCAACTCCAAGTTCCTTTCCTATACTATATCCGAATATTTCATGTTACTGTTGAACTCTTCCCCATCCGCTGTTCTAAAGCCATGACCTTGCATAACTGAGGCCTTCTTTTTGTAAGTTTGCTAAATAGATTGCAGCTTGGCATGAGTGACATTCATACTCCCATAAATCTTTCAGCACAGCAAGTTGGCTTACTACTTCAGTAAAGAGGCACTGTATAGGCCATTTTGACCTGTCTTACAGTAAAATAATGTTGTATCCAACTTAACATCAAGGACAGAATCAAAAAGCAGATTCAGATATTTTCACCCTTAACAAACAGCATTCTCCAAATGTCCATAATACATGAAAAATTAGCAGTGGCTAATAGTTTCATATGAGCTTCAACGTTGAGGCCGTGTCATTAAAACCTTTTCCCAGTAAAATGCGCTCAGCTACTGAGCAAGACCCGACGAAGGTTTTGGAAAATTTTGCAACCAACTACCTGACATCAACCCTCCCCCATAATTAGTGTAGTGTCAGTTTTTTGGAGAATAAAATTATGAGCAAGAGAGAGGTTTGCCATAATCTTAAAAGGACAGTTTGCTGACAACTAGACTTGCAAAAACATCTAGAAGGGGAAAAATTATAAATTTGTTACTTAGAAGTGTACTCAAGGTCAAACAGTCTGCATTCTCTTTCTTATAGCTCAAGGGCTTCTGAAAGATTTACGTCTCTTGTAATAATTTTTCTTTGAGAGAACTAACACATGTTTACAATATGAAAAAAGGCATTATTTTTCCTAATTTTCTATACCACATTGCTCATATCATGCATGAGTTTGCCCATGCAAGTTACTAGTGTCAGATAAGTTCTATCATTATTAATCAGACATTTTGTTATTCCATGATATTTTGCATTTTATTGCCTATGCAATCAAATATACAACAGGTAGTGTCCTTTAATTATAAGGCATGAAGATGAAACGTCTTTTACCTGATTGGCTATATGCACTGCACAAAATAGGTAGTAATTTTGGAAAGCATCTCAATGGTAGTAGGTGGATTTCTCATAAATATTCCATATATTTGATAATAAAATGTTGTTTTTCCTAATGTTAGTGCTAATGGGCATCCAAATGACAAGTCACATGTAATATGCGTGCACACAATAAGTCCCAAAAATAATTGAGATTAATATATTATCAATAATCATGAATCCTGACTATTTATTTTTGTTATAATGTGGTGATTCCCCTGACAGTACATAATCTACCCATCATGTATCTTACCATGTCAAAGTAAGAAACTTCATAAATAAAATTAAGAAACATTCTAATAACTCTTATAGATCCTTTTCTGACAAAATCCTGACAGTTTGATATTTCGATTTTATCATTTTATTTTATTTTTATCACCGGCCCATCTAAGAGAAACAGAAACTAGTTAGTCATGCACAATTTGAAATTAAACACCAGTATAAGAACTTAAAAATCACATCTTTGACCATATTGAGTTGCTTTGCGATAATTAAAAAAAGGGTGGTACTTAACAATCTGCGTTATACCAAAATTTAAACATTAAATAATTACTAAAATCACTAAATCACACAACAAAAATGGTGTTACTACAATTTTTTAAATTTAAAAAAATCAATTGAAACCGTATATGCTAAAAAAGAAAAAAAATAAAAAAATAAAAATCTCCGATTCGTTGACCTTATATGTTATCATAAGAGATCTGAGGTATATTACTATGAAATCGTTAAACATCACAAAAAAATCATTTTTTTTGGGTTAATCCTTGATTCTTCCAAATTAGCGAGATCAAAGCACCCAACAAATAATCAAACAGCGAAGATCACGATCACGACGGAATGGTACAAAAACCTAGGGATAGGGTTTAGATCAATTACAGCGGTCTGGAAAAGCTCGTCGGTGTACGATCCGGCCCTCACGGGCATCGCGACTCGCCGCGCTGGTGACGCCCGGATCGAGGCGGCGCGGTCGAGCGGTCCTCGGACTCCGGCGAACCGGCTCGACGGAGTGCTGATCTTGAGCGACGCCATTAGAGCTTTCTCTCTCTAGGACGAGTTTCTCTCTCTTCAAGTAGTCGAAAGGTTAGAGAAAGAGAGGGGAAGGGGGAAAAAAGCCGAGGGGAGAAATAAATAGGACTCTTTTTTCTCTTCGTCACCTCCGCCAACGAGGTGTGCTCCTTTGGAAACTCCCATTATCTCCAAAAGGAGCACACCTCCCCCAACGAGGTGTGCTCCTTTGGAAACTCCCTATGCAACTCTTTTGGAAATGTTGGGGAGTTTCCAAAGGAGCAAACCACTTTACCTAGTGAGCCCACTCAACAGTGTAATTTTGGGCTCACTGGAAAAAATGGTGTGCTCCTTCGAAAACTCCCGAAATATTCTGTAAAGTCAAATAACATTATTGCCCTTATACTTTTTCAGTATTGCACCGTCTAATACTAGATTTTAGATTTTTTTGCAAATTCTCATCTTAAAGTTTTATTATATGTGTTTCGTAAACCTTTTTACATTGAGCAACAATATAGGAAGGAATGCCAAAGGGAAAAAATTGCAAAATTAAAATATGCAATAATTT